>JAMJFZ010004042.1:1937500-2365000 GCA_026225945.1 Cricetomys ansorgei
CTGTTAACTTAATATCCTCCCAGTGGTAAAAGTGCAGCCCCACTCCAAGGCAGTGATGAATGTAAACGTGGAGGGAGCTTCATTATGGAGTTGAAACCTGTGTGGGCCACTTGGAGTCCCGTGGCCTGCCTGCAGAGCCAGCTTCCTGCTGCTGGGGCAGGGGCGGAGGAACACTGTGGAGGTGGTTGGAGATCTCGTGTTGCTTCTATCTACCTCTTCCCTTGCTGTTCTGTGGGTATAGAATAAATGCCCAGAGCATTTAAGAGAACTTTCCAAGCCTGCTGCAGTGCCAGCCCAATTTAAGAGCAGTGTGAAGAGAAACAATGTAACCCCCAATCCAGAATCTTAAGGACTGTAGGTCCTAGGAAATCCCTGTGTGAGATGAAGCTGGTCACTGGTTCTAGGGGTCAGGATGGCTGTAGTAGGAAGCCCCTCCATGTGGGCTGAGCACCACTCTGATTCGAGCAGAGGAGAGGTACCTTAACACAAGGTAGGGTGAGTGGGCCCTTGCCTGGTGCTTATCTGAGCAAGTGCAAACTTCTGCTATGTTGGTGTAGAACTTGTTGTGCAAGAGAAGGGGGCACAGGGTTGAGAGGGACAGTGGAACATTCTCATGTATGCCTACAGTATGAAGAGAGCTGGCTCTCAAATCTGGAGAGGGCATTCTGGGTAGTGGGAGATCTGGCTTACAAGGAAAGATGGGATTTGCAACTGAGGGCTTCCCAAAGTAGCTGCTTTGGGGGAAGGAGGCTGTGGCTTCTGCCTGCGACCAGTGTCGGCTGGAATGAAAGCAATTCTCCTGGAAGCTTTGCGCAGTTGAGATGGCATTAGGATGGTGGAGGTGGTGGCATGTAACCTTCCATCCTTAGAAACCGTGTCAGTAGTTTTTTGAGGTCTAAAGGGTAGAGCGGAGGTGTGGTTGCAATTATTCATGTCCAGAGTAGAGTCTGCAGCTTTTGAGTCGAACCCAAGGCTGAGATGCAGAGTGGGTGCAGAGGCATCTGTAGACTATGTCAAGGAGAGTCTTGCCATTCCCACTAGCAGGAACATGAGACCCGTCTTGTCTCCCCAGCCTCCTCTGTCTCTTCCCATCCAGCTTCTCCCCAGAGGCCACTTTCAGCTACAGGCAGCCGACAGACATCTGGTGCCCACTGTTTCAAGTACTGGGCCAGAGCAGTCACTCCATTGTCTAGGGTGAAGACAGTGGACCTTATTTGTCCTTCTGTGTCTGGCTCATTTCTCTCGCATGATGTCCTCAGGGTCCATCTGTGTTAGAATTCTTAAGAGATGAGTTGAATTCCATTGTTTGGGTGGATCTCACTGCACTGATGGAAGCTGGTTGCTTCTATTTTCTGACTACAGTTATTAGTGAGTTTCCTGCAACACTGATCATGTCGGGGGGAACAATTTCTGTACCCAAACCTTTGCAAATGAAGTGACCTTCAGCTTCTTAAACACACAGCGCTGTCCAGATACTTCATACTCACTTTGCATTGGCTCCTCCCCCTGCTCTTTACTCTCCAAGCCACTGTCTTACTGGCTTTGTGCATCTTCAGAACCTCACTTGCCCCCTTGGGTGGATCTGTTCAGTTCAGTGAGGCCCCCTGCTCTGAGGCAGTTCTTGGAAGGGTGGCTTTCCCCTTCCCCATAACCCTGGCTCTCCAGATAGTCAACCATGAGCTCACAGGACAGTTCAATATTGACACAAAATGAAACTTACAGTCAAGCTAATCAAACATGTAACTAATTACATGCACCATGGTCATTATGCTTCTTGGTAATGAGGCATGAGTGATTAGCAGCTTTTGAGTGGCTGTAATTAGGCTTACTTGTTCCAGCCTAACCAACTTCCATCCATTTGGAGTTAGCAACTATGCTCTGGATGAACGTGTGTGAGCATGCATGGGTCCAGGAGAGGGAAGGGGAGAGGGCTGGAGCAGAGGGAAGAGCTTTGACCTCTCACAGTGCACAAGGAAATGGTGTTTTCAATGACAGGCAGCTATGCTACCCGTATACCTTATTCGCTACCCGCCCCCCCCCCCCCCCCCCCCCCCCCCCGTGCTGCATCACCTCCTCCCTGCTGTGCATCCCAAAAGTTCTTTCCTGGTCTCTCTTTTAAAATTCATTATCTCTTCCTCTGATTGTAGAGGACCGGGGCCACAAATGGGTCAGCAATTGCATGCTATGGAAAAGAAAGTCTCTGCTTAAAGCTTGCTCTGAAATGCTAGCCACTGATGTACCTGCCAGCTCCACTGATGGGCAGGCAGGGCTAGCTGGAACCTTGGGGTGGATTGTGAAGGTACCGAGGCTGCTTGTCCAGCCTCTGGGCTGGGAGGGGGGTGTTACCTGGGGTCCCACCCTTGTCTGACTTGTGTTTGTGTTTGTTATCTCTTACCACCCTTATCTCATAAAGGACTTAACCATTTGGTGAGTTCAGGTTTGGTGATTAGTGGGTGGTCTTAACCATTTGATGAGTTCAGGTTTGGTGATTAGTGGGTGGTGAGTTTATCTGAGTGGCGCTGGGTCACCAGGAAGAGCAGGTGGGCTCAGGAAATGCCTCTTTCCTTCCCAGCACCAGAAACAGAAATCAAAAGGCAGCAGCAACAACTTAACAGTGAGGCGGTGTGGTTATTTCCTTTGAATTAAAACATTCGCTGTTTGGGGACAGGAGGGTGGGCACCTGGAGACAGAGAGGCTAATGAAATTGACAAGGCTCAAGGAGCTTAGAAAGTAACTGGGTCCCTAAGGCCCTTTCTTTCTCAGGTTTGTAAAAGCAGTACCAATTGCTGGGGAAAGAACTCAGCTGTAGCAGCTCCGGGGATGAAGGATGGGCGATCCTGCATTGTAACCAGGTGCTGGGTTACATTGTAACCCTGGCTTTTTTTTTTTTTTTTTTTTTTTTTAATAATGCAGTTGCCTCTGAGTCACTCACGTTCCTGTGAATAACCCGGATGAACTAATCAGACTTAGATGGAACTGTTTCTCTTTTGTCTGTCAGTGTCCTTCTTATCTGGAGTGAATAGGCGTTCGTTTACATCTGGCTGGCTAGTCACAGGAACAAACAACAACAAACTTTCATAGAGGGCTAGGTTTGATGCTCCTAAAGAGGAAACTTCATAAAGAGGAAACACAACATAAGGCTGTTCCTGATCTGGGGGTGGGGGTGGGAGGTGGGGGAGCTGGGCTTCACCTGTGCATATGGGTGGGGGAAGATGGGAAGAGAGCCAGCTGCATAAAATCTACCCATACTGTTCCCAGTGCATGTGAAGCCTAAAACCCTTTGTTTTCACTTGGGAAAGCAGTGGTGAAGCCTGGCAGCGTGAGATTAACGGCAGAAAGGAACTGTGTGTCACAACACTTCACAGTTTGGGGGGGATCCTAGTGGACACTTACATATGGAAAACTGGTCCTGGGCAGGCAGAATTCACAGATCTCTCACAGAAGCCAACAGATACTGCTGTGTATGGTGACCTCCATACCAGGGTGCTCACTGTACCTGCAGGAAAGTCAGCCTTGAATGTGAGCTTACATGAAGAGCCAAGAAAGCAGAACAAAACAAAAGAGGAGAGAGAGGGAGAAAACAGGAGAAAGGGAGGGAGGGAAAGAGAGGGAGAGGGAGGGAACGAGAAGGGAGGGGGGAGACCAAGAGAGAGGTGGGGGGGGGGGAGAGAAGGGGGGAGCACACTTTGCACATTTTGCCGAAAGATCAGTAGGGGAAATGATGATTTGCCTTCCAGGAACTGAAGAGAGCAGAATTTTTATAAAATATACTTAAAATGTTAAGGGAAGTAAAACAAATCACAAAGCTGCGTGAAGTCGTAAAGCATAACAGGCGTATCTTGAAAACAATCAAGAAGTCATTTTAGAAATGAATCATCATGTTACCGATGTTAAACAGAACAAGAGACAGTGAAGAGGAACAACAAACAGCAAGAGGAGCTGTGTAAATGAGAAGATAGGCCCAGGGATCGGCCTCAGCGTAGGACAAATTAAAAAAATGTTGCACACAGGGAAGAAGACAGAAAGTGAAGGTTTTTTTTTTTTTTTCGTTTTCTGGTTTCAGCCCCGCTTTTGCTTTCTTTAATTCTTGGTGGATGTATGGAATCAGTTTTATGTTCTGTGTGTTTTCCTTCCAGGAAGTGATCCTGAAACTCGGGCTTTCTTTTTATTTCTGTTGGCCCAAAGCGCAGTAGGAACTAGACACTGAGCACATCTGTCGCACTGACCCACTTAGAAAGAGCGACTTAAAATTGTTTTGGGGGAGGGATTTTGTTTTTTTTTGTACTCATTTTTTTAAATTTACTTTTTCTCTTGTATAACATATCCGGACCCCATCCTCCCCTTCTCTCTACTCTTCTTAGCTCCCCCTATCTTCCTCTCCGCCCCTTCCCTGCAGAGCAGAGGAGGCCTCTCAGGATAACCACTCAATAGGGCATATCAAGATGGAACAAGGCTGCGCTTGAGCTCCTACATCAAGGCTGGGTGAGGGAACCCAGCAGGAGGAAAAGGGTCCCAAGGGCAGGTAAAAGGGTCAGAGACACCCCCCCCCCACACACACACACAACTTTTAGGAGATCTACAAGAACACCAAGCCAGATAACAGTAAGATATATGTAAGGACCTTGAAGGTTCTGTGTCTGCCACTTCAGTCTCTGTGAGTCCCTAAATGTTCCAGTCAGTTGATTCTGTGGGGCTTGTTCTCCTGGTGTCCTCAACCCCTCTAGTCCCCATAATCCCTTCCCCATTCTTCACCAGGATCCCAGAGCTCTGCCCCATGTTTGGCCCTGGGCCCCTGCATCTGCTTCCCTCAGCTGCTGGAAGGAGCCTCTCTGATGACAGTTGGGCTAGGCACTGATCTATGAGCACAGCATGTTATCATTAGGAATCATCTCTGGGTGTCCAGTCTCTGGTTCCTGGCCAGCTCTGCAGTTGGGAGGGAAGAGATTTTGCAACCTTAAGATTTCTCCTTTTCTCTCTGTTCAAAACTGTATAAAATCATTCTATTGTTACAGAAAAATGGAGCAGAGAAACATGCACCCAGGATAGGCAGGGAGACCAAGTGGGGAATGCAAAGTATTTATTCACATCTATGGACTCAGGGAACAACTGTTGAAAATCTCAGCTGTGGTCCACACTTCTTGCATGATTATTGGCCATTCAAGGTCATGTCTGACCTCTCTGTCTTCAGTGGGTCCAAACCAAACCTACATGACCAAGGAGCATGAGTGGGAACTGAGCCCGTGTGACTAAGGACCAGGAGCAGAAATGACAGCAGCAAACACACTTACAGGAAAGCAAGCCAGGCTATGTGGGTCTTTCACAGCAGCAATTTAAATCAAGGCACAGTGTTTTTTTGTTTTTTCCCAACCCGCTATGGTAGTGTTATTTAATAAGTAAATTATGTTCCTACACATAATCAGAAGCGTGGTTTAAAAATGTTGCGCATGTGACTAGCAGAGAGTAGAGTGGAAAGGCAATGTATGTATAATAGTACTTGCAAAGCATGATGGGAAAAATGGGGGAGAAGAAATATTTAATAACACAACTTTATACTGATAAAAGAAAAAATTCTGAACATTTTCTGTACTTGAAGGAATATCTGAGCTATGGATGGATGAAGCCCATAGAGCCCGGAAGATGATTCACATCTGTGCACACCATGGTGAAGCCATAGAACTTTATTCGAAGGAGGAATAATTAGATTATAAACAGAAACAATGTCATCAATGATAGATGCAATAATGTAACCAAAGGGCATCATGCGGTTAGATTTTTATACACAGCTAAACTATCATTCGAGTATGGGGAAATTGCAGACATTTTAGGTATGCAAACAGTTTGCTTTTTAGAAATTGTTCAAAAATGACTACAGCATGTAATGAAGGAAGGAGTGGGTCACACTGAAGCAATCTGAGTGAAAAAAGACTGAACATAAAATATCATTATTTGTTTTGTAAAAAGAATAATTTGGGAATAGAAATGGAAAATACTAAAATGCTGAGTTTAGAAAGAATACATTCCATCATGAGTCTGCCGGTGGTTCCATTACATGTTTTATGCATATATCTGACACATGCTGTGGTTAATCCATGTATCTAGCTTCCACCAAAATATGAGTACCTCCGAACTTACCTAGAATTTTCTACTTGCTTTGAGATCCAGCATTCCTGGATTCAGTTACAAGCATCAGACCCCTCCAGCCTTCTAGAGCTGTTGGAGATAGGGGCCTGCTGTCTGTAGACTTGCTCTGCCAGCGACTGCTTTTGGTTGGCATCCTGAGATGCCTTCGAGAGCTTCCAACTATAATACTTCTGGCAATCTCTTGGCTGCATGCTGAAGTCTGAGAAACTCTTGTACCCTGAAGCCAGCAGAGGTAGACCCATAACACTCACAGCCTCTCTTGGTCAGCATCCTGATGCTACCAAGGCTCTCAGAATTTCTGCTTTCCCATTCTGATTTCTTTTTTTTTCTCATTTGGATTGTTACTCATGTCTGGTAAATAGAAATTTCTCTTGTTTGTTTTCCCTTTTCTGTCTGCTCACTTCATTCTTGGAGGGAGGGCAAGACAAGAACCTGGAATAAAAACAGACTGTCTCCATAGTCATGGTTGATAACATTTTTATATCTTTAAAAAATCACACAAAATTTATGCAAAAATATGAAAAATGGACTAAAAGATGCATACGGATTCATCGTGGTAATTATGTCTGGGAGGGAGGAAGAATAATGAGATGTAAACGAGAACATCATTTTAACTGTGTACACAGAGTTCTTCATTATGCAAAATATTCAGAAGCAAACAATGAAGAAGTTAATTAGCTTAATTAGTTCTTTGCTATTTGCTAGTGTGCTCCTTTTCCTAGGGTATAGTAGGTTTTCATTCAGCTAAATTATACATCCCACAGGCTGGCTAGTTAGGCAGCCTCAGTGTTGGGAACTCAGGCTTCATGGCAGCACAGCACAAGGGTCTTTTGGGACAGGCAACCTCTCTGTGGCATGATGAGGAAAGGAGTGGGGAGAACATTTCTACTGCATGGCTACAGGGTCACATGGGGTGGACAGTGGTGTGGATACTGGTGCTATTCCCTAAGCCTCAGTGGGGAAGGCCATTGCCTCTGAGCATCTCTCTATTTCAACCTGGCTTCCTGGGAGCCTCCTTGTCCCATTCTGGGTAAAAGTCTTGAGAATGTGAGATGACAGGAACTTCCTTTCACAGAACACCCCAGGTAAATGCCTCTGATATGTAATACTGCTCAGACCTTCAGTCCTAGCATATCATTAGTGGTGCTAGCTTGGAGTCCTGAGAATAAGGTGCCCAACTTTGGCAATTACCCATAAGAAATCAGACTCTTCTATTCAGGTTTGACAGAAGACATTTTGATGCAATAGTCAGTCTACAGAGGTTGTAGGAAACCACCAGCTTTCCTTAATAGCTCTCGGGCTTTCAGTTCACCACAATGCTGCATTTCTCTCAATGGTTGTATAAAGTCTATGGCTCGGTACTGCACTAGGAGGTGCCAAGGGGAAATTAGTAGTCATCATCTATGGATTCCAATCCTGTGTCCTTCCCGAGCCACCAGCTGTGTGACCTTGGACCAGTCATCCCATGTGCTGTAACTCACTCTGCATCTGTAACGTGATCTGAAGCTGGACGACAACCTTCAGGTTTGGGACCTATATTTTGCTGTGACACTGGGATGTTAATATCCAGTCTTACTAGAGAACGGGTGGACACAAGGCGAGGACCATGACAAGTATCAAGAGGATACGACAGAAGATGCTTAGCTGTGTGTTCTTGTTCTGAGTCTCTCCACCTGCCACTCCTGCTCATGGATGGGAGCATACCATACACTCACTGTGTCTGTGCACTCCGGGGCTCCCACTGGCTCAATTTGGACAACCTGTGAAGTGAGGACTTACCTCCATTATGTATGTCAAGGCACTAAATGTAAGGATTTTGTGTACAAGTGACTAGTAACAGGGTAGGGATGAGGGCCAAAGAACTAGGATTTAGAATGCATTTCGTGGAGTGCAGATGGCAAGATGTTGGCTAAAGGCAGAATATCCCAGGAAGCCTGCAGAGAATCCTATGGATCTAATGTGGGTCACAGTGGCCATAGCTCATATTGCTGCACTTAGATTTTAGTACTGTTCAAGGTAATAAAAATGAGAAAGTATGTGCTCACCATATATCTATCTATCTATACACACACACACACACACACAAACATACCCAATATGATATATATATACATATATACACACAATGTATTTACATATATACACACACACATACATATACACACACATCCTCATCACACCACCAAGGCTCAGAGAACATCATGGGAGAAGGGGAGGAAAGACTGTAAGCACTGGGAAACCTGGCGGGCTGCTGTAACTTGCCGCCCTCTGGCTGCTGCATGTGTAGATTCACAACAGCTGTGATTACCTACGGAAGACCTACACAATATCAAACCAGTTAAATTCTATAGTTAAATTCCATGATTCCAGCGTGCATTAGGAAAGGATTTCCAAGGCCCTACCCCTGGATGAGGAGCTCTTAGCAGTTGATGGCTGCTGGTAGAGGAAGAGTTGCTTTTCTTTAGGAGGGTGGCCACTGGTTAGGTTCCTCATGTCTCAGTGGACGACCCCACACCCACATGCATATGGGTGACAGTAATTGCACTCAAGGCTTAGGAACAGTAAAATAGCTGTAAAGGAGGACAAGAAGTTATGATGGAGAAGTGAAGGGGGGGCTCTGGGAAGAGCTGGAGGAGGGGAGTGAGGGGTGATGTATGATACACTCAAAACATATATGAGGATTTCAACAAAAATTTAAAGAATTCTGGAAAGTAGATCTTAGTCTCACTTCTCATATAAAATAAATACGATATGGGGAACATCTTCTTTAGCTTGATTTAATTATTTGATAATATTTATGTGTATATATCAATATGTCACGGGGCACTGTAAATATATACAATTTAAAATTTCAATTATACCTTAACGAAGCTGGAGGATAAGAAAAGAAAACAAGGGAAGAGAACATCACACCTAGGTGGATGACTGCTTTCAGTTTCACACTGGGCTCTCTATCCCTGCTACCTTGCCATCAGTCCTTAAGAAATGTCCCGACTTCAATCTTTCTCGCCCAAATCACGTACAGTAGCAAGGCAAAAAGCAACACAGAAACCTCTCTAGGGTATAAAGGCTATTATCAATGAGCAAATTAGATACAGCATGCGAGAACACTGTTTCTAGCAATGAGGTTGTGAATCAATGGAGTTACTGCCAGGAAGCAGACATTGTTTTACCTCTAGCACATCCCCCAGGAAAAGGAGAAAGTCTGTCTCACTGGGTCCTGCTCTGTGATCATAGGAATAATGTGTTCCTGGTAGAAGGGGAGGGAGTGCTTAAGAACACTAGAGTAAGGAACAGGGCAGGGCCCCCCAGCACCTGGGGAACTCAGTGAGAACTAACTGGCCTGGAGGAATGAGTAGTGTGCATCTGTCTCGGAAGTGATGAGAATGTGTGGTGGTGACTAATGTCTCCATCATTAAGTACTTGATGGACCTCAAGGGGGATCCAAGCCCCCCATCTGCCTTTGCTGATGCTTCTCTTCTTGAGAGGAAGCTTTCCTTTTGATCAAAGTGAGCATGAGGATGTGTGCCAGGGGCACTCATTAAACTGTGTCCTTGAATGAGAAGTCATGATGGAGAGGAGAGGCTGGGGAGACCAACCTGGGGATGGAGCCAGCATTCCATGTAGAATCCTCTTTGACCCTGAACTTTTCCTGCAAGATGGGGAAGACTCTGCTCTTGCAGATGATGCAGAGAGTGAAATGAGGATGCACGAGAAGAGTAAAGCCCGCTGGGTAGCTGGTTTCAGGTCACATTTTCCTTCATGTTTTCCTTGCACTCCTCTTTCTGCCTTGTGTCCCCATGTCTCTCCTGTGCTACCACCTTCCATCTGCTTGGCCTTGCAGCTAGTGGGAGAAGCCAGTTCTCCCCACTCATGACAAGTGGCCCTTATTGACTTTGCATCCATGTAGTTGATGTCTCATTCTAGCCATGTTCTGGAGACCAGTTGATGACTGACACTGGAACAGGTGATTTTTCAGCCATCAACATGGGGATGGTAAACCATCATGGCTGTTCTCAACCTTTCCCCCACACTCTGCCCTCTTTGTTTGCTATCCCTAATTAGTTATAGAAATACCTTCTAGTTGTCTTTGAACCTGGCTTTGAGATTCCCTCTGACCAAGTGTTCTAATCCACTTGCTAAATGATCAGAGTTGGTACTGGACTTGGTTCTCCTTGCCATCATGGTGCCATAGGCCGTGATGTCTGCACTCTGAGGTGATCGGAATGTTTCTGCATCTCTTACCAAGACTCAGAAATCGTTGATGTCAGCATGGTGAGATTCCTTAGAGATCGAGAGAGAGCTCAGACCCAGATTTCTCCCCCCACTAACCTATTACCATTATTAATCCACTTTTCCACACAGAGACAGAGAGTTATCTTGCTTTTCCTAGTCTTGATGGTAAAATTTCCGAACTTCTAGATTAGAGGGAACCCTAATATCTGCTTGGCCCAACTCTCCATCTACATGGCCACTGATGGAATATACCCAGAGTCAGGGAGGTCTTTGCCAAGAACTTGGTCCATTTGAGGGTTTTGGGTTGGAATAAAATCTTTACCCCTAGAGCTCTTAGAAATTGAATTTAGTTTTTCTCTCTGCATGAGTCCTACACACTTACAAATGTATTATTTCTTCCTAGGAGAATGGAAATTTATTTTTCTTAAATATATCTATCTCCAGATGGCTCTTAAACAGTGGTATCCATTCTGTGCAGTGCTGAGTGTGGAGAAAATCCTCCCCTGTTGGAAATGTTCCCAGGACTCTTCTAGACAGTGGCTTTTCCTCCTCACGAGGCCAGCCTGGTGTTCCCAGGCATTGAGGCTGAGGGACTTTGGAGGCAGGGAGCCACAGAAAAGCTTTTGTCCCACTAAGGACCATGGAGACTTTCCACCCACTACCCACAGGGTTAACTTACGAGTGCTTCCTAAGGTTGAAATGGCTTTCTCCTGACTTGTGCTCTCCCTCTGTGTGCCATTTTGACTGATAGTAATTTTTTCCACAATGTAAGCCATTTTGACATGAAGAGTGTGCTTTTCCAAGGCACTTTGGACTGATCGTTTGCCATCCGCCTTTGACAAAGCTACATATTATCGGAAATACCAAAGGAGCAGCTAGATTCTCCACCATAACTCACACTAACTCACTTGGCATATTAGGCCCTGAAATTCTAATACCTCATTTTCCTGACAAACGATGCAACAAGAGCCCAAAATGGCTGCCATGAATCTCCATTGCTGACTGAGGCCACTGGGGAGAACATGCAGAACAGAACGCTTAACCTCTCTGCTCTCTGCAAAGTTGCAGGAGGACAGGGAGCTGACCATGCAGTTAAAGCTGTCACTCTTATGGTCTGGGTACCCTAGTGACTTTGGAATGAGTTGAATTCTGAAGATTAGAACCTATCAAAAAGCCAGGATCCCTGTGGTTACACCTGATCCAGCCTGGATATGAGCTCTATGGTGAGGGGCTGATTGACAGCCTCTAGAGTGAAGACATCTCCAACCTAGCGCATCAATCATGTGCTCTCTAGGGGATGGCAGAGGGCATCGGGTTTCCTAGCAGTTTGTAAGCCTTCATTTGACACACTCAATATGTGAATAGCAAAAGTACTTTGTGTTCGCATCAACTCCATGGGAACCTTAGGGGTACTGTCAGCTCAGACAGGGCATACCACTGTAGAACAGGATCTAGACACGGAGAATAGCTGACCCTCACAGAGAGCACACCAGCAAAAAACAACAACACATAATGGGTTTGTGTCTGTCAGGCTTCTCTACAGAAACAGAACTGTTGGGATACAAGGCTAAATAAGAGTAAGTTGACATCGATGATTGTAGCCAGCAGCAGAATTAGAGTGGCAACCTAGACAAAGAGCTACAGAGATGGTCAGCAAAAGTGTGGGATCGCTACAGTTAAGGGCAGCTGTTTGAGTTATATATATATAACTGTATAACTGTATAACTATAAGCAAAACAAGCCAGGGAGGGATATTCAGAAGATGGATCAGCTTGTGACTTAGAACCACCGTCTGAAGGACAGGCTGGAGCAGTAGGAAGGCTCCTGAAATATAATATTTGGATATAATGATTGTCCCCTGTTTTTCAAAGGGAGTGGTGACATTTATACTGGTAACTGGCTTTTGGGAATGGAAAGGTGTTCTCAGGATGCTTGGGCATTCATGGAGTTATATCAATGCCAGTGGAGCCAAATTATCATCACATCATCATGCATTGCCACAGCCCAGCCTCTTTTAGGCTAAGGTGACATGGAAACTATTGATACATGAGGTCTTGTTCAGATTGGCTGGTAGTAGATTTACTGAGTGTTAGGGTTTACAAGACTATCTCACTCATTGTGATGGTTAATATTGACTGTCAGCTTGACGGGATCTGGTTTATGTAGGTGGAAAACACCTGGGCATGTCTGTGAGGGGGTTTCTAGATTGGGATAGTTGAGGTTGGAAGACTCATTCTAAATGTTGGTGACAACATTCTCTAGGCTGGGGTTCCAAATAAAGAGGAGAAAAGGAGCTGAACATAGTTATCCACCTTTCTGTGGTTCCTGACTACAGACAGAGTGACCAGCTGCCTCTTTCTCCTGCTGCTGTGACTTCCTCTCCAGGCTGAGCTGTACCCTCAAACAAACCCTGTCTTCCTTAAGTTGCTTTCATCAGATACTTTGTTACTATGGTAAAAAAGAAATTAATACAGAAAATTGGTACCAGAAGTGGGATTGATGCGCTTTACCATGTGGTGGTTAGGCTTTTGGAAGGGGTTTGCTTGAGGAATATGGAAGACTTCAGATCTAAAGCAACACTAGAATGCTATAAGCAGGGCTTAAAGGTGTACCAGGTGGGAGTTTGGGATACCAGAATGCCAATAGAAATGTGGATACTGGGGGCCTAACCGTGCAATTTTAGAGGGGAACAAGATGCTGGCAGAGAAAGCAGCAGTAATTGTTCAAAAGACTAGTATTGGTAAAGAGAAGCCTATTGCACTGTACTGACAATAGGAGAAGCTACCCTGGGAGAAATTCCCTCCCATCAGAAGCTCTATCTTATATTCATTTGGAAGGAGTCTAAACCAGTATTCATTTCCCCCTGTGACCCGACTACAGACACAAGGTATCCAGCTGCCTTGTGCTCTCACTCAGCTAGAGCCACTCCTTCGTCCATGACTTCCTGCCATGGTGGATTTGACCTCAAACTGTTCTGTCCTGAAGTTGCTTTCCTTAGGTATTTTCCGACAGTGACTAATACATCATTCAACATTGTTTCAGACTGAAGACCTCATCTACCAGCAAGGGAGACACAGTATACATTAATAGCCTCAAACACCTATTGTACTTGAGCCTATTGTACACGTTACCTGGAAGCTTCCTGTCTATAGAATAGCTGAAGTCTTTGCTTGTCTAAATTACCCTGTGAAACTGGACACCAGTTTCCAGAACACAGAGCACTTTAACTAACTCATTGGAATGACCATATAGTGGATTGCTCTCTAACCACTGGTAGAAAAGTGTGGGTCCAGTATCTGAGTGGTTGGAGCTGGAGCTGCTTTTTACTTGTCCTTCTCAGGGCCTGCCTGGAAATTGGGCATCCCAATCACAGATCTGGGTTCTGGAGTCCTGAGTGGGATCATGCCTACCTGTGGACACATCCTGAAGCTTAAGGTCTGCCTGTGACCTGTTCAGTTCCAGCTTCACATGCAGCAATGGGGGCAGACTGTCCTGCAGTTACTAATCCTGATCTTCCAAGCAACAGGAGGCATCTTCCAGATGGAAGGAAGCCCTGTGAGCACACCCAAACCTGGGAAAACCCTTCTGCTTTGATAACAGAGATTGGTGTTTGCGGAAGCCTACATTTCAGGTCATTGCTTATCAGCTGTGGGGCTTGTGCAAATTCCTGACTTGCAAAAGGTTGATCAGACCCGAAAACCCCACCCAGGCACACAGGGGTGGGATGGGGTGACGTTCCCGTGGAGGGAGGGGGATTGCTCTCTCCTCTTTCCTAGTCCCCTTATGTAAACACTGGCACTCTGGGTCTCTCAGAGATTCTTCTTAGCTGCTCCTGTCACTAAAACCAGGGGTTCAGCTTTAGAATGTTCTGCTCTGAGCTGGGAGTTGTCTCCACAGTACATCTTGTGTTGCACTGCAGGTGTGGTTGAGAGGGTCAGTTTGTTGGAAAGAACCAAGAGGAGACATAAAAAGGACTTGCTAAAGAGGTCACTGAGAGCTGGAGGTGTGTGTGTGTGCTTACTTGGCAGTGCTTGTGCCTCAGAACTCAGATGGAAAACACAGGTGTGGTGTGTGCTTGTGATCCCGGCCTTGGGAGCCCACAGGAGGCAGCAGGAATGGATCCAGGATGCAGGAGACACTTGAGTGATTTCCCCATCCTCCTCCAAAACCCACTGGGTTGATTACACTTGATGAGAGTGCTTTGCGCTTAGCTTGCTGGCAAGGAGTGGGATTAAGCTGTAAGGAGCTTTCCCCTGCCCGAGATCTCCAGACTCATCACCAGAGGATGTGGGTGCTGCAGCTCCTGGGCTGCCTCCTTTAAAACCGCCACCTCCCTGTCCTTCATTTTTATTAATGAGATCAGTCAAAAATGGTTATGTCTCCAGTGGCTTTGCAAACATAATTTATCGAATGTAAAAAAGATGGAAGGGAGTTTAGATGTAATTCAAGTTCAAAATCTTGTTTTCTAGGCATGAGAAGCAGAGAGAGGCTAGCTGGCCTGCTTGAGGTAACACCCGGTATTCCTGTTCCCTTGACACCTGAAGTGGCATGCTCCCCCACATGCCCCCTATGGAGGTGAAGGCTGAGCCATCCTGATGCTGGATGATAAGGGGGAAGTGTGCCCAGGAGCTGAGCGCATCCTAATGCCGCGTTCTCTCTGCTCTGTCTGCCAGGGTGCACGCACTGCCTTTGAGCAGCGCAGCTCTGACATTTAGCAGGGAACACCAGGGGATCTGTGCTAGAGAGAGTTATAGGATTATAGAACGGCAGGGAAGTGAAAGGGCAATATGGAAATGTGACGGGGAAAGGCTCCTTGGTGATCAATACTCCAAGCTGTGTTAATCTCTTTTTTTGTATTTATGATTGCCATAAAACTTAGAGCTAGGCCAGCGAGACCCTGGCTGAGGGGCAGCTGTGAGGGGCTGCAAAGTCCTTCCCCTAAGATCAGAGAATGGCTCAATAAGTTTTCTGCAGGCACAGAAAACCCTTTTGCTAAAGATCATGGTCAGGTCAGGGGTAAAGCTAGGACCCCTGGTGGGCCCTGCCTCCTCCCTCCCCACATCCTGGTAGCCCAGAGTCATCGCTTCAGAAGTGAGGTCATGTCTTGGGCTCCATGCCTGTGAAGTTTCTGGTCTTCTGATTTTTGATGGCTGGTGATGACTGTTGTGCCTGGTTCTTGTCTGGGTACAACTATTGGCGGCTTGGTCCACCTGGATAGGTGAGAGATGTTTCAGCAGTCAGGCAAGGTGCGATGTGCAGAAAAAGGGGCCCCTACGGCATGAGTGGGACAAGGAGCCCCAAGAAAGGAATGGGTGCCCCATCCTCAACAAGACCAGGGATTGTCTACTGGCAAAGACATATACCTAGTAGATCTGCAGAAATCTGTTAGTAGGCAGCAGGGTGATGGGTACGTCAGGAGGGATAGAGGAGATGCATGGAAGGATGAGGGACCCAGACCTTTCCCGAAAGGATGGAGGTCACCCTCTGCTTCACCAGGAGACAGGAGACCCCTGGTGACATACTTGGTCCTCACTCTGGGCTGGGCTCAGATGTGGCAGTGTGTGTGATGGAGAGCAACAGGGGGCAGTGTCCCTGCCCTGCGATCTGTAAACTCCACTTCTGCCTGCTCTGTTCTTGCTGACACCTAGACAGTTTCTCTGAGAGTCGCTCCACTGATCACACCATGTGCAAGGGTGGAGATTATCCCCTGTGGCCTATGGCCTCCACCCATTGACCCTAAAGGTCCTCACCCACAAGGACGAGTAGGTCTAGGACAATGGACAGGTAGGTAGGTGTGTGGGTGAGGTGATGTAAACATGACTCGGAGGACAGCATTCTAGAGAGTCGGGAAACACGCACATAGCACGTAGAGATGACAGGAAGCAGCTCGTGCATGTTTGGACAGATGCTTATGTTTGGATGAAGCCATCCAGCAGACTGGGATTCATTGACCTCTGGGATAGAAGTTGTCCAAAGCAAAGCATTTAGGGGTACAGACAAGGCTGTTAGCAGAGAGCTCTCCTTGTCTGGAGGTGTTACCAATCATCTGGCTGCAGTCCCTTTGTTCTAGCCAGGAGAAAATGATGGGGGAGGGAGGGTCAAGGAGCTCTTCAAGTGTTGGTTGCTGGCAACCTTTGTATCCCTTAGCATTTGGTGGCAGTGGGTGATGGCGGCAGATGGACAGGAGCAGCAGGTGACAACTATAATGTCACAGCTCTCCTGCAGGCAAGGGGTACCCAGACCCTCATCCCTGCAGAGACAGGTGTTACAGCCCTGGTGTAGGTCCAGGAAGCCAGAGTTCCTTAGCTTTCCACAGGAGCTGGCACTGCAGCTTGTGGGCAGGCCTGGGTATTGGGATTCCTCAGCTCTTGACAGCAGCCAGAGTTACAGCTCCTGGCCTGGGATGTCTCAGCCCCGCAGTCCCAAAGGCCTGATGGCTTTAACTCTTCCAGTGGCCAGGGCTTGCAGCTTCTCTTCTCTGGCTCTTAATGGCCTCCTTTCTTCTTTCAGACTCAGCTCTTCATCTTCTCTCTATTTCTGTTGGCCTTTTTGCTCCCTCAAACTGTTCAGTCGCTTCCCCTCCAGCTATCAAGCCGTGGCCACTCTGCCACGTTTATATCTCAGCTCGTGAGTGCTCAGCTCAACCTCTTCCTCAGTGGTCAAGCAGCAGGCTGCCTTGCTGCTCTGCAGCTCCAGCTGTGAGCTTCTCAGGCTCCGGTGTTACCGCTGCTGAGCTGCCTTTGCCATCTGCAGCTTTATTGCCTGATTCCTTTTCCTTCCTGTCACCCGCTCAGCCCATGCTAATAACAGTGGGCAAGAAAAGACTACTCAGAGAAATTCTTCACTGGCTCTAATGCCACCACACCAGGGTGGGAGCACCAGAGGGTGTCTTGCAGAGGAGTCACTGAATGGAACAACTGGATTACACAGTCAGAGGAGGGGTGTTTGCATCAAGCACAGCCAACCTCCCATGCAAATGAAGGTCTGTGTTTGCTTTAATCATAGCAATGCCTCTTTGACACCTGCCACAGAAGTCTCTCACACTAGCTTAGGTGGAAGCATTTGCAGGGCTGTCTAGAGTTCACCAAGGTTTGTGATAGCAAAAAAGTCCAGTATAAACAATCTGAAATAGACTTGATAAGGCTATGCCTTCTGAAGCCAGTGCAAACAGCTGTGTCACAGTGCAGCTTCCTCAGTGCATGTGTGCAGTGTTAGAAATGGCCAGTGCTGGCATAAGAACAGTCTAATTGGCTGTTTGAGGGACAGGTCTTTTGCTTAAGACAGCCAGAATGGAAAGGGAGAGTCTATCACAGCGGTTCTCAACCTGTGGCTCCCTTCCATCAGAAAACACATACTTCTGATGGTCTTAAGATTCTAGAGACACTGCTCAGTTGCAAAATCACAGTTATGAAATAGCAATGAAAACAATTTTATTGCTGGGGTCATCACAACACGAGGAACTGTATTAATGGGTTGCGGCATTAGGAAGGTTGAGAACCACTGGTCTAACAGTTGCCAATTAGAGAGCCAAACTGCTCTACCCCCAGCATCTTACCTTGTATTAAAAATATTATTTTATTTTTAAAGTAAGTGTGTGCACGTGTGTGTGTGCGCACGCACGTGGGAATGAGCACATGTGGATGGAGGTACCTATGGAGATCAGAAGAGGGCATTGGATCCCTTGGAGCTGGAGTTACAGGCAATCAGTTATGAGCTGCATAACCTGGTACTGAAAACTCTGGTCTTCTGCAAGTGCAGTATGTGTTCTTAGCCACTGAGCTGTCTTTCCAGCCCACATCAGAAAGATCTCATGACAAGAGTTTTAAGAGCTCATCCTTAACACCAATAGTGATTCTCAAAGCTCTCCAATAAAGCTTACCATCTGACCAGCGCCTCAAGGAGGGGTGTGCCATCCTTTCTGTCTCAGCAGCACTGCTGCCGTGTCTGCAGTGTGGCTCGAAGTCTGTTTTACTCCTGCTGGTTTGGTCAGGCGCACTGTCACTCTGTGCTTTGATTCTTGCCTTTCAGGGAATGCTGGCTCACTCACGGAGGGGTCTCACTCCCAAGGCAACCTCCCTTCCAGGTTCTGCTTAGGACTGGCTGAAGGGAACTCTGGGTTTGGAAAGTTGGAGGTACAGACATGGGCATCCCAAGATAGGTGTGGCTGGAACTCGTACCTGTTGTCCAGCAGCCTGGGAGGATGCGATGGTGAGAGGAAGCAGGGGGCAGAGGCTAGCCCAGGCTGCTCTGGCCGCCTTTTGCCTGGTGGATTGACTTGAGGCCCAATAGCAACTGTGGGAGTAATGGCTTTCTTGGACTACCTGGTGGACCCCCAAAATTGCATGTGCACTGACTCCTCCTTTCAGTCCTTGCACGTGAGGAAAGCTCACCTAGCATTACTGTAAAGTCCTCTGACTACTGGAGCCTGGTGTGGACATTTTATTTTGTTTCTTAGGGTACTACACTTTTTTTCCCCTCTCTAAGATTTTATTTCTCAAGGCATATGGTATGTAGTATGTACCCTGCCCCAATCTATTGGTGTGTTAGATGTCACTAGCATATGCAAACCCTGTGTGGGTATAGAATGAGTGCAGGTGAGTGAATGTGCCTATTCATTAACTTGGAGTTCTTTCATCAGACAAGGTTTGTATATGCTAGTGTGAGACCCCTCGATTGATTTTTATTATGTAACTATGGCTATATGTATGTATGTATGTGTGTATATATCTGTATCTGTATCTGTATCTTATATAACTATATATAGCTTACATAAGTATATCCATCTCTATACCTATATGTATATCTTATTAATTTTGTTATGCACTAGAGGAAGGGGATTGTGTGGTATAGCTCCCTTTATTTTTTATTTCTTTTCCTAAAATACAAATGATAAGTTTTTCAAGGACAGACATGGCTCCCACAGCTGCTCTCTGTGTCTTTACACATTGTCGGGCCCTCTTTCCAATGCCTGCTTCATGGAACTCTTCCAAACTATGCCTCTTGCCATCTCTACTACTGGCCAGCAGGGAGCGCAATGCCTCCTTCATTCTGACCAAATGCTGACCAAGGCAGGCAATCCCTTTGGATGGGTCTGCATCCTCCTCCCCAGGACTTGAGTGCTGGTACTTTTCTTACCCTCCTGTCCTTCAAATTGTGATGACTTTGCTTCCTGCACTCCGTGCAGACAACCTGACAGTTCATCTATGAAGCCTTAAAATGTTCCTGCAGTTCAACTAGCCTGAGTCAGTCCTTGTGTTCAGCTTGGACCCTTGGGCATAATACTGGGCCTGAATTGTCCAGTGTCCTTTAGTGCCACTCTGAGTGGCTTCTGGGGAGAAAGTCTTTCCTGCAATGATACTGCCACCTCCATCCTTCCAAAATTCACCCTCATACTCTTCCACAGGCTTGTCATTGCAATATGCATGGGGGCTAAAACTGCAAATAAATCTATGGGTATAAATAATAGAACACCCAATTCATGTTCATTTAAATAATTTAATTGATTTATTGAGCCATGTAACCAGGGAAAAGATAAAGAAGTAGGCTGTGATCTCGGCATGGTTTAACGAGGATTTTGCAGCTCTTCCTCTGGGGGCTACCTGAGCTTTGTCCTAAGTTCTATTCCATGGTTCAATCTGACTGATCCGCGGCTACAAATGGCCACTGGTGGCAATTAGGCCATTGCTTTCTCGTGCATATTTGGAAGGAGAGGGTGTAGCTGCCAAAGTTGTCAAGTCATGTTTCTGGCTCACCATGGAACCCAGGATGGCACCAGGGAGAGGCCAGGAATGAAGTCTAGGTACCTCAGGTCTCTGTTAAGAGAGATACTTGATTGGCAGCTGTTCAAGGTGCCTCCTGTGCTGGGCATGAAGTCCCAGACTATGAGACAATGAGACAGTGGACACAGCAGCAGTGCATGCTGGGTAGACAGCCAGGACTTCCACCAGACAGGAATGAGGAATGGACTCAGACAGACATTAGTGAACAGACAGGTGTGGATATGCTAGTTACACAGTGGCCTTAGATCTGACTACCTTGTCTCTTAAGAGCCCACGGCCCTGTCTTCATATTTGTGTCACCTTGTGTTGGTCCAGGCGGAGCACAATTGCCCCAGCTCACATCTGAGTGAGGCAGGGAGAGGGGCGATGGTGAGGGGACGAGAGGCAGAGCTGGGCGACTCTTCTGCTGAATTTCACAGGTTCTTCCTCCCCCAGAACATTATTTTGATTGCCCAATTACAGGCTGTAAGAGCAGTTTGAATTCCACGAGGAGACACTTGGGTGGAAACGGGCATGGGTAGAGTGGCTTTATTGGCGTTCCTAGAGACCTCTGATGAAGAATGACGATGGTCAATCATTAATAGATATTTTCAGCTGCTTTAAAAGTTAAATCTGCTCCACAGCCCGCTTCACAATTTTATAGCCGTTATCAGAGCCCTGTGGGGTAATCTCATAAAAGGCATCCCATAAATGTGTATTGCCATCGCCTCCCAGCCATGATCGGCATGCTGAAAGATCCGAGGCGTCATCTCCTGGTGAAGCAGCCATGAAGGAGAGTGCAGGAGAGTGGGGGAAATCAATCGCTGGTGCTGGGGAAGGAGTGTCTGGCTTGCCCCAGTACTGCGAGGTGGCACCAGGAGAGGGGCTGGGTGGAGTTAACAAGTCCACTGGGGCACAGATATTGAGTGGGGACCATCTAGATGACAGGGTGATATCAGCACACAAGTCTGTGTTTTATGCAAGGTTTGATGACATAGGGATTTTATTTACTAAATTTATGGTAAAGAATTAAATGCAACAGAGTCCAGTAAGAACTGCTGCTCCCAGTCACAGAGTTCAAGATCTGTAGCGGTAAGCAAGCATGCATGTGCACGCATAGCCACACACAAAAGAACAAAGAAAGCAAATAAAGCTGGTTGGTTACCGCCACCAGCTTTAGGACTGCAGGGCGCTTGCAGCTGGAGGGCAACAGTGAGCCAGCCCCTTCCCTATGTGCTCTGCCTGTTTTCATACTATTCTTGGTGTTTCATAGATTTCCCAGAAAAGAGCCAGGTGAAGCTGTTTTTTGTTTGTTTGTTTGTTTTGTTTTGTTTATTTTCCCACCATTCCTTAAGGCTTTCTGTGAAGCCTCAGTGAAGATACCTCTTCCCAAAAAATCCATACAGGGATGCTGTCTGTTGTAGACCTCTTGCCTCTTTGCAGTGGGGTGGAAGGGGCCTGGAGCAGGACAGCCAAGGCCAGGAGGCAGAGAAAAAATGCATCTGTAGTGTCCCATTGCCTGCCATCTATTGCATTGACCTAGGTCATGGCCCGCACTCTATCTCCAGAGTGACTTCGAAATGCAGCAAGCCTCTCTAGGCCTTTGGGACTTCAGGTGTGAAACTTACCTTCTCCCGATAAAGGGAAGGGAAGGGGCTGCCTCTCTTGTCCCAGTGTTGGGTTCTTCCATAGTTTGAGCATGGTTCTAACTTTAGGCTGGGGAATCTCAAGCCTGAGCACCAATGGTGTCTCCATCAAGGCATCCCAAGCTGGAAGGAGCAGTCCCCAGTGTCACTGCCCCGAAGGCCTGGAAGTGGAATCCTCCTGGAGTGTGACGTACCCACTGGCTTGTGGGGCTACACTTCTCAAAGAATCAGTGCAGATTTTTCTAAGACCTGAGCGGGGTTCCTCTGACTAAAAGAGACAGTGAACGAACGAGAGAAAGGAGAGCGGCTTGAGGGACAGTGGACAGTTACAGGAACTGCGATTGTCCCATGGTTCCAGAGGGTTTGATCTGGTTGCTTGGCTCTGCGCTCTTGGGCAGAGCATGCTGGCAGAGGAATGTGTCTTTTGAACCACATCTGCACTCAGCAATAAACCATGGGCATGCCCACTGCTGGCCACAAGTTGCCATGTAAAGTAACGTTTTCCATGCTTGCCAACAGTTTTAACCATAGTGCTGAAGGCAGATAAAACTGCTTAAAAGGTGCTAATTGGCTGATGGGAGGTTAAGCAGGACTTAGAGGTCTGTCCATCAAGCCCCTGTGTCCCTTCTGATACTGCCTCACAACTTCAATGTCAGTTTCCCTGGCCTGTTGGCACATTTTCCACACCTGGTCTTTTCTCCCACTGTCTACCCAGGAGCTGTGACAACCAGATAATTATCACAGGTCTCCACATTACCTCCTTGTGGCCACTGAGGTGGTTTTGTGAAGCTGCACTGAGGATGACTATGGTACAGACCTACCTGGACCTGGACTCCTTTCCAGGGATGGTGATGGATTGTGTCTACGCAGAAAAGCCACTCGGAGCCCCTAGGGCAGCCCTGACCAATTCTTCATATTCTTGGCTGACTTGAGAAGCCACAGGAATGAAAGTTTTCTGAAAAGTTTTGGAAGATATGAGAGTAAAGGGGGCCTGGGGAGATGGTTCAGTGGGTAAGCATGCTTGCTGTGCAAGCATGAAGACCCGAGTTCAAATCCGCAAAGCCCAGATAGAGCACCTAGCATAGGTGAGGGAATCTGAAACCCCAGCAATTAAGGGGTGGAAACATGTAGATTCTGAGAGCTCCCTGGCCAGCCAGACTATTTTAGGTCTCAGTGAGAGACCTCGTCTCCAAGCAATAATGTGGAGAATGATAGAAGACACATCAATAGAGGAAGACAGAGGAAGAGATAGAGGAAGACATCTTGCTGTGGCCTTTGCATGCACACACACACACACACACACACACACACACACACACACACACACTTTAAAAGGTGCATTTGTGGGTACTCTGTGCTCATGCTTGGTGTGTCCCCTCTATTGCATTTCAGCTGGCAGGGCTCAGCAGCTCCACAAGAATGGTGCTTGGGGGGACTCCTGCTCCCACAAACCCCCACTCTCTCCTCCATCTCTCCTGCCCAGCACAGTCTCCCATTATCAGATTCCTTGGTCACCTTTTGGTGTCCTTCTCCAAGGCTATTCAGGTTTCACCTGCTCTGTCGGCTCTCCGGGAGGGACACACATTCTTTCCTCTGCTGCCAGAGCCCTGTGGCCCTTTCACATGCTGCACTCTGCTGACAGCAGCTTCAGTGTGACTGGCTCCACTGGACCACAAGCTGCTCTTCTGAAGATGTGACTCCTTTGCTCACTTTAGATTCCTAGGGCTGAGTCCAGGGCCTGGCTTGTTGCTGAACTTCATTAGCTATCAGGATGGTTTCCAAACAAATTTATCCATTCTCTCTCCCTCCCTCTCTGTTTGTGTGTCTCTCTCTGTCTCTGGATCTCCCTCCCTCCCTCCTACCCTACTACCTTCTTTCTGCCACCATGTGAGTAATCTGTCACACGCCCTCTCTGAGCTACTCTCATGTGACTGTAACCCTGTGTGTGATTGCCAACTTGACACAATGCAGAATCATCTGGGAAGGGAGTCTCAGCGGGGGCTCATCTTGATCAGGTTGGCCATGGACATGTCGCTGGGAGATGGTCTTGACTACCTTCACTGACGTGAGAAGACCCAGCCTATAAGTGGGCAGTGCCATCCCAGGTTTGGGGCCCCAGCCCATGTAACAGCAGAGGAAGCCAGCTGAGCACTCAGTGTGGGTGCATTCATTTCCCGCTGACTGTGAATATGATGTGAGCAGCTGCTCCAGGTCCTCGCCATGGCGACTTCCTTGCAAGAATGGACTGTGACCTGGGCTTATGAGCTAGAATAAACCCTTCTCCCTAAGTTGCTTTGCTTCAAGGTATTTTGTCACAGTAACAGAAATGAAAACAGAATCCTTCAGTGCCTTCCCTACCACGAAGGACTAAAGACATGCACAAACTGCAAGCCAAGAGAAATCTTTTTCCCTCTTAGGTGTTTCCCTCAGGTGTGGTGACATCACAGCAAAGCAAATGTAACTGACACACTGGGTTAACACGGAGACCCAAATTGTGAATACACACCTGCGGCCCACCCGTGGCTCGTGCCATCTCTCCTCAATCTGGTGTTGAGAGGCCTGGTGTAGGCTGCCTTATGACTGGATTCCCATTTCTCTAATTGTTTGGGAGGCAGGGGCTTGAGGAGCTGAGCAGACCAGTTGAGCTAGTGCCATTCTCAGTTCTATATCAGATGGAGCAACCGAGGAGGAAGCAGGAAGTTCAGTGTAACACGTGGTCAGGACCTTTCTAGGTCTGTGATAGGGTGGTGGCTGTAGGAGACATCGAGGCAGGTCCATGTTGGAAAGAGAGTGGGGAGACTCAAACTCTGAGCATCTGACCCTCCTCTGTGCCTGCCCCCTGCTGACTTGCTACTGCGGAAGTCATTGCTAAGGATCACCGCTGTTCACAGTCCTCACTAAACTGCCCTGAGTGAGTCTGTGAGTGTGTGAGAGAATGTGAGTGTGTATGTGTGAGTGTGAGTATGTGTGAGTATGAGTGTGAGTGTGTGTGTGTGTGTGTGTGTGTGTGTGAGTGTGTGTTTGTGAGTGTGTGTGAGTGTGTGTCTGTGAGCGTGGTAGATTCAATGGTTTATTTCTCATTTTTTATAATTCTGTAACTCCACTGAGGTCACATACCATACCTGGAGCCCCTGGCATCCTGGAACCGCTCACTGATGGACGAGGATAAAGCTCAGGGAAGCATAATGTTTAGAATGCTCTGGAGGAGGCAGGTAGCCTCCCATTGACATAACAGCGCTTAAATCCCTTAGAGCTGCTCACAGTGTGGGAGGACGGCGAGTCTGGCTCAGCGGTGCTCCCAGTGACCCACGCTGTGACTCCCGTACAGCCGCAGACAGTCGCACCGGGTACTTATTATCTTCTTATTAACTCAAGATCTCCAAGAATGGAAGTTTAAAAATGCATGAAAAAGCTTTTTTGGCCATAATTTAGTGGGACAAGAGAGACAGAATCCTCAAAGTGGACCATTATTTTCCCAGGAGGGGAGTGAGCTGTCAGTGGATGAAGAGCCCTGCTCAGCACCCCAGGAACCCTCACGCTCACTCATCCGAGGCCCGCGGAGAGAGCACTTACGATTTCCTGTTTTTAATTTTTGAGAATTTCCTATGTGAGTGATGTATTTATATCAGTCTTCCTCCCCTCCTTCCTCTAACTTCTCCCATGTCCCTCCAGCTCCTCAAATTCATGGCTTCCTATTCTTTAATTAATTTAATACCGTTGAAAATTCCTGGGTGCAGTTTCCCTGTCATACGTTGAAGCCACTGTTCGCAGCAGACATCCTGGTCAGTCCTCTGACTTGTACAATCTTTCTGATCCCTCTTCTGCAGTGTTCCCTGAGTCTTAGCTATGGGGATTGTGTTGGAGATGTGTCGATTGTAGCTGGTCACTCCATGGGAGAGCACTTTCCAGTGAGTCCAGTCAGGGGATGGAAGCAGCCACAGCCTCACCATCTGCCACTGGCTGACAGCAGAAGATGAGGAAGTAGCATGGAGCTCTGCTGCCAGACACATTCAGATGAAACCCCAGGCTCCCATATTCATTAGCTGTGGTTCTGGGCAGGGCAGTTACCTTGTAGGGTTTCTTTGCCTAGAACATGGGAATGGCAATGGTCTTTTTACAGGAAGGTAAAATTGTGTGGGTTCATGTGTTTAGCTACTATTAAGGGTGGCACATGTATTGTGTTCTAGATATGGATGCTAGTCCCTTCTATACTTCTGCATATGCAATTCCTTAAAAAAAGTACGAATTCCTTAAAAAAGTATGAATTCCTTAAAAAAGTATGAATTCCTTTGGGGAAGGCGAGATGACTCAACAGGTAAAAATACTTGCCAGATGATCTGAGTTCAGGACCTACATAGAATAAAACTGGATGTAGTGGTCCTCACCTGCAATATCAGCCTTCCTGTGGTTAGATAGGAGGTAGGGACAGGATAGTCACCCAGAAGCTCATGGACTAGCCAGCTTGGAGTACACAGCTCAGCAGAAACAATGAGAGAGATCCTGCCTGTGGAGGTTTGAATGAGAATGGCCCCCATAGGTTGATGTATTTGAATGCTAGGTCCCCAGTTACTGGAACTGTTTCCGGAAGAATTAGGAGGCATGGTTGTGTTGGAGGAGGTTTGTCACTAGAGGCAGGCTTTGGGGTTTACAAGCGCCCCCCCCCCCCTCGCTCTCTCTCTCACTGCTTCCTATTTTTGGATAAGGGTATAAGCTCTCAGTTATTAGTCCAGCACCATGCCTGCCTACCTGGTGCCACGGTTCCGGCCATGATAGTCCATGATAGTCATAGACTCTAGATAGTCAAAGACCCTCCGAAACTGTCAGGCTCCTTAACTGCTTTCTTCTATAAGCCTTGGCCATGGTGCTCTGTCACAGCGATTAAAAAGCAACTAAGACACTGCCTCAGTGAAGTTCTCCTCTGACCTCCACATGCATGTGGTTGTGTGTACAGCCCTTCCACCAAATAATAATAATAAGCTAAAATATGAAAAACAAACAAACCAGCAATAGTAAAACTCAAGGTCCCGTGAACTTGTTCTCTCTCTCTTGCTCTCTCACTTGCTCTCACTCTTTGCCTACTTACCCTGTCTTTTTTCAGCTTTCTATCTTCCCAGTCAGCAAGCCATCCATATATTGTTTATCCAGCTACTAACCATCTGCTACTCACCTATCCATTTATCCATCAACCCATCATCCATCCATCCATCCATCCATCCATCCATCCATCCATCATCTGCATTTCTTAAGTGTAGGGGATGCTAAGACTGCTGAGATAAAATGCCTGCCTTAAGTTATCAGTCAGGACACACATTCTCTGCCTGTTCTGCACAGAGGCAGCCCATGTAACGGCGGAGAACTCTGAACTTGGAGAAGAATCTTTGAGTCTCGATCTCAGCATTGCCACGTAGTCATCTTGTTAAACCTTCTCAGTGCGTGCCTTACACTTCTCTTCTGTAAGGTAGAGATGATGATGTCAGTAATTCATGGAGTTACTGATGTGAAAGCTGT
This sequence comes from Cricetomys ansorgei, assembly GCA_026225945.1. Taxonomy (NCBI): domain Eukaryota; kingdom Metazoa; phylum Chordata; class Mammalia; order Rodentia; family Nesomyidae; genus Cricetomys; species Cricetomys ansorgei. The sequence goes on from JAMJFZ010004042.1 coordinate 1,964,790, forward strand.
TGAGCTGATGCCTGGCCTGGAGCACCCGTTCGGCACACTGTGACGAGACCTCGGGCTTGCAAGATCCAGGTTAGGATTCTGAATAAGATAAACCTGACTTTGAATTGTGCTTTCCCTATTTATCAGTCTTGGTCTCTTTAAAAATATAGCATTTTTACTAATTCTTGGAGAATTTCATACGATTCATCGTTTTCATATCTATCCTGACTCCTTGGCCTGAAGCTATTGAGTAAATTATTCTATTTACATTTTCTGAGCTTCAAGTCCATCAGTTGTGGATAACGTCTACGACCGGCCCTCAAAGGCTGACAGGCAGCGTGATCTAAAGAGCGTAAACTCTGAAGTAAGAAGACAGACGACGTGGATTCACATCTTGACTCTAGTTCCGCTGTCCTAATCAAGACACTTGTACAGGTCCTTGACTCTTCCTATAAAAAGGAGGACAATGTTTATGTATCTCATAGGTTTTCTTGTGAAAAAAGGAAGTAAAATAACATATTTGGAAATATGGTGTCAGTTCTAATGGCTGGGATGCACCGGTTGATGCCCGAGGGCTCTGCTCGGGGCTCTAATGCCTGCTATACCCTACTCTCGATTTTGTGTTTCCAGGTCTGAGCCACCTGCTTTCTGGGTGCTACAACCTATGGGTGAGGTGGTTCTCAGAGCTACCTATTACTGGAGGATCAAATTTCCTTCAAGGTTTAGCAAAATCCAGTCTTTCACATTAATTACCACAGAATATAAATTATTCATTTTTATATTAAATATGAGATTTCCATGGAAGCTTGTGATTATGGTAAGCTGCTTCTGTCCGGAGAAACTTCATTTTGAGCCATTCTCTTCAGTGGTGGTCCTTCATTGTAAATGTCTGAGAAGGGTTGGCATTAGGCGTTGGCTATTTTTTCTTCTCAGAAGAGAAGGAAGGTTCCTTGAGATCCAGGATATCCAGCGGAGAAAACTCTTTTAGGCTAACTGTCACTTTGAGTTCCCAGGAACCTCCAATTCAGATTGTCTTGAATCCTGGGGGGTTTGTTTCTCAAGTCAGAAGAAGTGCAGTCTCTGAGGTGCAGGATGGATTACAACTCTGTGGTTCTCAACCCAGCGTGTAGCCTTTGGTCACCAGACAATGCATTGGTGGTGACACCTGTGCCTACCCTCTTGCTTGCACACAGTAGGTCGAAGTTGCTGAAGTTAGTGATCACAAGTCTCAGTGACTGCTCACCAACCACAGTCCGCTTCAGTCCGGTTGGGCACCTGGACACCTCTAGTCTAGCAACAGTCCCTGTGGATGGGCAACTAGGTTGGGGCTATACAGTGTGGGTGTGGCTATGTGAAAAAAAAAGAAAGAGGGCAGATGTACTGCAGGTAGATGCTTGGCCGTGTCTGATGAAAGTGTCCTTCAGGGAGAGGGAACAATGACCTCTGGAAGCTTGGCCAGGGCTTCGGGGAGTTCCTACTTAGCAATTCTATTCTATAATACTGATACAGTAGAGGCCACTTGTGCTGGTAACAGTCTATGTCTTGATTTCTGGTTTACTTGGCCAGCCATCTATCTATCCTCCATTCTGTCTGTCTATCTGTCTATTTGAAAGGGGGAAAGAAGAAATTATGCTGAGCACAAGGTTTGCTTCTGATACATAATAGTATCTCATATTCTCTGAAAGTAAATGACTTAATATATCTCAAGTTGTTTTTATATAATACTTCAATATAAAAGAGCACTTATTTTAGCAACACAGTTAATTTAAACTAATATTTTGATGAGCCAAGATGTTGTTGACACTTGAACTTTTGCTTAACTCATAGGTAATTTATTTGCATATTTACATAACTACCTTCTTTCTTCTAAAGATCCTAGTTACCCTCTACCATGTAACAGCTACATACTCACATGCTGGGAACCTAGGAATGAACAAGGGCAGACTTTGCCCTCGTGTTTATGCCCAGTGAGAGGAGAGACAGAAAACAAAGGGTGAGGATGAAGAGGAAGGGAGAGAGTCCAGGCTGGCACGGGGGCTGTTCCTTCTGTAAGTGGAGTGAGCAAGGCGGGCATGGTATATGACCTCATGCTATGAGCAGGGTAAGGTGGCATGACCTGGAGAAGCCGGCAGTATGTAATGTCTCCAGAGGGTGTCCTCCCCGTGGGAGTGGAGTGCAGTACCTTAGGAACTTTCTGAAAGCTTCATGCTCTCTGATACACATTGGGTGCCTCACCTCTTACGTTAAGAGTTGGTGAATAGATTTTCATACAGTTATCTTTGAGCTTTCTAAGTTATTAGGAGACTCTCTACTGTCATTTAAAAATGATTATTTTTCCTTATTTTTGAATGAAATAAATAAAATAAACTTTGAAATTATTATTGGACACATGCTAATTTATAGCTATTTATGGAGTAGATAAGATGTTTTGTTGCATGTAAATATTCTACAAAGTTCAGATCAGGCTAATTAGCATGTAGCTCACCTTGAATGAGTATCATTTCATCCTGTTGAGGACATTCAAAATCCTCTCTTCTGGCTATTTTAAAACACACAATAAATAACTATTATCTTTGGTTACCCTGCTGTGCAGAATCAAATATGAGAGCAGAATCAAATATGCCTGCTTTTTAATCCATTCATTTTGTATGGATTCATTAATTGTTTACTGTGTGATTATACATGCACATATGTGTTGGTGCTCTTGGAGGCCAGAAGAGGGAGCTGGATGTCCTGGAGCTGAGTGACAGGAGGTTGTGAGCTGCACTTCACACCCTCTGCAAGAGCAGTGCATGCTGTCAACCGCTGACTCATCTCTTCAGCCCTTATTTGACATTTTAAAAAACAGACAGTCGTCATCTTCATTTGCCTCTTTACATAAAATGTGAAAATGTGATGATCAGAGATAGAAGAAGTACCACAGGATCAGGAAACTGAGATCACGTGAAGGTAAAGTCTATCCTTCCAGCCAATGGGAGCAGGTGTAGTCAGTCCGCCATATTTGCATGTTCAGCAGTCTGGGAATTGGTTGCATAGTTCCAGTGTGTGATGGACTCATCCAGTTCATTCTAGCAGTTGCTGACACCTTTGTGCTAGCAGTTGTGGAGACAAGGCTATGCCCTTGATCTTGAGAGGTGCAGTGTGATCCAGGAAAGGCAACCCACAGAAGCCCCTGGCTGCTGTGCACAGAGCTGCAGAGGGAGCTGGGAAGGCAGGGAAGCCCACAGAGCACCTGCCCTGAGCTGACCCCCATCCCACCTGCTTTGATTTCCTCTTCCTACTTCTAAAGTCTTAAAAAGTTCATTGCACTTAACTCTTGGGCATACTGTGCTGTGTTCTGGTTTTCTGAACTCTAGTGACTCTTGCTATGGTTTCACCTCTCTGCTCTAGCTTCCTCAACAGTGCAAGGACAATGGTTTCTTCATCTTTAGCTTGGGTGAGGACCAGACCAGTGTATATAATAAGGCTGTGTTGAGCACTAGCTCAACATGGCTTGAGTCATGATTGTTATGTGATTTTTCTCTCTTACCTTGAGACGTAGCCAGCCTGTGGTAGCTCAGGGCCTGGGTGTTGCAATGACAAGCCTTGCTTGAGTTGTGCTGGTGTCCTGCTAGTGCTGCAGACACAGTGCTCATTGGCAAGTATCTACCTCTGGCATCTGAGACTGACTCTGAGGTCACAGTTAGGTCATCTTCTCTATCATTTCAGTTGCTTGATTCATTAGGTTCATAAATATGTATATAATGAGACATCCGTGAGCTTGACAACTTTGGAATTTATGCTTAATAGGAACCTCTCAGGTTATGCCAGTTCTAGGGACTTCTGCTAATAAGAGGTGAATTGAACACAAAGCCCGTGGGGTGGTGATGCTGAGGAATGCTGTGTCTAGGGTTTATTTTATTCTCAGTTGGGTGCACATATGTGTGGGGTATGTTAATATGAGTAAGTATGTGGTATTGAGTTCTGAGAGAACACATCTCCATCTCTATTACAGTTGTGTTCCCCCTTCCCCATACAGAGGGGAGAACTAAGGACCAGGCTGTGAAGCTGGTGAGACTTTGGACAATAAGGGCTGTAGTGAGCAAGAGAGAGCTGGGACAGAGCAACGGAAGGGGCACAAGATCGAGAATCCAAGGTATGAGGCAGAGCTAAAGATGAATATACAAATAGGATGGGCAGATTCGCATTTTAAAAAACAGTTTATTTTTATTTGTGTGTACACGCATGTGTGTGTAGATTCCCTAAGAGGCCAGAAGAGGGCCTTGGATCCCCCCCCGGAGTCCTCACTCTGTATGAGTTCTAGGAACTGAACTCAGGTCCCTTGGAAGAGCAGCAGGCTCTCCTGACCACTGAGTCATTGCTCCACACCCTGTACAGGGGCTTCTGTGCAGTGTTTCAGGGAGCATAGTGTAGTGTTACAACCACTTTAGAGCAGTTTGGAAGCACCTGTTAAATGGGGGAAGAAACAAAGACATTCCAATTCTCTGAACCCAGAAGAATGTGAGCTCAAGGAGTACTGTGTATGGATTTTTTCTGTGGCATGCCTGCATAAAAAGTAGGAAGCAACACAGGAGTTCATGAAACTATGGAACATCTAAATTACAGGATACTTCCCAAGGGACATTAGTCTGTAGTTGAAGAAGTATAGTATTTTCACATGGAAATGAATAAATGGAAATATCTTGCAGAAGAAATAGGTGAAAGGGCTACTTCTAGACCACAGAGTGTATAACACCTTTAAAAACTCCACTATGACCCCTAGTCCTCTCTCTGTGTCCATACCCAGTGCCAGTATTAAGGGAAATACAACTTCTGAAAGAATGGATATTAGTTGAAATGACAATCGTGGCAAGCTTTGGGGAGACACAAGGGCTGGGAACTTCAATCTGTGTTGATGGAGACCATCATTATGGAGTCCCTGTAAGACTGAAGTAGTCAAGAAGAAGCTGGGGAAATATAGGTTAGGGTTGCTGGCTGCTCTTTCAGAGGACTGGAGTTCAGATCCCAGCACATATGTCAGGTGGCTTGCAACTGCCTGCAGCTCCGGCTCCGGGATCTGACCCCTCTTCTGTCTCTGAGGGCACTGTACACACATGCACATACACCACCCACACACATATATACACGTAATTCAAAAGAAAATGAATCTTTTAAAAATCATCAAGAGGAGTCGGGTAGTGAGCTAGGTCTGGGAGCTTAGGGTTGTTCTTCTAGCCATTCTGGAGGCTGAGGCAGGAGATCGAACACTCAAGGATTGCCTGAACTAAGAGTGAATCTGAGATCATTTTGGGAGTTTTGGGAGACAGAGATCCTGTCTTGAACAGATGTAACTCAGTAGTGGAGCACTTGCCTAGAATGTGCAAGGCCCTAGGCTCAATCTCTAGGAGAGAAGGGGGCGGCACAGAGGTCACGGAGGGAGATTTTCAACGTGTGTGGCATTCTGACATGTGCCCGTGGGTGGAGAAAAGTGTCTATGAGTGAAAGATACAGTTGAGGGCTATGAGCAGGTAAGGGTAGAGAGGTGCTGGCTTCATGCTAGGAGATAGTTCAGACAGAATGGTTCAGTCAAACCCTGGAGGACCTTGAAGGACTTTCCATGTTGTAGTTACTTTATCCTCAGGTCATGGGAAATTCATCATTGTCTTCATCATCATCACCATCATCACCATCACCAGCATCAGCATCAGCATCATCAGCATCATTGTCATTCATGTACTTTGAGAGTAAGTACATGGTAGAAGAGACTGGGTCCCTTGTGATACAGATGCTGAAGTTTGCACTGATAGAGGTTATGGAGAGCAGGCACTGGCCCCCACAACAAGAGAGTCATGAAGGAATTCGGATTTGACAGCATAAATTTCAGTGCTAGTGAGGTATTTCGGTGGCTAAGGCGATGTCATGCAATCCCGATGACCTGAGTTTGATCTACAGAATCCACATTGTGTAAGGAGAGAACCATTCCTTACAGACACAGAACTGTCCTCTGATCTCCACATGTACACTGCGGTGTGCACCCCCAAACATACATAAAAATTAATAAAGAAAAGAAATTTCAATTAAGGCTTCAGCTGATCCTTAGTTGTCCAAATGTTCAAAGGCCCCTGGATGTAGTAGATGTAAGTTGTCCTCAGGGACAGGCATGGCCATTGACTTGACTCCCTCGGGTCTAGCATAATCCCTGAAGACAGATTAAGCTTTTATTCATCTTGCCAGAGAATGAGTACCTTATTCCCAAAGGGTACCAAGGCTGCACATCCACTCTACAGAGGAAAGTACCAGAGCCTAGAGGTCTCCAGCTGATGTTACTCCAAATGCCTGCTAATTGTCACTGTCCCTTAGATAAAGAGCTCCCAGTGCAGTGCCTCCTTCAAGGAGGAAGTCTTGCTAGAAAGAGTAAGAAGGGACTGTGCCAGTTGTATGTCTGGAGGTCATGTTGACTTGTATCTTGGCACACAAACTCCGTCTACCAGCAGCAAAGCACTCTAGTGTAGCAGTGATGCGCACCAGCCCTGCCACATCACCCAGGAAACCCACCCTGTGTCATGTTCTTCCGTTGCCAGCTGGCCTTGCTTGGACTCCTGGAGTCTGGGAGATGAAGCTTTGCTTACCCTCTGCTTGATAATGGATCATTTCTTTTTCTTTCCCCCGGTTGATGGGGAGGGAGTTGATTTATCTTGGTGGATCCTGTCAGACTGTGTCTGATGACATATATTCTCTCTTCCCAAATGTCCAATCTTTGTCAGTTGAGAAATATTTGAAGTGCTGACAAGGCTCTTATGGACCAGTCACCTATCATTGTGGAGTCTGTAGGATTAATTCCTCTTAATTATGTTAGTGCTGGGCTATCATTCACATTTATTGATGCTGTCTGGTCATGTCTAGAAGATTTATAGGTATCTATATTCATCCTACACAGAAGAGACCACGAATAACTTTGCTGTCTTTGGAGTGTCTTTTTGCGTGGAACAGATGTTACACAATTAGTAAAGAAAGCTTTTTAAATAAATATGCATTTGTGCCTTTAGGCTTTCCCCCTGGGGTCCTGAGAGGAGAGTTTAGGAATCTGACATTATCTATGATCTATGCCGTTTTTATCTATAGCTCCCTCTTTAGATGAGTTAAAAAAAAAAAAGCATTCTTCAGTCAAAGCGTTTCATTTCCTGTACAGGAAATGTTCTTGAGAATTACACAGAAGTTCACCAGGCAGAATTTAATCATTTTAATGTCTGTGGCCTTTGGATTTCACATCATTGAGTATGAAATGATGGGATGTCAGATGACCAGAAGGAAATGGAGTGAACTCAGTGCTACAGATGAAGAGAGATGGGACAGAAAATGAACTCCGACTAGCCTGGCGATTCCTTTTCCTGGTTGCCTGTCTTCATTCTCATGGATGGTGACTCTGCCCATCTGGGACGATATTTCAGTGTCTGTATGTTTTTAATGCTCTGCGGGTGATCGGAGTGCTCACCTTGGTCCAATGTCTAGCAGTAAACACTGGGATAGAAACTGTCAAGTCACAGGCTGAAGTCTGACTGCACCACATTTGAACATATTCTCGGCAATTCTGCACAGCACCTATTGTCGTCCTTGTTCCAGAGTCCACAGACAGAGACCTGGAGATGCTCATTAATTTGAGCAAGATCGTATGAAGAGCAATCTGGAGTCAGTAGATGACCCAGGCATTTGGGTGAAGACCTGTTCTCTCAGCTCTTTATTAGAGAAAGACTAATCAGGAGCCCTGCGGGGCCCAGCTGTAATTTCCCTTGGAAGGCATGTGATGTAATGCATGCCTTCGAGCGTCCATGAATGTCTAAGCATGCTGGTTTTGCAAATTGAATCTAATTCTTATTGTGCAAAGAAAGGAAGCACTAAGCAATAATGGGAAGGAGGGGAAGAGGAGTTAAGGAAAGAGAAGTGGGAGGAAATGATAAATGATTAACAACAGGACAAGAGAATAATCAAAGATGACATATGACCAGGAAAGGATTAAAAGCCCACATCACTGCATTTTTAATAGATGGGACACAGGGCCAAAGATTCAAATTGTTTCGTTTTTTGTTTTGTTTTGTTTTTTTTGTTTGAGCACATTGCTTCCAATGGAGAGATCAAGGTAATTATCCCACTTACAACTACACAAATAATTGTTTAGTAACATATTAAATTTCCTTGCTAGATTATAACTCCTTAAGAGAAGACTCTGGGGTGCCTTTTTCTCAGTATTTAATTCTTATCCTACTTTAACAAACGTATTCAAAGCCGCAACGTGTCAGGTACATCTTTATGTACAGTGGGTAGGCGTTTCCCCACTTGAATAGATTTCTCCTTTTCTAGTCTAGGTAAGGACAACAGAGAGACAAACGGCTGTTCGGTGCTGGGAGTGATGGATATTAGAAAGAAAATGCGTGGCTTGCAGGGGAGAGTGGGTCTGGTTGCTGGACTGCTGGTCCCTGATGCGTTTACACCATCATTTGGAGCGCTGGGGCAAATGGCTGCCCTGTGTGAACAGCCACCTGCTGTACACCCAGCTGCGTTGTATAAATAAGTATTAGCAGCAAGTCAAATTTTGTTCTGCCTCAAACCCAAGAGCAATTTATGTCTGGTTACCTAGTGGAAAGAAGTTGATATTTTTCCAGTAGGCAAGATTACAGAAAATGAAGGGGAGAATAAAGAAGACGCTAAAGCCAGTGGGAAAGTTCAAGAAGGTGGCATTATCAGCTCAAACAGCCTCCAAAGTGCACAGTGAGAAGATCTGGGAATCCAGGTACCCAGTGCTGCTAACTGGAATCACTGTCAGAGATGGTCACTAGTTGGGGGCTGCCTGGCCTCAGAGAGAGCGGGAGGCATCTTGGAATTCATACCCTGTCCGTGATTCACAGGTGATGCCAGCATAGGCGTCCAGTTCCTTGCTTCAGTTTAGTGAAGAATCTGAGATGTCTCTGTCTTGCAGGGCTTCATGGAGGCCGAGTTATTGCTAGGACTTACCCTGGATCCTGCCTGGCTCTGCCTTCTCCTCTTCTGAATCCTCTCGGCTCCCTTTCCTCACTAGACCTCCCAGGATCCCTTCCTTAATGAACCCTTGTGCCCATGCCCTCAGCCCATGCGTGCTTTTGGGAGAATCTGCACTACAGAAAAGGGCCTTTTATTTTAGTTTTTCATCTATTTATTTTATTTTATATGCATGGATGTTTTGTCTATTGCTGTGCATATATGTGCACCAAGTACATGCCTAGAAGATATCAGATCCCCTGGCACTGGAGTTACAAATGGTGTGAACCACCATGTGGAGTGTTGGGAACCAGACCTAGATCCTCTGCAAGAGTAGCCAGTGCTCTTAACCACTGAGCCATTCTCCAGCCTCCAAGAAAAGAGCTTTGGGATCAAGGCATGAGGATCGAAGACACTCCATTATTTAGTAACTGTTTTGAGTTTGGGTGTGAAAGTCCCCCACAAGCACGTGTGTTTGAACACTGATTCCAAGCTGTTGGCACTGTTGTGAGGGGTTGCGGAGACTTCAGGAACTGGGGCCTACAAGGAGGAAGTGGGACTCTGCTGTGGAACTTGAGGGTTGTAGTACAGTCCATCCTTTCCATCCCAATCTTCCCGCTTCCTAGTTGGTACCCTGTAACAAGCATCTGTTTGTTACAGTCAGAAAGCCTTCTCAGTCATGAAGGACTGTGTTCTCTCAGATTGTGAGCTAGAACAAAGCCTCCCTCCCTTAAGACATTTCTTCCAAATAACTAGCAATTAACCCACAACTATATGTCCTGGGCTGATTTTCACCATGGTCTAATGGATGCTATAGCCTTAATTACCTCCTTAGCACACTGTTGGGAAGACAAAGGTTCCTGGACTAGGGTCATGGGAAGGCAAAACACGGTAGCCAACATTGGCAGACAAGATCTGTAGCCCAGGAAGGGAGGGTGTCACGAGTCACGTCATCCAGGGGTACATTCATCTGTGCTGGGAATTGATTGCATGGAAAGGGGGTTGTGATGGAGGACAGGATTTGTAGTAACAAGGAAGTAAAGTGTTCCTAGTTCCCACAGGAGGGCACCACTGGCTCGTTTGCATAATCCTTGAGCTGGTGGGAACTGAGACTTGTTGCTTGTGGGTTTGCTGATCTGCACTAGACATTGCAATCAGGGGGGTTGCTGGCCACGGGGTCTTAGCTGTGGAGCAGGATGGAGAGAGGATGCAAAGCTGAGTCCCTTGAGAACTCCCACGTGACCAGATGCTACCTCGGCACATGATATTAAGTCTGGATTTTGGACCTTGACCCACAGCTCCAGCTTGCTCAGAATGCTATGAGGACCGCAAGGATCGGCCCACGTTCTGAGCCAGGATTTACCTCACAGGCAGGGAGCAGGAGGCTTGCACACTGATAACTTGTTTTCTTCCCATACCTGCATGGAATCACTCAAGTCTGAAGTTTTCATTTTGCTCTGTAATTATACATTAATTCTCAGAGCCTCCTGGGGTATGAGATGAAGCAGGCAGATCTGAGTTTATTCTCATCTGCGACGCGCTGTGTCCTGCCAATCTGCCAAGAAGAGCAAGGCGGAGCTCCTGACAGTGCAAAACCCTGGGGGTTGTGGAAACTTAATACTTACGTTGTTTTCTTTTGCTTAAAACCAAACTAAATTTTTTTCTAAAGTAACTGTGGGTGGGAAATGGGATGTGAGAAATAAGAACCAAATGCAATTTCAAATTTTGTCCAGAAGATCTTATTATTTATTTATTTATTTTTGCATCTGACTATCACCACTGTTTCCTTATTTAAACGGTTTAAATGATTATTATTCTACTTTCCAAATATGGCGCCCCCTTCTCTGGGAGGTGATAGCCCTGACCAATTATATGGTTGGCTAGTTGCATATAAAGGACACATCCACTGGGGGTGATGGGCCCCAGTGAGCTGAGGGGTTTCATTCCAACTGAAGTAGAGGTGGCTCCGAGCTTTAAGAGGAGTCTTACTCTTCTTATATAAATGGAGATTAAAGAAAGTAGCAGTGAGTCATGGTGAGTCACACTGCATGGATTCCTAGACTAGGGAAGAAAACAGAACGTGAATGGGAAAGACCTTGGTCCGCAGATGGGCGTGGGGGAGCTGGTGGAGAGGGCAGTGGGCTGAGCCTCCAGTTCAGATCTGAGCCTCCAGTTGACCAGTTACTACCTACAGATTTAGGTGGCTAATCCCTCTCCTTGAAGTCTGATTTTCTTGTTTTTGAATCAATTGCATCATGTCTAACCCTGATAGGTGATCACAGGCGTCTCGCTGGTGTGGAGGATCAAATGAAGTAAGACCAGAACACCGTCTATACAGGAACTGTCCGTGGGTCCACTCCGTCTCATTGTCCTCAGCAGTACCTGCAGTAGTTCAGTTCCATTCCTGTGAACATTTGAGAAAAGATGTAAGTCATGTATTTTAGATATCTCCTTACCCACATGAAGCATTAGTTACTGTGTCATAGAATTATTTCTTCTTGTAAATGAATTTCAAATAGAGCTGGAGGAGAAATCAGAGGAACCACAGTGCCAAGTTCTGGGACTTGGTGACTCTGAGGCTTGTGAGTACCTTGAGGGGCGGGGGTTTACCTGGGATCTGCTAAGCAAAGGTAAACCCCAGAAGAAGTTTGCAGGGCTCCCATGCCTGTGCTGGGGTCTTGTGGGGCTGGGGTGCTGTTGGACTGTATTCCAGGAACATCTCTGCCTTTGCCTCTATCTCATCCCATCTCTCAATCAGGGCAGAGGAGAAAGATCAAATGACAGATGTTTACAGGAGAATTGATGAGAAATAGCTGTCCACCCATCCACTCCCCATCCCCATGCCAGGCAGGGCACCGTGTGCCCCTAGAGGTGTGGGCTCAGTCCACCCTGCTCATGAAAGGTGATTGGATCAGCCCAGACTCATGGTGGCCACCCTGGCACTGCAGTACGGAAAGAATAGAGTCTTGTACCGCCGTCACAGAGCTTCCATGCATGCTCAGCATGTGCACAGCCCAGTGGTTCATGGAGCTGTCTCTAAGCACTTGGTTAGGTCCTTCTCCAAAGACACCAGCAAAGGATACTTGTCTCTGCCCTGATGCGTGCAGAGAGCATGCGAGGGCTGTCCAAGGGTGGCAGAGAAATGGTACTCTAGCTGTCCCATATTCACCCCCCAGGAGCCAGGTAGGGACAAGTAGAGGCCCTAGCCCTCCTGCAACCACTGTGCTGCCCTGCTGAGCTACTGTCCATGGCCAAACACATCACGGGGCCCAGCATGTAGGTTCGCCAGGCTTATAGGCACAGCAGCAACCAGCAGGGTAGGGACCAGTGCAGAAGAGCTGCCTGACTGGCTTTTAAACTTCTTGTTTGATTTCTATTTTGATTGACATACAGTAATTATACATATTAATGGAGAACAATGAGCTGTTTGGATGCATGTATACTTTGTGTAACAATCAAGTTGGGGTAATTAGCATATTCATCACCTTCAGCATTGATCATTTCTTTGTGAGGCAAACATTCCAGATCTTCTCTTCTTGCTATTTTCAGATTTAGAACAGGATGGCTTGTTGTTATCTCCTGCTGTGCTGTAGAACACCAAAAGCATTCTTTCTGTCTGACTGAGGCTTTGGACCTGTTGGCCAGTCTCCTTCCCCTCCTCTTCCCCAGCATTTTATGCACTATTCAACAGTGAACTGTGACACCCATCAGGCACTAGTACTCATGGGAGTTTAAACAATGTTCCCTGCAAAGTCCACCCCAGGTCCTGCCAGGAAGAGAGGTGAACCTTATCTGTACATCTCTACTGAGCAGCAGTTGGTCCATCCATTGGGTCCATGGCCTTGGGAACCCTACTGCAACTCTGTCCAGCTTCTGGGTTTGGAATTCACTGGGTGCCTGTTGTTTTCTTTTTCTCTTCTTTCTCTCCCAGGAGCATGGCTGAGCTGTCAGCTGCCAGCTCAGCCCCCAGGAAGGAAAGCACAGGGTGTGGGTCAACACATCCTAGTGGGTCCCAGATTGGACGACTAAGAGTTGAGGAGAGCGAATCAGACTCCCAGGAGAGGCTCTCAAAGGAGCATCTCTCTCATTTATGAAAGTGAGGCTGTTTACACTTATAGGGTACAAGCAGGGGAGGGTCTTTGGTACCCAGGGTTGGGATCCATTGGTTAGGACAAGGATACTGGAGTAGCCTCATTTGCATGTGGAGGCTCAAGTCTAAGCATCAAGGTCTTGCAAGGACACCTTCTGCATAAGGTGTGGTCCCATAGGGAAAAGAGAATGACATCTTATTAGTAAATGGGCTCAGCCCTAGGTTTCCAGCTACAGCACAGATAAGCACCAACCAAACCACATTTCTTTGCTAATGACCTTCTGTGAAGCAGGCAATATTTAATATTTAGTTGGCTTCTGGCCAGGGCTAAAGTGAGGAGCAGCCAAACGCCTGCTGTTCTCATCTCCTGGGATAATGAGGGGTTCCAAGCCAGCTTCGACCCACTCTTAGCTCTGTGACAGTCCCATAGGTGCCTACTGGGTACAATGGCACTAAGGGCAGGGATGACATTCCTCTTGTTACCCTGTCTCAGTCATCTTAAGGCCCATATATGTACATAGTTGACACAGTTTTCAGGCTTAGCAGAACACACCACACAAATGAAGTCAAGGTTTTATTTATGTACCCCACCTTTCTTTTTTATTTAAACCCATTTTATTGAGGAATTGTTGGCATGTAAAGGGCCATACATATTTAATATATGCAACTCTTGGGATATACATACTTGTACAAACATCACCACTACCAAGGCTATAGATGTGCTCCTCACCTCAGAGCTCCCCCTATATCTTAGTGACTTTTCTATTGCAGTGATAAAATACCATGACCAAGGCAACTTATAAAGAAAGCATTGGTGGCTCGCTTACAGATTAGAGTTAGTCTATCATGGTGGGGATCATGGCAACTGGCAGGCAGGCATGGTGCTGGAGCAGTAGCTGAGAGCTCACTTCTTATCTACAAGTTGGAGGCAGAGAGATGTTGTGGAACTTTATTTTTAGTTATGTACAAATATGGTTGCATGCACTGCTAGGTGAGGATCTGCCTAAATCTTGGTGTTTTGTATTGTCTGCGGGTGTTAGATTTCTGTAGGGGATGTTAGATTGCTTTATGATCGGTATCTGAGTAGTTCTGAATCAATAAAAACACCTGAGCTCAGATGCTTGGGGTTCCACTGTCCAGTATAGCACTGGCCATGATAGTGGTTCCCTCTGCTGAGGTCTGGCAGGGCTTCCACATATGAAAATGTCTCTCTGTCTTTCTTGCTGAGCTGCTAGTACTACAAGTAGCACCTGCAACATGGGGCCTGAAGTCACGCTAATCCAAGGTGGAGACAAGGAAGAAGAGAAAGAAACTCCAGACCTCACAGAGTCTGGTAAAGTACACTCAGGAAAGCTAGCAGAGAATAGAGATTAAGGTATTAATTGAAGGCTCCTGAAGGAAAAGGAGAGAAAGAAAGGAAAGAGGCCTCTATGAAGAGAAAAGTCTGTAAAATTAATAAATAAATGCAGAAAAAAAAGCTCTGAGGTGAGAGTCACAGAATGGAGGCCCTTAGAGATAAAGAATTCATCTGGGAGCAGGAAAAAGCAAGGTTCTAACTGCTTTTCCTTATCATAGAGCCAGTGCTCCCTTCCGCTGCTGGTGGTAGCATACTGATTCACAAACTGAGTTTTCTGATGGCTGCATTGAATGTGTGTGAAGCCCAAGTGGATCTTGTGTTTGAGGTCTATGAAGAAGGGTGTATGTTTCCCTGTGGTGAGAAAGAATGACAAACTGCCAGCATGTTTCAACAGGAGACTCTTCCCACTGGTCCAGGACCCCCTGCTGTCATGGAAGCCATGGTTTAGAGCCAAAAAGCCACTTAGTTAAACTGAACATTTTTTTTTTTTTTTGCAACCTGACTACAAGTGGTCCGGATGCTGGTGATAGTGATGAAAACTACACCCCATGAGGGAACCCTTTCTGCAGACAAGGATTAGTTGTTTTTCCTGCAAACTAGACTCTATCTTAAAGTCTGGAAAGTGTTTCCTCAGGTCAGAAAACAGAAGCTGTCTTCCAGAACTGGCCAAGGTTATATCTCATGCTGGCAGATGAATTTGGTACTGTAAGAGTCACCCAGGTGGTGCTGGTTTTGATGGCATGAAGGTGTCATGGAGAGCAACTGAGGCTTGGCACTATGAGAGGCCAGGAGAAGTTACTGGTGAAGGTTCAGCTGCAGTATTAGTTGAAGGTCCAGACTGAAGGGGTTATGTAAAGAAGTTGAGGCTTGGCACCATGTAGAGAGCCCATGGGAGGCTATTGGTGAAAATGCAGCCCAGTTGCAACAAAAGACCCCAGAAGTTTTGAAGATGCCAGTACCATGGAACAACCACTAAGGACAGCAGCAGCAGTGGAGTGAAGCCAGCTGGAGCCTGGAGGATAAGCTGTGTGGCTGCAGAGGGCAGAGCCAGAGAAGTGACTCAAGCCCTTTGGAGGAGCCCAGGAGATTGTGAATAAATTAATTACAGATAATTGGACATTGATAATATTTTTCTGCTGCCCAAAGACATTGTGAAAAGCTTGCTAGATGTCTGGTTTCACTTGATCATGTGCACTAGAAGCTCATAATTATTCCTCTGTTAATGGTTTTGCTGGTATAGTGTTAAATTGTGTTGTAAAGGTAAAGCATTTTTTTAATACAGAAAAGGAGAAATGTTGTGGAAGTTTATTGTTAGTTATGTACAAAATATTGTGTACACTGTTGGGTGAGGATCTGCCTAAGTCTTGGCATTTTATATTGTCTACAGGTGTTAGATTTCTGTGGGGGGGATGTTTGATTGCTTATGATCTGCACCTGAGTAGTTCTGAATCAGTAAAAACCCCTGAACTAGATGCTCAGGGTTCCACTGTCCAGTATTGCACTGGCCATGATGGTGGTTCCCTCTGCTGAGGTCTGGCAGGGCTTCCATGTATGAAAATGCCTCCTTGTCTTCTTTGTGAACCCACACAGCAGCCTAACAACTACAGAGAGAAACTGGGCCTGGCATGGACTTTTGAAACCTCAAAGTTCACCCCCAGTGACAACAGTTCCTCCAACGAGGCCACACCTCCTAATCCTTTCTAAAATAGTTCTACCAACTTGGGACCAAGTATTCAAATATGCGAACCTATGGGAACCATTTTCATTCAAACCATCACACCCCTCCTCATGGGTGTGGGTTCATGGAGAGGGTTCAGAGTCATGGAGGCCATAGACATTGCCCCTTGCCTCCAAAGCTCCCTCCACCCTCTTCACTGTCAGGATCGTTGATTGCACCATCATCTTTTGTGCTGACATAGGACTTGAGCCCTAGACCTGAGAGACAGCTATAGAACATTTCATTCGATGGCAGTAGAAAACAATTCTTTTCTATATGAACACTCTCCAGCATGATCGAGTGCAGAATGATCACGTGTTACACAGCAAATACCACTATAAAAATGTCGGTGACTAACTTCTACATTTCTCTAAGTAATTTCTGAAGCAATATTGAATAAAAGCTATGTTTAGTTATGCATATTATTTACATGAATCCATGTCTTTATAGAGAAGAGAGAAGGGTAAAGACAGAGGCCCATATGGGCATCATCTCACGAGAATGAATGAAACCGAAATTGGGGTATCTGAAAAACCAAAAGGTTGGCAAATGCCAGCAGACTAGGCAGTGGCCTGGCTATTTCCTTTGCAAATCAATTCTTCTGTAGCCTTCTCAATGCAATGTAGCAGCTTGGAAAAGAAAGAGCAGATCTGGAAGCTTTTAGAGCTGCACAGAGCCATTATCTATCTCCTGTGTAAAAGACTATTTCTCCAGGAGAAAGGCAGGTCAAGGTGGCAGTAGGCACATGCCATTGTAAAGATAAAATTAGATTTTCCTGTCACTGCTCCTAAAAACATAGCCATCATATTATATTTCATTTTTTCCCTTCACAGAGACCAGTGGTAGATGGCTGCGCTTGTGATCCTGAAAAATGCCAAGGAGTAGAATTCTTGTTTTTCATTTTGAATGCTCTGAACCTGCAGGTGAAGCCGTTAGAGAGCAGGTGCTGAGCGAGGAGGGAGCGGAGAGCAGGGATTGAAATTCTTTCTGCAATTTGTTGCCCTCACAGGCTCTGACTCCCAGCTAACCCAGGCAGAGGCGTGAGAAGAATTGCTCTCAGTGGTCATTTCAGCCATAGAGCTGGATGTGTAAGCGACAGAGTGGCTCAGGTGTACAGACCCAAAAGAGACGCAGGAAGAGCCTGTCTTGCCCTCCTGGAGGACAAGACCCCAGAAGCTAACGTTGCCTGTGGGACTTCAGATAGAGGGGCTGCTGCAATAGCACAAATCAACGGGACCACGCCCTGTATGCTGGATGTGGAACGCTTGTGTCCAGGGAAAGGAGGACTGAGCGTGAGAGCCACAGCACCGTGACCACTGCCCATGCTTACCGAGCTCTCTCCTCGCTCGCTTCCTCCAGTTTTAGAGCAAATCTTCAACTGGAGATTTTTCGTGGATGCTGACCTTTGCCAAAAGCATATCTCAAAGGCGCATCACATGCGGCCCTCCTTTGTCTTATCTCTTACTATATACAATACCAGAGTGCAACTATATTAGATTCTGATAGGGTATATTTGCAGTTCCATTTCAGGAAGCCTGGAAATTCAGAATGACTGCTTAATCGTAAATCCCCTAAGTATGCTTTAATCCAAAATCCAATCAAAATGAGAAAACCCCTGAGCACGTGGCCTTTTCTGTCAATCCACTCTTCCATATACAGCAGTCACTAAATGAAACGAGAACAAGAGATAGATTGCGCTGAGGGTGTGGGTGAGCCTGGATGCTGTGGGGTATCTGCCATTTCCTGTTCAGGTATAGGAAAGGAGCTGCAGGAGCAGGCCAAGGCCCATCGTATGCTGGCTGCAGCTGGGAGCCCATCCTTCCTGCTTTGCCTTCTGTATGTTTGTCTGCAAGATGGAGACCTGTTTTAACTCTTAATTATAAATGCATGTGATCAGAAACTATAGCACACAAGACTCACACAAAATATGTAAGAGCAGAGAAAGCAGCCATCTGAAGAGAGTGAGCAGACCTGAGGAGTAGAGGAAAGTTTGAGATTAGATCCAGGTAAGAAACCAAGAAACAAGAGGCTCATACATCCATCGCCCCAGGACCCAGGCAGCCTGAAGACAGCAGCCTCCGAAGCCTCCCAACTGCTTGAAAGTCAACAGGAAGGAAGAGCTCTTTATATCATCCTCCAGGCACATGGTGTCTTTCTCTCCGTGTCTGCCAGTGCCTGCTCTGTTCTGTCTTAAACTCCATATCCATCACGGTACCCTAGAGAGCAGGGTGCTAACTTCAAAAATGAGACCGTGTAAAGAAACTCAGTCTCCTTCCTCTCCGTCCCTTCTAACCTAGTGCAGAGGCAGGATAAATATGCTAGCGCCATTGTGAACACAGGATCCCTAGGAAGGGCCACCGACGGCTCCCCATTTGATGCAAGGCAGGCACAGGGCTGCTTCCCAGCTCCGAAACACCCTGTTAGCAGCCAAGTGTGCATAGCTTCACGTAGCACTTCTTCCTGACCTAAGACATGCTGTAGGTATTGTTCCTCCAGTGCAACCCTCTGAACGTCCTGTTAGAGAAGCTGGCATCCTCCTCCTCGGGTCCCCAGTGGTCCCCGCAACAAGCTTCTTTTTTTTTTTTTTTTTTTTAAACCAGGAATGCACATTACTGCTCTTCTCCATGTGCAATTTCTAACATGGAGTCATAAATGTGAGAAGGGAAAAAATGAGCAGACCTTATGACTTTGGATTGAAATTGAGGTTCGTTATAAAACTGAATAATTTATAATTTTTGTATTAAAATGTATAGTTATGTGTGTGTGTGTTCGCGTGTGTGTGCGCACACGTTCATGCACGTGCGTGTGCTTCTGTGTAGCTGAAGAAATGAACTTAGATGTAAATATGTATACTATGGGTGTGTGATGGAGACATTTCATAGCTCTGTCCCAGAGAGGACCCTGAGGCAGTGCCATTCCTTCTGAGTCCTGAGGGCATGAGGACTTTTGATGGCAGCAAGCCAGCACTCAGGAGGGGTGGGATGGGATATGTTTACAGAGCATAGCCAGCTTCAAGGACTTCCCACTGCCTGATCAGAGGGAGCAGAAACAACCCAAGAACAGTCCAAGAAGCTCTGCTTTCTAAACAACTTCTCTTGATGCCATTGGCGAGTGGGAGCAATGGGGTGTTCATGTTGGTGGGGGGCAGTGGCTACAGTAGCCCAGCAACAGGTGACAGGGTTCCAGCATCAGGAGGGGTGAGGATCAAAAGAAATCATGACCGTAACAGCTGATAAGCCAGTAAAGAAAACAGTCACTATTCCATACCAGTGTCAAAGCCAAGTTGGAAAGTTGGGGACATTTACATAGTGTGAAGACACCTCCACAAAATACTCTTTTAGGAGGAGAGAATGGCTGGCTCACCATGGCACAGCCTAGGAGACACCATCCTCAACATCTGCTTGAAATGAACATCTCTAGCGGTGGAAGAGACCAAAACTTCATGGGCTCCTGCAACACAGCAGGAAAGATGCAGGCTTCCCAGTGTAACGCTCCCACGGGTGTGGAGTCATACAACCACAGACAAGTCTAAATTGAAGGACATTCAGGTTAAAGTCAAGAGAGCCAAGCAAAGCCCAAAGAACTACCTCCATCAAGGACTTGTAGAGACTGACTATGCCTGAATCCAGCATTGGATTTGAGCGGAGTCCTCTAAGGCATTATCAAAGGGACTGCACACCTTGATTGAAGTTGAGGAGCTGGCTGGGGATGTAGTCTCTTCAGCTCACTGATTTTGACGGTTATATCAGAGAGCATCCTTTTTTGTGGAAAATACCCACTCGCATCATCTGGATGGCAACTTGCCCCCAAATGGTTTCGAGACATGTTCCTTGTACCACACTGTGAATTTCCCCTAAGTTCAGGTTTGTTTCTTAAAAAACAAAACCAGAAAAGTATGTAAGAATGTTTCACATCTATTATGCTTTTGAAATTTTTGCAATAACTCTTTTGTGAAGAAAAGCTATGATTGTTTTTTTTCTTTTCAGACATCAGATAAAAGGGCCCATGGCAGAGGTTATTAAATGATACATTCCAGTTGAAGTTAGAACTTTCTCTTGGGCCTTCCAACGCTGTCCACAGCATCCAAATCAGTACCCATACAACTTTACCTGCTTTAATCTCTCCCCGAGGGATGGTTGCAGGCCCCAGGCTAGGACAAGGCGCCAAGGGGGTAGCCTTGTCATAGGGTCTTAGCTCTTCAATTACCACATGTAAGACTCACGTAAGGGACCTGGTTAAAATGAGTGTCTACACTTCTCCCTCAGCAATTCTGATTCTGTAGGTTTGGAGTGAGAACAAGCAATCCAAGTGACTCTGACATAGGTCATCCATGGTCCACACTTTGAGCAATACTGAACCTGATCAGCCAGCCTCAGTGGCTACTGAAATAAATCTAAATCAGCGCCATGCATACCGTCTCATTACCTAGCCTCATGCAGTCCAGAACTCAGAGACGGGCTGTACCACCTGCAATGCTGCTCTCCACGAAATTTGAAAACAACACATTGCCCACCTTTCCAGGTCGTAGCACCTGGACACTCTGAGACTTCGGGTGTCCATATCTGACTTCCTAGTCCAGGGAATTCTGTAAGAGGCAGAGAAATCAGGAGCTCTGACCCAGAGAAACCACGTGTTTTAAATTTTCCTTAGAAATATTTCCTCCACTGGAAACCATTCTTTTCTCCCTCTTTGGAAGAGAGAAAGAGGACAATGTAGTGGCTTTCAGCTCCTATGTGCAAACTATACAGTATTCCCACCTGTCTGCACACTGTGTGCCACAGGAGGTGGTCTATCTAAGAGCTGGAGGAACTGCTGGGAGAAAGGAGGAATGCTTTTCTTTTGAATATTTTCCCCTGGAGACAACCTATTCAGAATGTCTGGGAGCATTTCCAATGTGCTTGTTTTTATGGTAAGCACAGCCTGAATGAAGTGAAGTAGGTGAAGCTTCAAGAAAAGAGAAAGTGATAAGCCCCTCCTATCACAGTCACGGGAGAAACACAGAAAGGGAGAAAAGGGTGCTGACTTGCAATGAGGAAGAGTAGCAGGGTCTGTCCTGAGATTTTTTTTAAAAATACTATTATTAATAATTTGAGTTTCATTGAGTCCAGCCAGTGTGGCAGGAGGATGGATCTACAGATCCTAGAGACAGCAGAATTCTCCAGTGATAGACATTCACCTGGCCCACACCAGCCCAAGACAAAGCTCTACCTGAGCTTCTTAATGTTTTGAAAAGAGTTTCTTGGCTTAGCATAGATCTTAGGTTGAACTTCAGGACTCAGTGCTGAGACCTGTGTATGCTGGGACCCTGTAGGCCTGCAGGCCTATTAGAACCTGGGCATGTCTACATAGATCCACAGAGCTGCTGGGTCCTACATATGGTCACATGGGTATTCAGGGATGCTGGGCATAGTCATGCAGGTCATCAGATCTGCAAGGCAGGACTGTCAGAACCTCTGCCTGAGGTACAGTGGGATGAGTCTGCTGAGTCACTCATCCTTGGGGAAGAGGGTGGGGATCTTGCTGCTTGCTCAGTGGGTGCAATGCCACAGGAACACACAGTGCTGGCTTAGTTTGGGTCTCTTCACATTCTCATGTATTCACCAATCCTGGTTCCAGAAAGAAATTAAAAATGAAGTTAAAAACCACTGCATGCTTATTCCTGCAGCCCCTGGCAAGATGTCGCTGTGACCCAGTGGGAACCTTCCTTACAGTGTCAGGGCTTCATCCCAGATAGCTGAGAAATTTCTTGAGTCCCAAAACAGAATGAGTGGTCCCTGATTTTCTTGAGCTATTTGCCTAGCATTCTGCATCCCTTCTGTTTGTCTTGGATTTACCGTCTGTGAATTTGTTGTTTTTGCTGGGGCTTTGCTGAGTTCTCGGGATCAGAAAGCCACTTTGAAGACAGGAAAGCCACTTAATGCTTCCGGACTCTGGTACAGACAGGATGTATTGGCTCGAGGGATAGCTCAGGGGGTAAAGTGGGCTCATGCTCTGCAGACATGAGGACTTGGGTCTGGATCTTCAGCACCGTGTGAAATGCTGGGCACGGTTGCATTTGCTGTAATCCAGCTCTGAGGAAGAGGAGACAGGAGAACCCAGGGGCTTGCATGCTATCTAACCAGTATTCTCCATCCTCAACGAGTAACCCTGGGTCAAAAAAATTAAGGCAGAAATCAACAGGTGAATAGCTCAACATTGATGTCTACCTCTACAAGTGCAAGCACGGTCATGTACACCCCAACACGTACATACATGTAACTAATACACATACACAGAGATATGCACATACATGCATATCAAGTCAAAAGCAAAATAAAACAAATTGGGATGCATGAACTGGGACACTGAGGTTCAATGCTCTATGAACAACTGCAGAACCTGGTTCAGTGAGAGTCCCAAAAGTACAGGTGCCTGTGGGCTTGTGTTTCAATGAGAGTCTGGTCTCTGCTTTCAGGATGATGCTTTCTTGCTGCTCAGGGGAGAATAATAAATAATAATTAGTCTTCTGTGGTGGGAGATGGAAGGGCAAAGAGGGGCAAATTTATTCCACCAAGCCCTTTCATGAGGGATGTGCCTTCATGGACTTACCATCTCTTAAAGGCCCCACCTCCTAATACTGTTCCCTTGGCTATTAGGTTTTAGCCCCTGGCTTTTGGAGGGATGCATACATGTATCCTATTACACTAATTTTCATAGAAAGTGAAGAGGTGACATCAGGGCTCTTTTGTTAACAAGTAAGTTTGATTTTAATTGCTTTGACTAAAATGTAATTTATTAGATGCCATTGCTGAGCCTTCCAGGGATAGAGTCAGGGGTGGCTGGATCCAGAACTGAATCATTTCAGGGTGTCATCCTCTCCTTCTCTTACCCAGTGACACAGCTTGTGGGGGTGTGGTTATTACAGGACGGATGTTCTGGAGTATGATCCTCCAGACAAAATAGCCACCATAATCACATCAAGCTGTGCCTGTTTGCAAGAGCCCATCAGGAGAGCTCTGTGGACTGTTGACATTTCCTCAGAAGAGTGGTTGGGGAGGATCAACTGACCCTCGCCTGAGATCTAAGCCATTTGCATGCAATTCTTCCTTGATTGCACTTGGTGCTTTCAGGTGGCACTGAGGTGTCAGAGTCTTGGGAGGTTCTAGAACTTCTAGCACTTTAAAGACTCCAGCTTATGAAAGCTTGTCTGTTTTCCTGTTCCACTTTGCAAAGTGTGGCAGTTCTCATCTCAAGGTTATTTCTTGCAGTTAACTCTTCTAGAAATAAACACAGATCTTGTCTCTGGAAACTTTCACAGGGTGTCTAGCCAGTAAGACCAGCCTAGGTTCAGTGTCATCATTGCCTGGGCAGCTGAATGTCTGGTTTGGTCTGTCCTAAGGCCCATGTGCACCCCTGGGGCAGAAGATAGACAGAGTCAGGGACCAGATAGCCAGGCAAGTATATGTCCCAGCCTGTCACTAAGTTCTTTTTCAAGAAAAGGGTAGGCAGCCGCTGATCTCTGCATTGGTAAGGGAAATTTAAAAAGAATCAAGTGTTGAGTGAATTGTTCATCTTACTGAAGAAAGGTTGTTTTGGGGCATGGTGGCATGTGACTGTGATCTAGAGCCATGGAGGTGGGGATAGGAGGGTGGTTGGGGCTTTCTGGCCAAGTGAATCTAGCTTGCTTGGCAATCTCCAGGCCAGGGAAACACTCAAAATACAAGCTGGATGGAGACGGATGAAAAACACCTAATATTGACCTCTGGCCTCCACATCCATGCATACACAAGTGTTTCACACACACACACACACACACACACACACACACACACGTACGCACACACACACACGTATGCACACATGCACTCAAACACACACCACACATGCCTGCATACAAGTACTTCATACACACATACACACCACATACATGCATATACGAGTGTTTTACACATACACAAACACACACACCACATGTATGCACACACAATCGGTTGTACACACACACCACACATGCATGCAAACACAAGTATTTCACACACACACACACGTATGCACACACAATTGGATACACACTCACACCACACATACATGCATACAGAAGTGTTTCTCTCTCTTTCTGTCTCTCTCTCTCACACACACATACACACACACACACACTACACACATGTGTATGCACACACACACACACACACACACACACACACCACATGTATGCACACACATGTAGAGAAGCTACCTCTAGTAGGAGCTTTGACTTCAGTTACTTCACTAATTCCGGCTGTTTTCAGGAGAGCGATGCTGCACAGCATCTCCCGGATGTAGTGCTCATGGTAAGGTTATTGTATGTGGATGGGGGATTTTCAAGTTGCATTTTGCTTAGCATTCAATCCATAATCATCAACAATTAGGCTTCTCCTTGACTGAGCTTTCCCCTTCTTAGTTCCTGGTTATTCTTTTGCTCCTTGAATGCAAGGCTGCCCAGTGGATGCCTTGGGGGATGCTGGCCTGGGTCTGAGTCCCAGAGTGCCTTGAACATTACTCTCTTAGTTGAATTTGCCATCTCTCAGTTTGTTTTCTTATTGGTAAGGGGAGGTATATCTGCCAGGGGTGTGAGTGCCACCTCCTCTGATCAAGTTCAGCCTAGAAACTTTATGTAACAGAATTAATTGTGTTGTGGAAGTTTATTTCTAGTTATGTATAAAGAAATTTTTTTGTGCAGTGTTGAGAAAAGGGCTCCCTGGGCCTTGGCATTTTGTATTGTCTGCAGTGTTGGATTTCTGTGGGGGATGTTTGATTGCTAATGATCTGCACATGCTATCAGTAGAATACCTAAGCAGTTCTGGATCAATAAAAACACCCGATCTCAGATGCTCAGGGTTGAGTATGTTGAGGATGGCATCTGCCATGATAGTGGTTTCCTCTGCTGAGGCCTGGCAGGGTTTGCACCTATGACTATGCCTTCTGGTCCTTCTTTGGTGAGCTGACACAGCATTGAACTACTACAAACTTGCCTGAGAATGACATGTGGGTGAGCCGTGGAGAGGCAGAACCCTGTCTCCCTCTGGGAAATGAAGATCTGTCCAATGTGGCTCTTTTAAAAAGCTTTGTTACTATTGTACACGGGTGAAAGCATGGTATGTATGTGAAGGTCAGAGGACAACTTGTGAGAGTCTGTTCTTCCATTATGTGGATCATGGGAGTCAAACTCGGGTCGTTAGATTTGGTGGCAAATGCTGTTACCTGTTGAGCCATCTTGCAGGTAAAGTAGCTTTTGTTTTTAACAAAAACATGCATGCGTATGTTGAAGAGTCAAATTATTTTGCAAGGAACATTACGAGACAGACTGTTTCTCTATTCCAGCTCCAACCATCCATTCCCCAGGGCTATCATTTTGAACAATTCTAGCTCGTTCTATGGGCATTTGCATCTACAGTTGCTTGTTTTTCCCCTTCCCTGACGACCATTAGGCGTTCTGTCTTGCTTTCCTGTGAAGACAGCTGAGGGCTGAGTGATTTCTTCCACTTGCTGAATCACACACAGTTGCTGTTTTCCTACCTCCCTGATATCCTATTAACATAAGTTACAAAGATCACAATCTAGGGTTAGGTTTTTCGTCTGTGTGTGTGTGTGTGTGTGTGTGTGCGTAGGGGCCAGATGTTGACATCAGGTGTCTTCCTTAGTCACTCTCTTCCTTATTGTTTGAGACAGGGTCTCAGGCATCCTCCCGTCCCTGCCTCCCTGCACTGGGATTACAGGTGTGTATCCTCCTGCACCCAGATTCCACATGGGTGGTGGGGTCCTCATGGTTGCCTGGAAAGGACTGAACCAACTGAGCCATCTCTCCAGCACCCATATGTTGGCATTTCCATGACTTATGGCAAATCTCTCTAGAACGAGGCTTTGTGGCACACTGTACGTTTGTTTCCTCCTGGTACAGCATCCCTTTCTCCCTTTTTCCTTCTCTCCTTTCATCCCTCCTTTCTCCTACACACCCCTCCCACTTGCCTCTTCTTCCTCCCCTTCCTCTCTTTTCATCTTCCATCTTCCTTCTCTTGTGTTCTGGCTGCTTGTCACTAAGTCAACCACAAATCCTCTCATTTTGTTTGAACCCCTTCATTTTCTTGAGGAAATCTCCCAAGGATGGTCTCAGGCAGGCTTGCTCATCTTTCCTTGGTAACAACACAGGCAAGATGCAATAGATGTCATAGTTGGAGATGGACTGGGGAATGACTGTGGTCTTTCCTCAAGTCCCAGATGCACAGGCCCAATGGCAGGAGTTAATTTTGTGTTCACTGTGTCTCATTATTCTATTTTTTGTCCTTTTAGCTAAACCTGTATGTATCCCAAGTACCTTGATATCAGATAGTCTAGTCCCAATTGATTCTCCTCCTACCTGTTCTTGATGGCTGACGACACAGACACTGACTTGGGTACCCTCTCAGTCTCCATAGATATGTCTCGTTACTGTTCAGTCTTCAAGGCAATGTATGGAAAAAGATGATCCTGACTGTATTTTCCTAACACATTTGTGAAAACAACTTTTTTTCATATATCAGAATGTTTGATTTCTAACAATGTTTTGTTAATTAAGCATTCTTAGTGCAGGTGGGTAGCAAGAAATATACTGCATATAGAATTAGAATAACTTTAGAATCTTGCTATACTGTGATTCTGTCCAGAATGGCTTCACCTGAGAAAACACACTTGGTCTTCACAAAGGCTCTTGAGAGGGCTGAGAATAGGGGACGATATTCTTTAGACTCAGAGGTTGTACCAATGAGATGACTCAGTGGGTAAAGACACCTGCTGCCAAACCTGAGTATGACCCCCGGGACCCACACAGTGGAACAAGAGCTGACTCCTGCACATTGTCCTCTGACTTCCACACATGCACCATGATGAAATCATGATTCCATGGGTTCACCTTGAATCATGAGCCAGAACAAACCCTTTGCCTTTTAAGTTGTGTTTGCCGTTTATCACAGCAAAGGGGAAAGAATCCAGGACAGACCTCAGCATAGTTTCAAAACATTTGTATCAGCCTCAAAGACAGCCAAGTGCCCACTCGGTAGCTGCCTCCTCTTCTTCTATTCTGCGAGCCACTGGCAAACACAGATCTACTTCCTATCTCTGTTATTTACCTAGTCCAGACATTTCACACAAATGGAATCCCAATGCATGGTCTTTTGCCATAGCATGTATCAGAACGTCCTTTTAATGACTGAATAATACTCTAGCCCATAGATAAACACAGTTGATTACCCATGCACATGTTGATGGACACGTTATCTCCACCTTTTGGCTTTTGTGGACAGTGGTACCTTGAAAACACGCACACACACACACACACACACACACACACACACACACACTTGTTTCCAGTTCTTCCTAGAATCTATACTGAGGTTAGAATTGCATGCTTACAATATAATTATATGCTTAGCTCTTTGAGAAGTTCCCAAATTATTTTCCATAGAAAATACATTTTTGTGCACACAGAGGCCAGAAAGGGGCACTGGATCCATTGTAACTGGAGTTAAGGACAGTTATACTGTCATGTGAATTCTGGGAACCAAACCAGGTCCTCTGAAAGAGCTCTTAACTGCTGATCCAGCTCCCCAGCCCCGGTCACCTTATTTTCTGAGATGGCATCCCTTCACTCAACGCGAGCTCACCACTTTGGCTAGCCTGATCAGCGGTGAGCTCTGGGGATCCACCTGTCTCTGCCCCTTTGCATTGGGTCATCCCTCACAGTCATACCTGGCTTTTACATGGGTTGCTAGGATCCAAACTCAGGACCTCATGCTTTCAAGGTAAGCACTTTACTTACTAAGCCAATCTCCCTGGCTCTGTCTCCCAATTAAAAAAAATATATGACCACCCTAAAGTACCGCCGTGTGTTTTCAATTTACATTCCCCTAGTGACTTAAGACTTTGTGTATCTTTTTGTAGGGCTTTGAGCCTCTGTGCACCTTCTGCATGTGAGCTTCCCACAAAGGGTGTGTTGTCAGCTAAGCATTTGAACAATCCTTCTCAGGATTCAAGAAATTCAATGAAGCCTTCATAATATGATTTTCTACCATAACCTGCAAGTAAGTAGATAGGATACAGGTGGAAGGGGAGATTGGGAATAAGAGAACAAACCCATGATTCTGCTCCATTGTAGTTTGCTTATCTCTGCCTTGGCAGGTGGCTTTGAAAACTATATTTCACCCTGGACAGGAAAGTCTAGCTTTTCTAAAGTTCAGGCTTTCTTTACTCTGACTCCATGGATATCTGCTGCCCTTCTGAATTGGGCTCATGCTTAGAATAAGGATGACACGGTGTGGCGTGATGAGTCTTGGCACCTGGATCACCTGAGCTATTACTTCTGTAGGGGAACTTCTGAATTCAGTTCCTGTATCTTGATGCCTCCTTGTGTTAAGCTTCCAGGCTCTTCGGCTCTTCTAGAGCCCTGAACTAGTCACTTTAGACAAACAGTGAACTCACTTGGAACAGAGGATGATGTGCTGGTGGGTAATAGATGTAAGATTCAAAGTTGACTAGTATATTCACCTTTATGTTCACCGAGGGTGTAACACACCCTACTTAGTCTCCATGGCTCCCTCCTTCTGCATGGAAGCCCCGTGGTACTCATGAAGATCTGCCCTGTCTGGGAGCTTTCTCACTTCCACGATCTCTCCTACTCTTAACTCCAGACTGAACCCCACTATCCCATGTTCTGTTTGAACCTGCCAAGGTACTCTGCTTCAGCTTTGCTCATGAAGCAGGACAGATGTATCCACGGCTAGTCCGGAAACCTGCTTCTTCTCCCCACAGAATACCTGTTCCTCCTGGACTCCTGTGTCTATCCCCTCTGCACTTGACAGCTAGACACTGATGCCCATCTCAGAGGAGCCTTGAGTACTACTGCCTGTTGTGTGGGTAGATCGCTTGAGGAAGTAGTCAGTTTCCTTGTTGCTGTGACTGAATACCTGACAAGAAGAGACTTGAGGAAGGAAGGGATTATTTTGGCTCACGGTTTGAAAGGATACAGTCCTTTATGTCAGGAAAGGCACAGTAATAGGAGTCAGTGACAGCTGGTCACACTGCATCCATAGAAAGGATGCTGGGAGTGAGCAGGAAGTGTGGCTCCAGGCCCAACCCCAGCCCCACTTCTCCCAGCACCACCAGCCAGGGAGCAAATGTTCACAGCAACAGCCGTGGTTCTGTTATGTCTTTGACTTTCCCTAGAAAGTGAAATCTCCAGAGGACTCAGTCTCTTTTTTGCACCTCTGTCCTCAGCCTTGGGAAGTGCTTGCCCACTGCAGGCTGTTAAAAACCCTGGGCTCCAAGAACTCAGATCCTGGGGAAGGAGCACAAGCATGGACTCCATGCCCCTCCCATGTATAGCATCTGTAAGCAGGAGAGAGGGGACTTAGCTGAATCCTGGAGGAGGCCTGGACCCCCTGATGCTCTTGGTGACTTCCTACCTGATACCTGGAGATGTTGCTGAGGTTCACTGTTTATCCTCCAAGACTTGAGAGGCCCAACTTCTGTTGTGACCCTAGCATAGACTTAAGCTGTTGGTAGCTTTCCCACTTGGGACTTTATAGGATACATTTCTACCTTCTTCTCTCAGTGACAACCTTTGGACTTGTATCAAGTCAAAGGAAGTCAAGAGAAAGACTCTGAGGACCCCGTCCAGGGCACAATGGACACTTACAGCAGTCAGTGCTGGTGGTGGTTGTTGGAGAGCAGGGCAGAATCTCTCCTCCTTTCTCTCTTCTCCCTCTTCTGTCATGGTGGCCTTGGACCATAAACCACCGGCTCATGTGGTTTTATCTGACCTGCCATGGGGTTGCTCAAGTGTGTAGAGAAAGCTGGGCTTTATAACACCAGCCATCACTGTTTTTATAGCCTAGCATTCAGGACCACAGACAGGAGATTATTCCCCATCATTGTCAGGAACTGCACTCCAGCAAGCTTGGATTATACATTCCACAGCTGTTCTTGGCTTCCAGATGTCTGCAGCTGCTTCTCTGAGCACCGTGTGGACATGGGTAGGCACGTGCTGGCACAGGTGCCACGGCTGCATGTAGAGAACAAGGCTATACATCTGTGTTCCTTGGATTCTGGCCCCTGGAAACACATTAAGAAGACCCACAGCATATGGCTGGCTAAACTGTTACAGCCACCAAAAGATTTTTGGTTTTTTTTTTTTTTTTGCTTGTACAGCTACACATGTGTGGTGCTCAGTCAAGTAACGGGTTTGTAAATGTTTTAATTTGTTATTCAGGTTAGCAAATTCCTGTTTCCCCAAATAACAACTTTTCTGGTAGTCCCTTTGCTGTCACTGAGAAAACTGGAACAAACACTGTTGAGGGAGACAAGGCTGCTGTTGCACACCTGGGACACTGTGGAGCACTGTGTCCACGGCCACTGTTTCTGCAGTATGCTGGACATTGGCCTCTGGACTGAGGCATCTGTGTGTCACTCTCTGGAGGAGGTGTTTATTGATTCCTGTGTTCTGAAATTCCTATTATAGGAATATCCTCACATACTGTACTAGAAGCTTTGTGATACTTATTGATTTATTGCAGCACTGGGAATGGAACCCAGGCCTCCCCTGAACTCTACCCAAGCTTTCTGATTACTTTGTATCTGGACACAGTGTCTGTGCTGTAGCTCTTGTTAACTTTATTTCTATGCAGCTCCACCCTCTCATTTGTTCAGGTTACATCTTTATATATTGTGTATTTATCAACTTCAATATTATTATTTTTTGCATTTATGTGGCAGCATATTGAACCAGATAGGAAAAGGGAATTGTGAATTCTCACGTCCATGTGTTCTGCTTTTCACTTTTACCCATATTTACCTTTTGCTGACATTCTTTCTTCCTGTGAATTCAAGGCAGTACTCTCGGAGAGTCTCTCATTAGTTTCTTGTACTGCAGGTCCGACAATAGCAAACTCCCTTAGTTTCTGGTTTTCTGGCAAAATCTTAATTTCTCCTCCATTTTAAAGTTGCTCTACTGACATAATGTTCACATCACACAGGTTGCCCATTTCATGGCACACAGTTTAGTGGATTTTAAGCCTATTAACAAATGTGTGTGATCACAATTCCAGTCAATTTTAGGATATTTTCATCAGAAAAGAAGCCATATTCAGGCATGCTTAACCTGCTGTCCAGGACCACACATGACGATAGTTATAAACCCCACCCAACCTACAAAACATAACTTACTTTAAACATGAGATTTTTTTTTTTTTGGAATTGTTTTTGGCAACTCAATTAGATGGGCTCTCAAGCATGAGCTCTGTAGATGACAACACCATGTCACAGTGTCAAAAAGTGGGGCACATATGCTCAAGTACTTTAGCTGTCACGCCCCTAGATCTTTGTCAAGCTTGACAAGAACTGGTTTGGTCCAACTCGGATCTGAATTCTGTGGGGCGACTGGGTTTGGATCAGAAGATCTGCGTGGGGTTCTAACGATCTTGCCTGTGTCCTGGAATTTCAGTCAAGAGAACGGTAAACTAACTGGTGCTCAGAGCATCACAGCACATGTGCCAGACAGTTTCTCATTCCACCGTCCTGGTCAGATAAAGCTTTGACTATCGCTGAGGTCCAAGGAGGCAGGGCCAGTGTTTGCTCACACATTCATTTGACTGAACTGAGTTAAAATGGCCGTTTACTGCAATGCAATTTCCAACATGGATGGATGCCATGGAGGTTTGAGTGGGACAAGCCTCTCTGGGTGTGTCTGGTCTGGTCTGAATATTTAATATGTCGGTATCCTGTCCCTCACAATCAGACTTTCTGCTTTCCTCTGGAGGCTGGCACCATCCTCTGCAGACTCCTCCATGCCAACTTTTAGAAGCTACTCATGGGCTTAGGATGTCCTGTGGCGGTGGTTTTTCCAGGACCACAGGTTAGCAGCTGTATTGGGGATGCGTGGATCTGTTTGCCTCCTTCGTGTTCCTGCTTTAGTTTTTTTCATTTGTTCCTGGTCATTGAATTTGCCTCAGGATAGAGGGACTGACAATGCACTGACTTTGTCCCTTCGTTCAGAAAAACTGTTAACTCCTTGAGTCTGAGCCTTGAGATTCCCACTATTTTATGATTCATTGGTGAGCTCCTCTGTCTGGATATCTGGGTCTTACACCTGCCTCTCATTGTCCTGGTCTGAAAAGGTCAGGAATCCCTGTGGATGGATTATTTCATCTGGATGGTGACATCAACTCAAGACTCTTTGTAATATGAATGCTTTCCAAATAACAAAGCTTGAATTATTTTACTTTCATTTAAACCAACCACGGAAACAGTGTTCAGCATCTTCAAACATTGCCCTTCTGTATTCAAGGTCATAGTAACTCAGGAATTCTGAAATCTAGGGATTTACCTTGTGTCTTGTGAAGAACTTTCCACAGGCATATAGTCACGGTGTCTGCCCATCTGGCCACTTGTCACCCCCACCTCCCTTGGACAGACCTACTGTGAGAAGAAGCTCACAGATGGTTAATGTATGTATTACTGCCAGAGTTAAGCATACTTGCCATGACCCCCAGAAATTGGAAAATTCTATGGAAATTTTTTTCTCATTATTGTTGTTACCCCTGCACTGAGCCCATTGTAGAGGTGTCCCCAGAATACCAGATAGTTCATGCAATGAGTTAGCTTTAATTTTTTGTCACCATGACAAAGTTCTTAACATAACAACTTAGAGAAGGAAATCTCTTTTAGTTCATGATTTTAGCAGTATTGGTCCAGGGCTAGTTTCTTCTCTGTGGCCTGAGGCTGAGCATCGCATCAGACAGTGGGTGTTGGAGCAAACCAGCCAGTCTCATGGTAGACAGGAAGCAGAGACAGAATGCCTGTGCTCTCAGGCTTTTTTCTTCCTCATTCCCATAATCCATCTGGGCCGCTAGACTATGATGGAGCTACTAGCATTCAGAGCAGGTCTTTCTTCTCTTGGTTAGTGCTGCCCACTGACATCATGTATTGCTCATTGCCTACACATTTCTCAGCCCAGCAAGGCCACAGCCAACACTAGCCGTAATAGCCATGTAAAAACATTTGCAGTCATGTAATCAGTCCTGTGGGGTCCCACAGTAGGTAGTAAATATGTGCGGTACCAAACACATACTCAGACCCATTGCATCCCATCTTAGGTAACAAATACATAAGGCACATAGGACACCCACTGGTTCCAGTTCCAACTTCTGAGTCTTTGTCTATGCCGGTGACTCTTAAACTGTGGGTTGTGACCCCTTTGGGGGTCGAATGACCCTTTCACAGGGATCACTTAAGACCATCTGCATATCAATTCCTAACCGTAGCAAAAATCACAGTTATGAAGTAGCAAAGAAAATAATTTTATAGTTGGGGGTCACCACAACACCAGGAACCATATTAAAGGCTCACAGCGTTAGGTTGGTTAAGGACCCTGGGTCTATGTTGCACTTTGCATCTAGAACACTCCTGCTACTTTCTTCTTGTTACAAACCTTTGGTACTCATATTTCAAGGTCTGATATGAATTCTGCCTCTTCCACTGAACCCTGCCTGATTATGACTCCCTCCAGTGAGCCGTGTTCCTGGTTGTACTCACTCCATTTAATGTCTTTTGCCAACCACTTGAGCACTTGAAACAGCTTGACTTACCACTCAGCATCCTGCTAAGTGGCCAGAAGGCAGAATGGCACCTGCGTTGCTTGTAGAAATCAGCAAAGGACAGACAGGAAGCACCCCTTTAGACTGTAAAATTTCAGAAGGAAATTTTGTCTTTTCACGCCCAGATTCAAATGAGCTTCCTTTATATTCTTTTACATGTATCTATTTATTATTATCGTGTGGTGATGTATATGTGTGATGTCCGCATGTGTGTCAGCAGCATGTTATTTAGTTTTAGGTGTGGGTCCCTAGGATTGAACTTAGGATGTCAGGCTTGGTAGTAGTAAGTACTACTTACTACTACTTGGTAGTTCTTACAACTACCAAGTAGTAGTAAAAGCCTTTACCCCCTTTCTTTATTTTTAAAGTACATTCTCCAATGCATAGTTATGCCGTGGCCTCATTACCCATCCCCGGGCAGGAGCTGATGCAGTGGCTATGCGGGCAGCTTTGCAGGGTCTGAAGCATGTCTGTGTTGGCTGTCCCAGATGTGTTTGCCTGCCCCCTGTATCTATGGTCTTCATTTTAATTTGTTTTTAATTGCCTATTTAACACACCTAGCAATTAAGGTGAAATGGCTCTTTGACAAATGTGAGTGCTTTTAAATTAGTGCTAATTGCTTTTGTTAATTAAAAGTAATGCTTTATATTGTGTTATTGGTATTCTCCTCTATAAAGCTGGATTAACGACTTCCAATCAATCCTCTACAAAGACTTTCCTCTGTAATCACTGGGACTTTGGGGCCTTCTGTTTCTGCAGAATGAGGGCAGTGGGCAGGACTTCAAAGGGAGGTCCACAGGAGAAAACATCTGATGACATTCAGCCCACTCTGACCGATGTGGAAGCTCGCCAGGAGTCCTTGCTGAGGGCAGTTTGGGCTGATGTGCCAGCCAGAGTTCCAGCAGGTGACATTCATAGGTCAGGACAATTGGAGGGCCACTTCACAGAGGGAAGGTTCCGGGCAGGGAAAATGAGCCCCAAGACAGAGGCTGTTACTACCTGTTGTGGAATGTCATTCTGCCCTGACATCAGAACAGCTGTGATTACCTGCAGGAGGCTCTCCAAAGATTGTTCCACTAACATTGCCTTCCTTGTGGAGGCAGAGAGGGTTCAAAAGGCTGGGCCATGGGCTCTACCCCTCCCTGAGCAGTTAACTATTGCCGGAGTGGGAGCTTTGGTCCTTTAGCTGCCCTTAAGTTGCTCGTTCTCTGTAATAACCAAACTAGACCCTGGTGAGATTGTGTCTTTGGTCTGCTGTTGGTGCCCGATGCAGGGGAGAATAGATTTTGTTCATGTATCCCTGCAATAGTCACACACCACCCTTAGATCAGAGGAGTAAGAGAAAGGATGCGTCCTAAAACTGGGGACCTGACAATATGATGGTCTAGAGAAAGCCTGGCCTGTGAACTCAGTGCCCTGGAGAGAGAGAACTAGGGTACCAGCTTGTCTTCACTTGCTTTCCTCCCTAAGAGGCTAGTTCATACCACGGAGTGAACCTGCAAATGGGTCGGAGGGAGTTGTGCCCCAGCGATAAAATCCATCTGAATCAGCAGAAGAGCACTGTGAATAACCAGATGGCATCTCGATGAGCTCATCAGGCTCTGGGAGAGCCTAATTTTCTCCCTCCTAGCAGATATTATTTGCCTGTAGTTCTTTGTCTAGGGTGAGGCCTCTTGAGATTTTTCTCCTTCTGCAGCAGCATGTCTGTTGATATTACCATTGTTCAAGTCCTGTTTAGGCAGCCATATTGTTGAGGGACCATGGGTAGCTTCCTTGTCATTCCCAGGAGACACGATCTCACAGCAGACTTCTTGGTTCTCTTGCCCTTACAATCTTCCTTACCCCCCCACCCCGCTTCCATGATGTTCCCTGAGCTTTAGGTGCGGGGATCATGATGTAGTTGTAGCCGTTGGCACTGGGATCCCCATGATCCATTGATCACTGCATTATGATCAGCTGTGGCTTTCTGTTGTGGTCTGGTTCTGCTACGAAGAGAAGCATCTTTGATGGGGTATGATGAGGTGTGAAAGCTACACTTACTGTGGGAACAAGGGTGAGTTTAAGGACGTAAGGAATTATGTGGGCCCCGTAAAGTCAGTAGGAGGCTCTCTTCTGAGATTCATGATTTCGCTAGCCTTCTGTAGTTGAATAAGTATCTAGTTTCAGGCACTAGTTCCCTCCTGTTGAGGAGGTCTTGAGGCCGATCTGCCATCTGTTGGTTATCTCCAAAATATGAGTGTCACTATCGCACCTTTAGGGATATCTTCTCATGCTGGTCTTTGTTAGAGTTCACAGGTGTCACAGCCGGAAGGAGCTAATGAGGTTCCCCCTCCATTAGCAGCTTACTTAGAACTTTCTGGTACTATGAAAGCTACATAACAAGAGGAGGGCTTTCAGGCCTTTAATCTAGCTTTAATCTCTTGAGTCCTGTGTCCAAAGTGTGTGGTGTCTTCAGGAATAGGGACTTATCCCCACTGTCTGAGAAGCATCTGTGGGCAACAGCAGTAGCCTGTATTATTTCGGGAATCTCTTGAACTACCCTAACCAACAACTCCAAAGGAGGGAATCATGGCTAGAGGAGAATGTCAGTGGAGGAGGAGTGAGGACGGAAGCGGTGGAAGGAGGGGCAAAGGGGAGGGAAAAGGAAGAGGAAGAGGAAAAAGGGAGGGAAGAAGAAAGAAAGATGGAGAGAGCACCTCTCTGATTCTGTGTGTGTTTCTGTCAGGAATTTATACACGGTTAGCAAAAAGTTTGAAGGAAGCAAAATGATTTCAAGACCTACAATGTTTAGCAGGTTTGTTGTTGTTTTTTACTTTAAATACATTTTTGGTGTGTGTGTGTGTGTGTGTGTGCGCGCTTGTGGAGGCCAGAGGTCAACACTGGGAGTCTTCCTCAACTCCCCTCTATCTTATTTTTTGAGACAAGATCTCCGGCCAGCAAGCTCCAAGGATCTTCCTGTCTCTGAATTCCTAAGGCTCAGAATACACACGTGCACATGGCAACTGGCTTTTTACTCGGGTGCTGTGGGTCCAAGCTCAGGTCCTCATGTTTGCAGCCAAACACTTTACTGACTGTGTCAACTCTAGGCCCGATTCCTAACCCTCAGAAGAGTTAATAAATGCATAGTTGGCTTTCATTTTGTTAGAGAGACCAGGCTAAATATGCAAATTTAATCTAATTTCATTTCAGTATTAGAAATTTTTTTTTTTAAAATTAATTTACTTTTAAATTACTAGATGTTGCAAAGATGTGTGGTCATATTCAACAAGAATGGCAGGCCACAAGATTGCTGAGGATACTAACAACTACAGACAAATCAGAGATCCATTTTTGCATTCTTTTTTTTTAAAGTTGAATGTTTTCCAACTGTTGTAACAAGAAAAACATCAGTGACCTCAAACATTGTTGTTGGGAATTTTATTTGCAAGACAATGATTTTAATTTTTAAGTAATTGCTTAATTTTTATAAAAGAAGTAGAAACGGATACTCTGCTAACACACTGAGATATGGCTTATGTAATTCAACCATTAATCAGTATCTCAATGTATTTAACATGCATATTGCATCTTCTAAGTTGAAGGATTCTCTCTGGCAAACTGCCCCAAGGCCTCCCTTTTGTGGAACATGCTGTGGAGTGGGCACACACTAGGGTGTATTGTGGGTGTTTTCTGTTTACCATGACTGACTGACATGTGGCTTGCAAAGTGAACCTCTCTCTGCTCCTGAGACATGAGCATTTTATTGGATGAGTTAGAATTTATTAAGCTTTTGGCAGGAGAAGGAATGTCTTCCTGGTCTAAGACTAAAATATTTACGTATCATGATACTATATCTCAAGCTTGGGTCCTTGGCAGATTCACCTGGAGAACTTGTTGAAGGGCAGGTGCCCAGTGTAACCTTGAAGAATCTGTTGAGGGTGCCTGTGGCAAGCTCAGCCAAATGTGCTTTCTCTTGAAGAGGGTATCAACTGGGACTAGAGATACAGAGGGCTGTGAGCCACCAATGGATGTTGGGAACTAAACCCTGGTCCTCTGGAAGAACTGCTGGTGGTTTTAGCCACCTGGCATCTTTCTAGTCCCTGTGCTTTTCTTACACAAACACCCTGCTTTACTGTCAGTAACTCTTTGTGTCCCCTTATAGTGGTTCTCAAAGAACTGTGTCTCCTACACTTCCACTGTGACAACTAAGGTCTGTGTCTGAGCCACCCTTCCTGGACTGCTTTCTTTCACTATAACTTACAATGGATGGTTAGATCCCTGTAACATACCGGAGTTTACAAGAAATTAGTAATTCAGTTCAACAAGCCAATTCATCAGTTCCACAACAGACTGGATATTTTTGTGTCAACAGCCTTTGCATGGAACTTTGGTGTTCAACAACTGCTATTGGTACGATTCATGTTGAGTTAATATAACCTGGAGTCTCTTATGTTCTCACTCTACCCTGTGGCCAAAGGGCATCTGGTTCCAGGGGAAAAACATATAAAAGAACAGACATGCTTGAGAAAGTGTAAGTAGGAAGGTTCTGAGCTATATTTATTTATTGTGACCTCTTAGCTTTTGTTAGCATAAGAAATCGGTGTGTAGTGTGATGATCTGAACTGACTTCCATTTTCAGACAAATGATATAATTTCATTTTCTGGTGTCTCTGTCATATGTTCACTTGGAGTCCTTTGGACACATGAAGACAAATATTTCGTGTTTTCTCTTATATGTGGGCCCTGGAATTGTTTATATATAAAGATACATAAAACCATATACACAGGACATAAAAGCAGAGAGAAAACTAGGTAAGTGGTTAGAGGGTGATAGGAGGGGTGAGGAGGAAGAGAAGGGGGATGGGCTGGGGCGAATGAACGCAAAGCACGTGGGTTATGGGAAGGTAACTGTCTCTTTGGAAGCAAGCACTTTGTAAGAGGAATATATGACAACAAAAAATCAGTTTTCAAAAAGGATTACAAAAGATTTGCATTCATTTAATGTGAACTAAAATTCTGCAAGTTGCTTAAAACAACCTTAATCCTTGAATCGGAATTATGATCCCCGGTGTGTCTCTCAAGTGGAAGTGTCCTTCGGTATGGGTTTATGGCCCTTTGGAGGCATTGTGCTGTGGGCAAAGGGCACTGCCCCTGAGATAAAGAGGTGTGCTGTTATTAATGCCATCGTGGCCAAAGTGTCTGACCTCTCTAGGCTCTGTGTGGGGCTGAGAAGTAAGCAGGGGACCAACGTATCAGGCACCCTCTCGCCTCAGCTATGTCTCCCACTGAAAGGATGTAAAAAATATGAAGGAAATATGAAGCCTAGAAATGCAATCACATATAGGGGGAAATGCCTTCCCAAGTACGGCCATTAACAGTACTCTTCAGTCTCCTCCCCACCTACAGGGAAATGACCATTAAGCTTATCAGCAGGATTCGTCCTTCCCCAGCATACCAGGAGCCACCCTGTCCCAAGGGGCTAGTCCAAGGGCACAGGTTGACCACGCCCCCCTGGATCCCGCGCGCTTGCGCAACTCCCGACCAATTAGTCTAACATAGAGAGCTCGGAGCCAATCAGCTGCACGAGCCCCCAACCCCAGACCTCTTTCCCCTGAACCCGATAAAAGGGCTGGGGGGGAAGGGATCGGGGCCTGCCATGCTCATCTCCTGCGTGGGATAGGCAGGACCCGGACCCTCGCGCCGGTAATCAATAAATGCCTCATGCGTTTGCAGCGGTTCGTGTCTCGTGGTTCCTTAGAAACCCGCCCGGCTTGCCCTAACACCACACCCCAGTAAGAAAGAATCCATTATCAGACACTTGAAGTGGTGGACTCCTACTAATGTAGATACCTCATTTAAGTTAGGAGTAGCTCTCAACGGGAGTGGACAGACTTTCTGCTCTGCTGTGGGGTGCTCTTTTCTCATCTTCCTCCACCCTAAACTTTAGTGGAACTCAGGGCCAGGTCTTAGGTGATTGTCATGACATGCTTAGGTTTTTTTTTTTTTAAATCATGTCTGTGTGGTATGTGCACATGTGAGCTCGGGTGCCCACAAAGGCAGAGCCCAGAGGCATTTCATCCCCTGGACCTGGAGTGACAGGTGGTTGTGAGATGCCCAACTTGGGTGTTGGGAACCAATTTCAAGAACATTTCACAGTCTTAACCCTTGAACCATCTCCCCAGCCCTCATCTGTGACATAGCTTTTCTTCTCTCAATGGCTTCTACTTCTACATGTTGGTCCATTCTTGCGTATGCCAATCTCTGAGAGACCTATCAGCTGCCTTCCTTCGTTCCTCCATAATGAAAGAAAATGATGATAAGACAGTGGCATTGTTCGTGTGGCACAGGAGGGGTTTGGGGTGTGACTTAAGTGAGCACCAGCATTTGAGAGGGTGCAGCTCCATTTCATGGGCCTTGCAAGCCAGGGAGCCTTAATGGAGAAGGGCTAGAAGGCGTGCTGATTCATGCTCACCCTGAGGCAGAGACCTGAAGTTAGGCAGGCAGTGCTTTCTAGATCAGGACCTGTGGGAAACTCCAGGCAGAGTTGGGCAGCAGCAGATAGGCATCGATCTGGCTTCCGTGAGAGTCAGCCTGCTCTACGCATGCTCTGGGTGGACTTTTATGGTGGCCTCATCGCTTGTTTTTCCAAGATGGTCAATCACGCAGTAGGGGCTTTTCTGGTCCTTAGTGGCATGCATTGAGGTGAAGGAGCTGCCTTCGTTCTGGTGATCTTTAAAGAATGTCAGCCAGCAGCCTTCTCAGGAGCTAGATGATAAATGCTTTAATCCTGTGAGAATCTGCACTTCTAATGGCATTCATTATGAACAGTTACTGTGGTTTTCTGAGCCATCTGCTCTCTGAAAAGATGGCTATATGAAGGAGTTAGGGGACTTTGACAGAATGGCAGAAATCTTTTAAGCTGTGAGATAGGAGGCCACCCATAGGCTGTTAAGGCCCACAAAGTTGCTGGGGTGAGAGGCATATATGCCATCATTAGCAGACCTCATGGCATACCTTCCTGTATGTCTTGCCTCCACCTGCACTGTAGCAATGCTTAGGCATGCCCAGGCATGCCCCGTTGATTTGCATTTCCCAGCCCCCTGCAGCTGGGGTGCCTGGCTCATTACCATTCTGCTGGGTGTCAGCATTTTTGTGATACAATTAGAGGCATGTAATTCCCAGAAGAAACAAGCTATCTGGAATATTGTGAGATGTGTAATTCAATATTATATGAGCCTGTAGCATAATTGGGTTTCAAGAAACAAACAGCCAGGAGTTTGGGCTGAACAACCCGTCACACCAATACCATGCCTGACCCTTCCCTTCTGGTACCATTGCTGGGGGAAAGTGCCACGTAAGGCAGGTGCCAGAAGAAGACACACATACCTGTTCTTGGGGGAATGCTTCCCCTAGGACTCTGAACAGTCGTACAAATTAAGTGAGAACAAATGTTAAGGCAGACTTGAGCAGGTAGAAGTGAAATTAGTTTGCTCTTCCATTTCCCTCTTATTCAGATTGAACCCGAAGTGAGCTCTATTCTTTGCATTTCAGGAACATACCAGCTCCTTTGCTTTCTACTTTTTAATGGAACTCGCTAAATCCCTTCTAATTAGTTGTCAGGTCATTTTTCTGAGACTGAGGAGAAATAGTGTTGCTGAGGGAATTGTGTCATGACCGGGTCAACAACTGTATGGCATGCACTGAAGCTGGGGCAGGGACCTTGAGGCTGCAGCCCCCCTTACCAGCAGGAAATGGGCCATCTGCCAAGAGTCGCATCAATCTGGTCATAGAAGTTCCATAATCCCCATTCACAATGCACTCATCTGATCCTCCTTAACTGCAGGGTGGCCCTTCAAAGTCTCTATGTGGCAGGTGCTACCTTCTGCCACTGTTCTCTCTCTGGGTTTGGAGCTGGGGACGTGTTCTTCCTGCTCCCAGCCCTGTATCTGCCATTCCCTGACTTACTCTTTGTCGCCTTACCTACCACCTGCATCCAGTCTCCTCCATGGGTTAGTCTGTTAAGCACCCCAACTTGTAGACTCATTTTGCAATAGGAGACAGCATCAGATAGTAAGCCCCAGTGTTTTCTTGTAAGACGTAAAAAGTGACTATTTTCACAAATTCCTTGATGCAGCTTAGGCCCAGCTACAGACATAAGAAAAACTTTGGACCCTCTGACAATACTTGCTAGTGTTCTATCCCTACGTAAACTAGAAATGTAGGGCAAACAAATTAACAGCCAGCTTGTCTAACAACCTGAAGACATGGTCAGGTTATGTGCCTGCAAAGCTCGAACATGGTATAAAGAGAGACGAAGCCATGCGTGATCTTCGTTGAGAAGTAGATATATGTAAGTGACAGATGACAGGAAGATTGTAGCCCTCAAATTACTCATCCAATGAGGAAAGTGGGGGAGGGGCCTGCGTTTAGAGCTGTGTAAAAACTGTTCTTTGTACACCGAAGGTGCACCCTGCCACTTGTATTTCCATTGCTGGCTCCAGAACGTACAAGGCTGTGACATGAATTGCACCACATTCGCCACTCTGAGTCTTTAGTGCTCGTTATTTGTCGGCGGGGGGTAGCGGTGGGGTCTTTGTTCCTCACACTCTGAAAGCCTCTCCACACTGGGCTGTCTCCATCTAACATTTCCGCTTATTATCTCTATCTTTGCGGATGAGAAGACTGAACTAAAAAGAATTACAGGCGAGAAGCATCCCAACAGCAGAGCACGGATTGACACATGCATACCTAGAAAATGGAGTATTTCAAAGCCATTAACTAAGTTTCCAAACAAACCCCAAAGTGACTGTGACCACTTAGGCAGATGCTTACGGTGTCACACGGTGTGAGAACAGAGGACACGACACAGGTGTCGCCAGGTTCAGTACTCATGGCTGCGGTCCCTCGTGGTAGCCTTGAGGATTCAGTACAGGCTCTGTCACTGAGTAGTGTATTTGAAAGGTTAGCCGGAGTGTGATCTGTGAGTGTTGGGGACACTTGGGTACAGAGGAAGCCAGCCCACAGCGGCAGCAATCATCCCCACAGTCACCGCTGGAGTTGTTTTCTGCTTGCTTGTGTTCAGTGACTGGTGCTCAGCGATCAATTTCATTTATTTGAAAACCGTGATTCCTCCAACGAATATCAATGGCTGGTGCTGCAGGGGGAAACGGGAAGACAGTGACACAGTGCAGAAAGGCGATGGCTCTTTGAAGATTCAACCCAAGTCTCAAAAGTGCAGAAAGAAGGCCAAGTTCAGCTGCCCTCAGCGCCATGATGTGAACTGTCTGCAGGATGTGCTGATGTTAACAGCAAGGGACTTGAGGCGTGGCTGCTTTCTAGGCAGTGCAGGGATTGTTCGAGAGAAGAGGAACACGAGTGGGATCTTCAGCAGGCATCAACTGGGAGCCCATAGATTCGCAGATAACCCAGCCCTTCTGATATGAACATGAAAGATCTGGGTGTCTGCCATGCAGGCAGCCCTGTGGAGCTGCTGCAGAGCTGCTGTGGAGCCCTGCGGAGCTTCAGGTGACCGTGTCACTGGTGCCACTCTCCCATGGACCATTTACAGACAAGTGCAGACCCTGGCTGTCCATGTCCTATGGAGTGAAGGGGACTGCTAGGATGAGCTTCAGCACATGTCAAACTTCAGACCAAAGGCCATTCTTGGGAAAAGGAGGGCACAGAACCCCCAAGGCTGGACAGTGAGGCCAGTTTATGAAGAAGGAGCTACTTTTAAACAAAGTCATAAATATTCAGAGGAAAGACCAAGACATTTTTGGTTGGTTCTTAAGTATTTTGTCAGAGTGTTATTTATGAATCTGGGGACTAGTGAATCATGTTTAATGATAACAGTCTATTCTTATTTTTAAGTGTATTTGTGTATGTGTATATCTATGTGGGTGCAGGTTTATATGCACATGTATGTTTATGTGTAAAGAGGTCAGAGGTTAATGTTGAATGCCCTTCAAAAACAAAAGAACAAATAAAAGAAAATTAAGTCCTGCTTATGTGGCAGGTGCATGGATCTCAGCCATCACCATGTTTTTTGGAGTCACCAAGATGCTCTGATCATGGACATTCACCTGGCCTGTCCTAGCCTTAGACTAAGCATGATGAAGTTTGACCCAAAGTTTGGCCTCACTGCCCAAATCTGCAGGCATATGGGCCTCTAGCAGACACCCAGACATTGATCAGGCACCTGGACACCAAGCAGGCACCCTGATATCCTGCAAGCATAAAGGCATCCCATAGACCCCCCAGACATCTCACAAACATCTGGATATACTGAAGGGACTAGGGCCTCCTGCAGGCATCTGGACATCCTGCATCAGGCCCTCCCACATCTACCAGGACCTCCTGCAGGCACTCAGGCTGCCTGCAAGCTCCAGGACAACACACAGGCACCAGGGCATCCCGCATGCTCCTGGGCACTGGCCAATCTGCAGGCACCTGGGTATTCCCTCATGTGCCCAGACCTCAGGCAGGACCAGGACATCCTGCAGGTCTCAGGATATCTCATGGGCACCAGGGCAACCTGCAGATGCTAGGACTTCATGCAGGTGCCAGGACCTCTCACAGGCACCAGGATATTCCACAGATTCCCCAGCATCACACAGGTACTGGGCCAACCTACAGACACTTGGACATCT
This sequence comes from Cricetomys ansorgei, assembly GCA_026225945.1. Taxonomy (NCBI): domain Eukaryota; kingdom Metazoa; phylum Chordata; class Mammalia; order Rodentia; family Nesomyidae; genus Cricetomys; species Cricetomys ansorgei. The sequence continues at coordinate 2,009,188 of JAMJFZ010004042.1, forward strand.
CACAGACATCTGAACATCACTCAGGCACCAAAACATCACATAAGCACCCGATCATCACTCAGGCACCCAGATATCTCACAGGCACCTGGATATCTCACAGGCACCAGCACATCCTGAAGGCACCTGGATATCCTGTGGGCACCATGACTCCTGCACAGACCAGGGCATCCCGCAGGGACCTGGATATCCCACAGGTGCCAGGACTTCCTGTGGGCACCAGGGTATCCCACATGTGCCCAGGCATCTTGCAAGCAGTTGGCCAACTCTTTCTTTCTTTCTTTCTTTCTTTCTTTCTTTCTTTCTTTCTTTCTTTCTTGCTTTCTTGCTTTCTTGCTTTCTTGCTTTCTTGCTTTCTTGCTTTCTTGCTTTCTTGCTTTCTCTCATCCTTTCTTTCTTTTAAGGCAATGTCTTTTATTGTTCTGTAGTTTGCCAACTAGGCTGGGGTGGCTGGCCAGCAAGCCCCAGGGATCTGTCTGTCTTTGCCTCCTCAGCACTGGGTAACAGACACATGCCACCACATCTGGCTTTTTTTATATAGGTTCTGGGGATTGAACTCAGGTCCTCATCCTTTTCAGGTAGGTACTTTACTAACTGAGCCATCTTCCCAGCCCCAAGATTCGATTTAAATGCTAATAAGTTATTTACCAGTGTTTAATTTATCTGTGACTTCTCTATAACATTCACATATAGACAAAAGATGAAGGGGAAGTGGGATGTTGAAAAGAAGGGGAGTTGAAGAAGAAGCCACCGAAGGCTCATATTAGGATAATCTTGCTCCTGGTGGTCCTGCAGCACTGATATACCCTTCCTATTTGCTTCAAAAACAGAATCTGAAGGGCGATGGTGGTGCACGCCTTTAATCCCAGCACTTGGGAGGCAGAGGCAGGCAGATCTCTGTGAGTCTGAGGCCAGCCTGGTCTACAGAGTGAGTTCCAGGACAGCCAGAGTTACGACACAGAAACCCTATCTTGAGAAAGTAACCAAACCATACCAACTAGCCAAACCAAAGCAGAACCTATTTGTATATGAAGCTTCTGTTTTCAAATGTTAGCAGCACAGGCTGTGATACCGGAAGGAAGAAACAGTCATAACAAACTCTGCAGTCACCGGCTGGTAAGGAAGGGACCGTATCCAGCCAGTTGTGCCTAACTGAGTGGAGGCTGGAGTTTGATGATGCTCAGGTCAGTGGATTTTTATAAGCTCTGGCCAGGAAAAGTCTGTAGAGGAAGAGCTCAGGAATCTGCAAAGGGATTACTTTTGTCTGCACACTAAGCTGCCCTCTCCCAGGGTGAGATGCCATGTGGTCCTTCAGGGAATGAGTATGAGAGCTGAGCAGGACGCTGAGATGTTTCGTACAATGGGCAGGTGTTTACATTCTGACCATCCCTACAAAAGTACAGAGCCTCCCGAGTGCTGTGGCTGGTGAGCAGGATTTAACTGGCCTTGAGTCACATGGTGGCAGGGCAGGCTCCTTCAACCCTGGGACTATGAATATTTTGAACCCAACGATTCTTCGATGAGAGTCATTTGTCCTGTGCCCTACAGGGTATTTACTCCCACCCACAGGAGCTACGTGCTATGTGCTAGTAGTTGCTTCCAGGTGCGAAACAAAAATTGCAGCCCTGTTGGGGATCACTACTATGAACCCTCGTTACAGAATTGAAAAATAAGCTCCAAGGGACCAGGATGAGCTGCAGCTGCCTTATAGAGCAAACCTCAAAACCCTTGGAAGAAAGACAACTAAATCCACGCTGTGCACAGGTCAGTACATCTTTCCGGTGTACAAACCGGTGACTGCTGTGTGCCTTGTACTAATCACCTGATCACAGTCAAAAATGAATCCCCAGCTGCCGTGACAGTTTCTGGCAGGCAGCCTCCATTGTCTTTAGGATTTGCCTCTGTGGGGAGAGTTATCTGTCTTAGGGCACACCTCCTTCCCAGGGTAACCAAGGCTGGTGACTGGTTGCCATGGGGGAATGCAGAATCCTGCCTGCATGGTGGGAAATCTATGATGGCCCAACTTCAAAGCCTGTGGTGAGTCAGCTGGCACTTTCTTTGGGAGTATGCCATAGCTCAGCTTTTTCCTTCACCTGTTTATTCCTGCTCTTTTCTTCCTGTAGGCACTGACTCCAAGGTACTCTCTGGTCAGTGTCCTTCATAACAATCTCCATCTGAACTCAGATTCCTGGGGAAGCCAATGCTCAACACAGTAAAAGCACCACTGCTGTGAAGATACAGGACCCTGCAACTCACAACTGTTTTTTTTTTGGGGGGGGACAAAACAAACAACAACAACAAAACAACCAGCCAATAGGAAAGAAATAGTAGGAAGAAAGCCGCTGGAGGACGTGGCTTCAAAAGAGTGATTATAAAATATGCTCAAGGGTTTAAAGGAAAACAAGGTGTAATGGGTTAAAATCCCATGAAGAAACAGAAAGAAAACTTGAAGGACATGGAGAGTACACTTGAAAGACACATTCTAGCCATCAGGGTTTGCACCGTAGAATATCTGCTTCCATCACTTTAACTACCCCATCCCATATTCTTTAGTTTTTCATAGCTTAAGAAAGTCGATAAAATGTGTTGCCATGGTGCAACTGAACTAGGGTGCTCTAAAAGAGCAATACATGCTCTTAAACCACTGAGTCATCTCTCCAGCGCCTTTCACGGTTCGTGTTCATTTTCTCTGTTATTTAATCTTTTCTCTGATCATTTATCTGCAGAAGCGTGGCTTACACCTTGGTGTGCACTGATGGACTCATTCTGCTTGGAGTCTGTTGGGTTTCCTGGATCTGCAAACGCTTATTTCCCATCCGATATTCAGCATTTGAAGCTGTCATTATTTCAGTTATTATTTATGCCCAAATATTTTTTCTTTATAACTCAAATCATACACATTATCCTGCTTGCTATTGTCCCATAGGACACAGAGACAATTTTGGAATTTAACCCACTCACACCATGGAATTCTGGTGTAGCAGTTGAACAGGTAAACTCAGTGGGAATGGGCACATTAATGTAGACAGATTAGACTTTGAGACAGAGTGTTACCAGGGGCAAGATGGAAATTTCACAATGCTAAACGTTCAATTTGCCAGGAGGAAAATTTCAGACACAGAGAAGGACCAACTTCCCAGCTCTCCGGAGTGTGGCCAGCAATGGACTCTGAGCTCTGCCCTTCAAAGCTTAGTCAAAGACTGCTTCTGTACTCAAAGCCACACCTTCCTAAAGTGGTCCTCAAGGGTGAAGCCGGCTGTAAGACCCACACACTTGAACCCCGTGTGGGAAAGACTCACTCCGAGCTTTGCAGAATGTCCTAGCATAACCTGTGAGAACGCAGACGCTGATGTTCTGATTAGGAAGGTGTGTGAAGCAGAGGGGTGAGATCTTGTTCTAGAACCTTATGGATCATTCTTCTTACATTCCAGCACCCATAAGTGCCAGAAATTCCTCTCCTACTCTGAATTACACTTGAAAACAGATTTCCCAAACTGCATGGATCAGAATTGAAGATATTGTTCTTCCCAATCATTTGTTGAATTGGGAGGACTGCAGGAGGACCGCCACAGGGCCGCATTGATCCCTACTCCTTTTCCTTTATGATTGTGCACCTTGTCCACTGCCGTAGAGGGGATATTAGATATGCCCCAGACCATTGGACATAAAAGCTTTTATGGAAAACTGTCAAGACCCAGCAGCTAGCACTAGCAGACCTCACTGTTCCCGGTAACATAACATATAACACATCTGGTCCCTTATCATTCTGGCTAGTGAGTTAGAAACACCCCCTGGGACTAACTGCTTCCTATTCCAGATACTTCTTTCCTTTATGTTCAAGCTAGCAGTATGTTTCCTCTTCATTAGGACGTTGTCCTGGAAACCTGTGAAGCAATCTGCTGACTGGCTCCAAGCTATCAGCTTGCCCCTATTTTCTAAGGGCAAACATGGGTCTCTTTGGAGCACCTGGCTGCCCATAACCTTGAGTCACTACAACAGAAATATCCTTGTGGATTGTCACAAAGAGAATTACACATGCGGTATTTTGGTGGCTCTTCTTCACAGCGATACTGTGGCATTAAATGTGTTTAAAAATCCATCACAGGCTGAGTCTGTAGGCGGTGTATTGTTTTGAATTTGAATCAGCGGCGTAAACAATTTCATGTTTCAAATGAAATTTCTACAAAAACACTCATTCTAGAACACAGCATAAAACACTACAGATTTGACAAATAGAATACAACTGCTAGGTTTGAAAACACTGGTGTAGATGAAAATGTATTATTCGCACCGACTCTTGCCCCTGCTTTGAAACTGAAAATTATTTCTGTGGCCAGCTCCGAAATCCGTGCCTTGACAGCCATCGACACCCATCCAGCTGGAGTGACGTGTGGAAATTCTGTTCCATGTTCACCATCCTTTTCTTTGGGGAACGGTTGTCTCTTCACCTCCTCTTTATAATATATATTTGGAGTGCCGAATGGTACAGAGTTCTTTGTATTCTATAGACTATCTTCTGGTAGGAACTGTCCTGAGGCTGAGATTTACCTAGATTTGGATCTGTATTGACTTCTCATTGCTGGGACCTAACACTTAAGCGTAATGATGTAATGGAGTTAAGGTTCATTTGGGTTTGTTGTCTCGGAGGTTTCTCTCTGCAGTCCCTTGGAGCCATCGTTTCTGGACCTATGGTGAGACAGAACTGCATGGTGGTTAGAACACAGGACGTGAGCTTTTTTCCTCTTGGTAGGTAGGAAAGCAAAAGCTGGAGAAAGAGGAAGGGGCCTGGGAAGATAGACTCCAAAGGAAACACTCCCAGTGATCTTCTTTGTCTGTTCAGGTACCACCTCCCAAAGTTTCCAGCCCCTCTCTAACTAATGCTACCAGCTGACAATTAAGAATTAACACACCAGCCATGGAGGGTGTCTCGTAGTCAGACTGTGCTGAGACAGGTGGATGCCTTAAGTCATGTTTTTCAAGGAAGCCCAAAGAGTTCTAGTCAAAGCAATGATATTGGGCATTGTGGGGCAAGGGACACTGATTCCAGAGTGAGGGGTCAAATAGTAATGTCCACCTAAGACTAAGTAAGGAATATGAGTTTAAGAATTCCAGCTAAAGTGGTGGCACGAGAACCCAGAACCTATGGCTACAGCCAAGGACTTCTATAGCAAGCATGGGTCTCAGACTACAGCAATTCAGACGATATGGGAACTCAGAGAGTATTATACCTTTCTTCCGGTCAATAATTGTTGGCTTTCTTTCCTCTGCCCCAGGCTCAGACATTTCTAGAGACAAACATTGGTGCCACTGGCTGATCCCTGGCATCTGAATAGGTTGCCAAGGACTCAGACTTCACTGCAACAACATGTTCCCTTTGGGGTTGCAGTCATCAGCTGCCTCCATAAGCTCTCTGGACCGTGGTTGGCTTGCGGTCCCTAACAGGCCAACACTTCTGGGCAGCCGAAGCCTTCTCATCCTTCAAGCGTCACTCTTAGATCTAAGTGCTGGTACGATTTTATTCCTGCTGCGCCGAGTGTGCGGGCAGCCAGGACTCTCCGGTGGAGTACAGCGCCTATGATCTGTGATGGCAGACGCTGGTGTGTAGCTCACACACCTACACCCTTGCTCTCACACAAGGTGTGAGAGTCCTGGTAAGAGGGTATGAAGTTCTGCCTTGTTGAAGACAGCATGAGTGACAGTGTATTATTCATGAGCCATTGGTTCAAGTGTTTGGTGGGGGTGATGAGTCTGAAGTCTGTAAGCAGATGGGCAGGCTGGAAGCTGGAGTGAACTGGTGGGCTCAGGCTCTCCACAAATGCTGTCTTCTCTGCCCCCTGATGTCTCCTGTGCTCCAGTCAGGGCGAGGGAACAGGCTCTTTTAAGGAGAAGACTTCTAGGTCCGTTCTGTGTTTCTATTCTGGTCCCTCATCTCCCCTCAGCCAAAAGGTCTGTGGTTTCCACCACTAAAGTTCCCCGTCCCTGCCCCCATCCACCCTCCTTTACAAGCCTAACTAGGAAATGGAACTTTGGACTTAATTAATTAGTATTTTTTTCCCCTGCCAAATCAATTTTCTACTCAGTCATTGTAGCTCCCTGGAGTCTTTGGCTTATGATATTCAAAATCTAAGACTTGGTTGTTTTTGGTTTTTTCCTATTAGTTTTCACTCCAGTGGTCGCCTCTGAGAAATGGCTGATGTAGCAATTTGAGGGGGGTCATGTACACACGAAAGGATGCATTTCAAGACCCCTTCAGTGGAGGATTGGAACCGAATCCTATTATTGAATTCTGTTTTTATCTTTACTGGGTATCTGTCATACACTGCGATCATAGCTTTTTCGGTTGAAGTCAGATGCAAAATGAGCATGGATTTCTTTCTCTTCTTCAAAACCTCATGAATAGAATGTCTGTTCTGAGCGTGCATCTTTGCAACTTCAGTGTATGATTTTCCTTAAGTCAAGAACGTTCATTTCATTTCACAGGGAGCACCTTACAGATTCTTTTTGGCAGGCCCATCAGCTCGGCTGGATTTAGAATCACTTAAGAGATTGGTGAGGGAGACCTTTGGGATGCCTCTGAGGATGTTTCTAAAGAAGATACACTGAGGGTGCAGGCTCACCCTGAATGTGGGGCTGTCTCCATGGGCCAAGAGCCTCAGCACAAAGAAAGGGGAAGGGAGAAAGCTGGCTCAGCTCTGTGTTCTTCCTTCTCTCGGTTTCTCAGGCAACCATGGCTGCCTGCACCGTATGCTCCCACCGCCATGGTCTGCCAAGGTCACGGGGTCAACAACTGTGGACTGAACTTTCTAAAAGTGTGAGTAAAAACAAATCCTTCCCCGTTTAAGTTGTTTTTGCTAGACATTTGGTCACTAAATCATGAAAAGCAGCGTGCAGAGGGTCGGTGGGTAAGGACCAAAGCTGCCCGAGTACAAGCACCGCAGTGCCGGCACCGATGATGGAGTGGGTCGTTCAGTAATTACTAGGTGGGTGTGCCCGGTGACGTGAATGTTCACGTCCCACGTAGGACGGAGGCGGAGGGCATTGGGTATCATCACGTTCTTCAGAACAGCGTTTTCTGCAATTTAAAACAATTATTTAATATCTTTGGATTATGGTTGATTGTGGGTACCCAAAAGTATAGAAAGCAAGATTATGGATAAGGGCCTACTGAAATACCCAAACAAGAGTGGATATGAGAGCATTACTTAGTCTGCATAAATAATTATATGACTTCAAAAACTTTACTTTCCATCACATCCCTGCCTCAGCAGGTTGTGATCTATATTCAGCTTCCAAATTCAGAGTGGCTATCACTCACTAAACCATGACACGGTACAATGTCAGCTTCCTGTGGGCTGGGGTAAGCTAAAGTTTGTCCATTCTTCTGAGGGGTGAGCTGAGCTGCTTTTATTATCTGAAAACATCAAGTAACATGCATTTTGAGCATCATGAGTCCCCAGCTAGTTTCCCCTTCTATTCAAGTCCAGTCTCCTGTCACGATGGTACACGATAGAGGGGACCTAGTCACCATTTTTTATATCACTGTGACCAACTCAGCTGACACTGACAGCTTAAGGAAGGGCTTATCTCAGTCCACCAAGTCATGGGAAGTCATGGCATAGTTCACGGCAGTGGGAGTGTGTGGCAGAGAACACTCACATCATGGTGGACCAGGAAGCAGTGTGTAGGAGTCAGAGGAAAGGCTCTGTCCTTCAAAGACCCACTCATAGTGGTCTACTTCTGCCAGCCATACCCCACGGCCACTCACAATAGCACCACCTTCCAGGGAAGAAGCATTCAAAACATTTGAGCTCCTGGTGGGGACATTTCAGATTCAAATCACAGTATTATATCCCTGGCCCCCAAAGGCTAACGGTCATCTCATAAGGCAAAAACATACTTAGTTCAACTTCAAGAACCGGCACAAGTCTTAATGGTTCCAACACTCCCCAAGGTCTCTTCTGTGGCTCAAAGCAAATGCTCAACGATGAGCCCTTCTTATAAAAGAAAGTTACACACACTCAAGATACATCAGCACAGGCTAAGCAGTCATGCCCCTAAAGGACTGGGGAACAGCAAGAACAGCGTGACCACAGCAGGCATGAAACTCAGCGGGGAAAACATGAAATCCTGTAGCTTTAAATCCAGCTTCTAGGCATGTGGTGCCTTGGTAAGAAGAGCTCCAACAGGCTTGGTGAGCCCTGTCACTACGGCCCTTTTGCCTGGAGCACATTCGAAGTTTCTCTTGTGCTGGTTCTACCCAGTGGCTTTTCTCAACAGATGTCTCATGGTTCCAGCATCTCCCACCTCCTGGGTCCCCACTGCTATTTCATTTTGAACTCACACTTTCATATGCACCCTACTGGGGCTTCCCTGTAGTGAATATAGCCATGCTGCATAGTATTGTCCAGTTTCACAAGCTGTTCTCGGAAACCTTGGTGTGCGCTTCCATGACCCTGAAACTTGCAAACTGAATGCCTGCAAAACCAACAGCAAATGGTTAGCTGCTAACTCAGGACTTCAGCAGTCTCTAGGTGCCCCAGTCACAGCTCTCAGGAAAAAAAAAAAAAAAAAGCTTCTCTAGGTAGCTCCTTCAAGCATAGCCCTCCTGTAGCTCTTTTTAAAGGAACATCTTTCAAAATATATTTGTTCTTTGATATCTTGGAGTCTACAGTGGTGGATTCTCTCCCTCAAGTCACATTTTCCCTCATCCCAGGGCAAACTCTTCAGCTTCTTTTTATTGATGCTGATCTAATCTTGAACATGCACATCTGCTTTGTCTGCAGTTTTACCAGCTCCCCCTTCTGACCAAATTGCTCATATCCATCCGCTCTGATTTTTGCTCCTGATTCTCCTTGCAAACCTGGCTAAAAACAGCCATATCACAGCCCAGATGCTCTGCTATCTTGAACATTTTTTCCTGGCAAATCAATTAGTCCTTTACTTTAAAACTTAGCTTCAAGCCGGGCGGTGGTGGTGCTTGCCTTTAATCCCAGCACTTGGGAGGCAGAGGCAGGAGAATGTCTGTGAGTTCAAGGCCAGGCTGGGCTACAGGGTGAGTTCCAGGACAGCCAGAGTTACAACAGAGAAACCCTGTCTTGAAAAACAAACAAACAAACAAGTAAAATAAAATAACTTAGCTACATTCCAAATGTCAGAAAAAGGTTGACACGGATTTTGTTTTGATTTCCTGCGAATGACACCTTTTCCAATACCAAATAAAGCCCTTGTTTACGCCAAAGACTTCAGGAGCACAGGTTTGTTTACTCTTTCCACAAGATTTATTTCCTTTTATTTTGCGTGTTTGGGTGTTTTGCTGGCATATGTGTGCACCGTGTGCATGGCAAGGCCAGAAGAGGGCAGTAGAGTCCCTGGGACTGGAGTACAGAAGATTGTGAGCTGCCACGTAGGTGCAGGTCCTCTCCAGAGCAGCCAGTGCTCTTAACTGCTGAGCCATCCCTCCAGCCTTGAGGAAATATATTTTGATTCATGGTTATGAAGATTTTGATATAATATGGTGGGCAAGGCATAGTGGGATTCAGGGCAGAGGGATTGTGTAGGAAAGACTCCTCAGATCATGGTGAACTTGAAAGCAGAAAGACTAGGCTAGGACCAGGGCCAGGTCCATCTTCAAAACCTGTCTCAGGTGGTTCACTTCTGCCAACCAGGCCTCATCTCCTAATGGCTCCATAGCACCCTAAAATAGCACCACTGGCTAGGAAGCAACTATTCCAAACACAAGCCTGTGGGGGACATTCCTGTGTCTAAACAAGCACAACACAGTCCTCCCCAGGGCAGTCACCAGGCAGCTCCCTTGGCCCCAGATGGGTGTCAGAGGCATCCTAACTTCCAGGAAGTTACACTCCAGTTTCTCCTAAGATGTCTGGATAGATTACCTTTACCCACCAAGTACTGCTGGTAGCTTTTGAGGTTGTCTCTAGCACACACCAAACCTCCAGTTCCTCCTGCAGAACAACAACTTACCAGCTTCCAGCTGCCTGCAGCAGCTTCAAGGGTAGCCCCCCTTTTGTGTGGGGGTATCCTTTCTACCTGAGGTAGAACACAGCTTTTCCCAGCATGGCCTTGATGTCCATCTGCACCTTAAATATTAACAGCAGCTTAAGGTACATTTGGTGGGGAATAAATAAGATCCTTGGGCTGGATCGGATGCTGTCCATGGAACTAAGAGGACCACGCAGTTCAGGTTAGAGGCTATTAATTTTGCTTTCCATTCTCTTCCTTTCTAGAGCAAACTTCAGGTACCCGGAGAAATTTTTTATTCTACCAAGACTCTTCAATTCCACATGTTTTTTTTCCACTTGAAAAAATACTTACTTCTTCTTTGCTTTCTGCTCCTGATTCTCATTGTAAAACCTGGCTGAGAACAGCCCATGCCTCAGCCTGAATGCTGTGCCGGCTTATGTTTCTTTTCTCTGCCAAATTAAGTAGTTTATTGCTTTAAAGCTCAGCCTCTCTCAAAGTCTCATGCTATGGGAAAAATGTTGACAAGATTTTTTTTATGTTCTCGTTTGTTTTTATCTCATGAATGACTTCTAATCTGACACCAAACGATGTGGAAGGCATGCTGGAGTTTGTGGCAGTGGAAGTGTGTGCTGAGACTCCTCATATCGTGGTGCATTTTAACCTCGGCTACACCACAGTCTATGACTTTAAAGTCAGCTCTCATGTCTGTCCCTTCTGCAGGCTGTAACCACAGCCCCTTGTTCTGTAACTATGGAAGATTGCTGGAGAGTCTTGATGCACACCCTCATACATGGGATGCGAATTTCATTTATGAATGAAGTGCCCAGAAAGCATAACTAACAACAACCTTTAACATACAATTTGAGGCACCGTTGTGTCAGAGTGATAGACGCTTCATCTCGCCTTGGGACTCTTCCTTACCTACCCTCCCCAGGAAAGACTTTGAGTTCTGAGGGCTTATGGTGGCAAGCTCCCATGGAGCACTGCACATTGTAGCAGAAGGAAGTCCATGGACCTTTCTGGCTTTTGTACAAGTCAATATGGAAAGGAATGTCTACACTCGGAAGTAGAAACTAGTTCCATTAAGTACAGACTTGTGGCAATCTAAGACATTTTCACCCGTGTGTGAATACTAATAGTGTCAATGTCCTCATCGTGTGGGTCACAGAGGAAAATAGTGAAGGTTTTTGTTGTTGTGGTTTTGTTCATTTGGGGCTAGTAGGTCAGAATTAGGAATACAAAGCAAAATATTCACAGCTTGTCTGGCATGGAAGGGGAGGCACTGGGATAGTGCTCTGGGCTGTGGCTTGCACTTACCTTTAGTGTGAAGGATAAGGAGGGTGCTAGCCGTATTTATTTTCAGGACTTGAAAGACACTCAGTGGAAAGAGGCCATTGGCCAACTACTGTCCCATTGGCCGGAGAAGCTAAGAAAGCTAAGGACAACTTTCAAAATCTGGAGATCTGGATCAATTTTACATTAGTGTTGGGAAGGGGCAAGAGGTAGCAAGGCCAGGAGGTAGGTGCTGTTGTACTCGCTACACAGGCCAGCGCCTCTGCTCCTAAGGGTAAAGGTAAAGACTCCTTACCCATCCTTTACCCCTCTGAGAGTCAGAAGGAGGCCGTGCAGAGGGTGCTTAAGAGGCATGAGATCATATTTCACAAGGACAAATCAGGTGGTCATGAAAGGCTTTTTGAATGTCTCAACCATTTTAAGTAAAACAGGCCTGAGAGGAGCACATCGTTTTCCAACGTAAAGACAGAAATGGGTAGCAATGGCAAGTGAGATGAGTCGTGAGTTTTCACACACAGCTCGGCTGAAATCTGATGCTCAGACCGCTTTAATTTGGCAGAGTTTTGAAACAGTTTCTATTAAAGTATTTCTTCAACAAGTTATGAATATAAACAAGACGATGACATTGTGCAGCTGTGGAGTTGGAGCATCCTTCAGTGGTGGCCCAGCAGGGCGATTCGTCTTTACCCTGCCTGGCTTGTGAGCCTGGACCAATATATCACCCAGCAGAACAGAAGATCCAAGAAACAAATCCTTCTGGAAAGCTCAAGAGATTTATATTCACAGTCTTTTTTCATCCCTGCAATGTAAGCCAAACTTTCTGGTGCTGGGGACAGGACAGGCAGAAGGCTTCCATGACTCAGACAAGACTGAGAACCTGGTAAGTACCAGGCATGATGTGAAGTCCTGGAGATGCTAAAAGATGTGAGAACATCCCTTTGCTTTAGGAAGGTACAAGGATGCCGAGGGATGAGTACGTGGGGCTCTGGGCTCCAGCAACAACGAAAACATACAGGCAAATGCTCACAGACTGTTTAAACTCAGCGTGGTGAGGTCTCGAGTAACAGATCAGAGGGGCTCCTGGCATCCCTTCCAAGGGGCTACTACTGGCCATGCTTTTAAAGAGGAGAAGTGTAGGAAGACTCCTTTGGAAACTAGAACTACTACTTTATGAACCAAATAAGAATCAGAATTAGAGAACGTGCCAACGGATATTCAAAACATTTTATTTTAAATTAGCACAGCAAAGGTCATAAAGAAGGGCAAAGAATACAATATTCCATCTAAATTGAGTTATGTCAACAATTTAATCCCCAAATAGGGTTTTTAGAATGTGTCTGCTGTGTTGCCAGTGATGTATCAGGTGGTTCTTTCTGCTTATTGATTTTAAAAGCTCCTGAAAAACGCAAACTTCAGGGGCCGAGGTTAAGGGTTCAGGGGGTGAAGCACTCGCCCTGCAAGCATGAGGAGTGACTTTGGGACCCTGTCGTTCACATGAATGCTGTGTGGATGTGGCAGGCCACCTGTAATTCCAGGACCTGAGACGAACAGATGAGAGCTCTGAAGGAAGACACCCAACATGAACCTCTGACCTCATACACACATGTGTGCTCTCACACGTGCAAACATGCTTATACACACACACACACACACACACACACACACACACACAGGCATACCACTGTAGTGAGACATTTTGAAGGAATTTTATGATCTTGGTTTCTCTAAAAAAAAAAACCGGAATGGTTTTTGTGCCCATCCCAGGTGTAGTGGATGAGAACGAGTTAGATTTAGACTATTCTTAACTGGTAGCAATGATTTCTTTATGTGCCACTACAAAAAACATAATTTTGCCATGTGAAACTTATCCATGTGATTGTGTAAAGCTTAGACTTCTGGGAACTTTGCTCAGAGTGCATATTGATTGAGACCCTGAGAGCCAAGGAGGGAATTAGGTTCAGAGATATTGTGTTGAGTTAGTCTAGCTCCTTATCAGATTTAGGCCGCCAACAAGGGTGGTGAATATTTCTTTCTTTCTTCCTATCTTTCCTTTTCCTTTTCTGAGCTAGAAGGTAAACAAGCATGGTAGCAAGCCTGCTACATACCAAGCATACCACACTTAAACACATACACACACACACACACACACACACACACACACACACACACACACACACGCACACGACTGAAACAAAATCAGGAGTTTAGCTTTCCTTTAACACTAGACCAAAGTTCAGAATGACTAGACCTCTTGACACACACATCTTCTGTGAGATGATTGCGCACACCCAGCTGGCCAGACCTGGAACACCCATTTTCTTTGTTTTGAAGATGAAAGAGACCCCCGGATGTAGTAAATAACGCCTAAGTGGACAATGATTCCTTCATTAGTGAGTTGTCTGGAGTTTCTGGAGATGAGGGATAGTTTCCACAAAGACTAGGAAAACATCCTGACTATGACTCTGAACACAGTATCACAAAATATCATTTCCTCAGAGATGCTGGAGCTCATGGACTCAAATTCCTGAATTTTCTCACCAAAGACAGTAGAATACTTGCATCCGGTTTTCCATTCCTGGCTACTCATGTTTCAGTTGACCCCTTGCTTAACATAGCGTTGCTGAGGCTTCTCACTGCCTGTCCCTCAGATGCTCTGGCAACCACACCTCTAGCTTCAGGGCTTGAAACTGAGCCCTCTCCTTAAGGTACTGCCCAGAGGTAGGTGTTCATGGATTTGTGGTACCAGGGTACAGCCCTGGCAGGTCAGGGTTTTGAGGAGGTGGGTGTGGATTGGCGGGGGGGGGGCGGATTATGCATTCATACATACCTCTTATGGATGGGACCAGATTTGTCTCTTTATTCATGCTTTCTCCTTCTTTTTTCTCTCTATATACAATTCAAGCTTTTTTTTCCTATATATAAAATTTAATTTTTATTTCTTATTTCAACTTATTCTCTACTATATTTTCCATATAAAATCTCACACACTTCTTGCATATATACACGTACCTCTTGTGGAAAAGTCAAGCTTCGACAACCTTATTATCTTCACTTCCCATAAAAACCACACTCATTCACACATTCATACATTGGCGGATGAAGCAAAGCTTCAACACACATGAATCTTATATACCTTTTAAACAAAGGCCTTAAGCAGGTTACCATGAAAATACCCACGCATAACAAAACACCTCTCGTATGTTCTGTCCCCACAGTTACTTTGTACAACAAAGCAGTAAATTTTCCGTTGCAGATCAACATAGTTTATGGAAACCAAGTATTTTTTCTTGGACGATCTTCTTGTCAGGCTGTAGTTTATGATAACCAAACAACAATCAATCATCCTATTATTTTCCTATTAAAGTTAATCAAAGGATCGCAAGTAAGAGAATTTTTACTTTTTCTTTTTCATATAGGGAAGTAAATCTCTCTGTTCCGCTGTCTTTATAGTCTCACAGTTCACCAACAAATTCGTAATAATTGTAAAACAAGGAATTTCAGCAGTTGGGCATTGAAACTCATTCACTGTCTATTAATCATAGACCTGTCTCTCATAGGTGAAATCTCTGGGCCCCAGGAACTGCACTTTCTTTGTTTTTGCTTCCTGATCCTAGCAAGTCCTCAGCTACCAAGAATATGTTTTCTTTCCCTAGGTAAGTTGCTCCACAGCATCTGGCAAAACACACTGACCTAGTCTCTCTGACTATGCATGTTTCTTAGTTTTTCTTTCTTAAGTTCCAACTGAACCATCACTTCAACTGAGTGGCACTGCCTTTTTAGAAAATCACCACTGTTTTTCAGCAGAAGAGGTTATTCAGGAGACAATCCCCCTGAGGCAAACGGCGGGCTGTATTCCTCTAGCCCCAACGCTGGCTGCAATTTTTCTGACATGGCTCTTGACACTGTGGTTTGTGGAACTCTCCACCCTTGGAGCCATATATGTCACATAACAGATGCCCCTTGTGGGAATCCCAGGACCCACCAAGAAACATCCATCAGCTCATGCGATTGCTCTTTTCTGTGATTCCACAGGCTCCCAGCATCCTCTGAGAAATGTTGCCAGAGCATGGCCAGATGTCTCCTCTTTCACAAGGTTACTTTGTATGTTATTGTACATCTGTTCAAGAGTCCTGTCTTCATGTCTTCACATGGGAAAGTGTGTGGTAGACTCAGGGAAGACATCCTTGCCTTGAATGGGCAGTTTGGTGGGGGTTCTGAGCCAGAATGAGGAGGCAAGCCAGAGACAAGGACAGAGAAGGGACAGCCAATTTGGGGCCAGGTCAGGAAACATTTAAGCTAAGGAAATAAGGACAGAATCTATAAAAGCAAATGGTCCTGACCTACCATACTTGTTGCCATGGGAACTGGAAGTAGCACCGGCATCAAGGGCTTGCTTGAGGAATCAAATAAGGATATACAAAGACTACTGCATCTGTCTACTTTCCATTGGCATTATAAGGTGCCAGGGCTGGATAATATGAGAGAAAAGGTTCACTTAGCTCACAGATCTGGAGGTTGAAGAAAATGGCACAAGCTTCTGCTAAGCTCTGGTGGGATACCTTTGGTCATGCCACACAATGGATGGCCTCACAGTGGGAACACATGGGAGGAAGTGATGCCTGGTGAGACTGTGAGGCAGAGAGCAATTCAGGATGAGGCTTACTCTTTTATTTCAGTCAACTTATCCACTAGTTCAGTGGGGTCCCACGAGAACCTCTTTAAACCGTTCCAAGGGCAGTGACCCAGTGACACGACCTCAATTCACTAAGTCCTGCTTCTTGAAGATTCCATGACCCAAACAGCATCACACAGAGGACAAAGCCTCTAACATGCACCCGAACCACAGGACACAGGGGTGAGGCCCAGCACACAGTGCTTTCTCAACCATCTAAGATTTTTATCCTGATTGCAAGGAGCATGCAGACCCAGGGCAGATACCAGGTGGGAGTTTAAACATGTCTCCAAGGAGCCTCAAGGAGAAGGGAGGCAAAAGACATGTAATAGATGTTGACAAGTAATTGTCTGGCTTCTCCATGAAGCTCAGTCCTGCTGAGGCTGCCTCTTTGGGTGTCTTTCTTTGCGTAAGGACCGTAGTCATACACATGAGGCTTACCACCTCCAGATGGTGAGGAGCAGGTCAGGAGATGGAGGACTGAATGGGTCTATAAGCACAGGCAAAAGGCTTTTCCTCAGGGGCCTCTGAACCTTGCATATCCGCACTCTCTTCACAGAGTCAGAAGAGCCATGAGAGTCAAGTTCATTTGAGGCTTTTCAGGAATACAGCTACTATGAGGAGCTAGTGTCTCAAGGTCTCTCGGGGTGATGTGGGGGTATACAGAGCAGAAATCAAAGGGACGGAAATCCTGATAAAGAGATGCTGTCTGTTAGTATGACTTGCTGTTATCCCTTGCTGTCATTCATAGGTGCCAGCACTTATTCTTAGCTGCTGTCCCAGTGTGGGTCACCACTGCTCAGAAGCAATGTGTTTACAGCAACGGCTAGATGACATACTCCCCACAGGGCCCAGACTTTTCTGAGCTGACAGTCTCGTTGATTGGAATCTCAGGTTTTGTTTGTTTGGGGGAGTGTTTTGTGTGTTTTATTCTGAACCAGTGAGCACCTCTCAGGCCCGAAGGAATAGCATCTGAAGAAGTACAGTGATGTGAAATGACTTGCCTGCCTAAGAGAGAGGGCTTTGGAGCCTGGCTGTGACCCTGAACCACAGCCTGTGTGGCTATGGGTGGCACTTTATATGCACTGACCTCCATCCGGGGCTTCGTCTGGCTTGAGCTGACACAGGTCTCGTGCGAACCGACACAACCACTGCAGGTCACGTGCACAGCTGCTCTCCTGTGTCCAGAAAACACAGTTTTCCTATAGACATGAACTGTCCCTGGACTTCCCACTCCCTCCTCCTCCTCCTCTTCCTCAGTGATCCCTGAGCCTTGGGAGGGAGTGGCATGGTGTGGATGTTTCTGAATTCTTAGGGCCTGTGATTTGAACTTTTAGAACAACGTGAAATATATGAGTGAGTTGAAGTGTCTTAAAAATCAACCAAGCAGTTTTAACATTTATAATTTATAATTTAGAACGTTCCCCTCTTGTCCTATTTTAACAAACAGCCCGGCAAAGAGTTTTTAAAAGAGAAACACTGGGCACTGTCTCTTATAAGAATATTGAACTACAGACTCCCCAAAGTTAAGAAATTTCCCATGACTCCATGCTAAGGGAAGGGGAAGTTTGAGCCCCAGTGCCAGCCAGAGGAGGACTTAAAACTCTTGTGCCTCTCTTCCAACGTATTTGAAACCTGCCTTAATTTAGCACTTTACTTGTTTGACGTTATGAAATTATTACTTTGTTGGAATATAGTTTGGGGGTGACATGAAACCCTGTTTCTGGGTCGTTCTCACTTCCATTTGGCTCTAGAATAAACCATCTCTTACTCCTTCCTAGGTTAGAGCTGTGTTTATGTGTCAACGTATCCTAAAAGCTCTGGGGACCCTGCTGTGACTGAGTCCATCGGCTCAGCATGGGATTGGCTGCTGCAACAGCGCTATCTAACAGAGGTGCAAAGGATGGATCCTTAAAATATTAGGAGAGGACTGGGAGGAAAGGAAAAAGTAAATAACTAGAAGAACAACAATGAAATTAGGCAAGACTTCCAGCAGAGGCCAATCCAAAGCCCTCATTTTATCTCCTTACATCTTCCCCTTGAGCTTGTGGGCGTGGACAGTGTTTTCTCAATGGGATGGACGCACTCCCCGCTGTCAATCCTTCCAGCTAAAGGGATGTGAGTGTCTAAGTTCTTTCTGCTCTCTGCTGAGAGGGGACTGAGCTGGGGTTTGGGGGATGGAAAGGCAGGCGGGACCTAAGGAGTCATCTGTTGGCTCTGTAAAGGGACCAGACTCTCTTCCTCTCAGACCTCTTGCACCTAGTTAACTAAAACCTTGACTCAGCAGAGGACTTCAGAGGGGAGAAGGCAACAGGAAGGGACAGGGACAGGGGCAATTTCAAGTGAACCTCAGTTACAGTTTTACCTTGTTAGGGGAACCCAGAAGCCCAAGGGTGGAGAGTGGAGGTGTCCGAGAGTGGAAGGAGTCTTGGTTCCCAAATGACCCATCTGGATGAGTGTCCGGCCATAATCAGTGGCTTTTGCATTGGACTTTTCAGAGAAGCCATGGAGGGTTCATGGGTGGCCTGTTTGACAGTGGACATTGCCTTCATCGACAGAGGGCTTCCAGTGTTAAGGAAAGAGATGGCTGCTTCCAAATGCTAAGGACACTCAGTTTGGAGCCCCTTCAAGCAGGAGACAACCTTGCTGAGGATCCAAGGCTGTGAGTGGGCATGACCTCTTGCTAACATTCTACCAACCACTCTGTGCTTTGTCTAGGTCTCTTGTCTCTGTGCCTCTGTCCTTCTGCTGAGGTCCAGGTTCTGTCTTGTCTCAGCACCTCCCTGGATTGGGTCAGAAAGGGCAAATCCAAAGAAATGAAATCTGTCTCTTTCCATTTGGTGGTTTTCAAAAGTCTACTAAACGAAATTGCCTGATATTACTTTTTTAGACCATGGGCAAGCAGCCAGGAGGTGAAGATCTGATTATCTCTGAAACTCTGCCTTGCCCCCCCCGCCCCCGGTTATCTGTGCAGGGACAAGGGGACTTCACTCCATTCCTTTCCAGATGTTTCTCTCACATCCTGCAGCTGCGCTCTCTGAAGTTTCTTGATGGCACCAAACCTATCATTGAAGCCACACTCTTTTCTAAGCCTCTTACTGTGCTCCCTCTGCCCTCTGGCTAGACCTATTCTCCCAGGAAACTCTGTAACCCACGATCCTGCATCCAGGGCTCCTCTCCACAGTCTCAGCAGAGGCACAGACCAAGAATGCCTGTGGTGGTTTCCATGTTGGGGAGGGCTGGGCTTTACATCTCTGGGGACCCTGAGGTCTTGGAAAGAGCCGTCGGCATTTTCACATACATCGGGATTTATACTTTTAAGCTTTGAATTTAATTTGGGTGAGGTGACAAAAATGGATTCAAGTCTCAGAGGAGCCTTGATCTTTAGTGTGAGGAGCTCACTGAGTCAATGTATCAAGTCTCTCCATTTCTGTATCTGGACAGAGGATTTCCTGAGGAACCAGGTAAGTGATGAAGATCCTCTAGTTTGTGCTTAGCTGTGTCAACCTCTCCACAGCCATCTGGTAATGGTGGCAACCATGTAGCTGTGGACAGGCAGCAAGCACTTTTCTCTGCAGTCTCTGTGGAGGTAATGTCAAGCTGGGTTTTGCAGCTGACTGACTGTGCCTTCTGGTGCGCTGCTGGTGTCTGAGTCCTTTATATCTTGTTAATAAATTCCTGTGGGCTTATTTATCTGTGATCAAAGAGATTTTAGGAAACCCTTTGGGTACTCAAGTACTTGCGGACTACTGAACTTGTGGGCTCATCCTTTGCTCCACTATTCTGACTTTCCACCATGCTGTATTTCTGCTGTGTTTGGGTTGCATCATACGCTTCTAATTAAAGATTAGAGCCTGTCTAGATGGCCCAAATACCATGACAGTTTCAAATGCTACCCTCCATTGATTAAAATGGTGCTGGATGCCAATCCGACATACTTACGCACTTGAAATTACACTCACCGTTTCCCTTAGTTCTCCTTCGGTTTTTGTAGTCTGTGACTGTCTGGAAAAGAACCAGACTGAGCTCAGCCCTTTCCTGAGGCAAGCTCATCAGTGTACACTAGGGATGGTGTCCTGCAGAGGAGCCCATGACACTGGGCAGCACACACCAGGATCAGCGCTGCAGAGATGCCCATCAGGGCCTCATTTGTTTATCAGAGTGAAAGGAGCTCTCCCTGAACCCCACTTTCTCCCATCAGATTGTTTGTCTTGTGGGGCAAATGACATCTATTCTTGAAGCAGGACTCCACAGGCTCCGTGGTGAGTGCAGCTCTGGACCCCCTTGCCTCCATGGCTGCCCAAGCCATCTCTCTCCCTCTGGTCGATTATTGGAGTGATTGCTACCCAGAGTGGCTTTCATTTTGGAAGCAGTCATCAGTGGGTAGAAGTAAAGGGCTTCACTCCTGTATCTGCCTTGTTCCTTCTGCTCTCTGGGTGGGTCCATCCCCTCATACACTCTTGGGGTCCCCTCTCTGGTCTGTTGCTTCAGAGCCCCTGAAAGCACCTGGCTATGTCAACCCTTCCATAGCAATCCTGTAAGGTTGGCCTACATAATCGTCATCCCTGAGGTCTGGAAAGGAGCGGGCAAAGCAACCTCCACTTGCTCTTCCAAAGACCCCGGTGAGCTCACATTGCCCACAAGGTGGCGCATGAGCTGCAGCCGTGAAAGATGGCTGCTGACAGCAAGGGTGGGACACCTCAAGAAGGGAATCAGAGCATCCTCCAGGCTGGCCTTTCCCGCCTCTCACAGCTCCATGCTTAAGTATTTCTGGCTTATGTCTATCCCCAGATTTTTCTCTGGTAAAAGCAGGCTCAACTTTCTGTGGCTTCCTCGATAAAGGTCATGGCAGGCATTTAAATTCTCTATAACTTGATTTCATTCCTCGGATTCCAGCAGGCATTGAATTTATTTTTAAAGCCCTACTACTCTAAAGTGGTATTCTCTAGTGTTTTTGAGAAAAATCTCATGTTCAGCAAAGGTTTGTATTTAGAATATACAGGGAAACCTCAAAACCAAAAATACATAATCCTTCTAGAAGAGGAAAAAAGTGTGGGCTTACATGTGACCTTATGAAAAGACATTTAAGTGAGTTACAGACCTGAAAGCAAGACAGTTGCAGGAGTGGAAAGCATATCAGTGGTTATTGAGGGGTGGGGGTGGGGAGGGAGTAAGTGTGGCTACAGAGGGGTGGCATCAGGGCACCTTGTGATGTTGGCACAGTGAAATATTATCTTCAGGGTGGCTGCTACTTGGAACCACATGCCAAAATGTCCTAGAGCTGTAAATACGCACACAGATAAGCTTGTACAGGGACATCTGAACAAGCTGTGGGGATTTCACCAAAGTCCATTTCCCGTGTTTGATGTAGTGTGCTACTGTTTGGGGAAATCGGATGACGGTACAATGGACTTCCTGTAAAGTTTTTGCAACTTCTTATGAGTTTTTTTTAAATGTTTAACTACATAAGTGTGTGTGTGTGTGTGTGTGTGTGTGTGTGTGTGTGTGTGTGTGAGTTGTGTGTATGTAGGTGTTCATACACATACAGGCTTTTGTATGTAGAAGTCCAAGGTTGAAGTCAAGTGTCTCCTTTGATTGTTCTCCAACTTAGTTTTTGAGACAGAATCTATCACTGAACCCCGAGCTCATTTTGTCAGTTAGACTGGCTGGCCAATGAATGTCAGGTATCCATGTCGCCCTATGCCTCCAGCTCTGGGGTTACAGGCACATGGCAGTGCCCAGCTTTTATGGTTCTGGGGATCCAGACTTAAGCCCTCATGTTAACACAGCAAGCACTTTACCCACTGAGCTATCTTACCAGTGCTATGGATCTTTTTAAAGGTGTATATCTTTAGGGTATACAACATGATGTTTTGGTCCACAGAGAGAAATGAGGACAGCAGTCAGAATAATGTATCCATTATTCACACAGGGAACTGTGTGTGTGTGTGTGTGTGTGTGTGTGTGCATGTGTGTGCATGCATGTGCATGTACATAAGCATGCATGTATGTGTGCATGTGTGTGTGTGCATGCACCCATGTACATGTGTGTGTGCATGTGTGTGTGTATGCATGTGTATGTGTATGTGTGTGCATGTACTTGTGTTCATGTGTGTTTGCATGTGTGTGTATGCATGTGTATGTGTGTGTATGCACCTGTGTTCATGTGTGTGTGCATGTGTGTGTTTGCATGTGCATGTGTGTATACATGCACATTTGTGTATGTGCATGCGTGTGTTCATGTGTGTGCATGCATGTGTGCATGTGCATGTGTGTGTACATGTGTGTGCGTGTGTGCATTCATGTGTGTGTTTGTGTGAGTACCCAAAGCCTACTTTCTGAGCACATTTCAATATACTATATACTATTAGTAATGGTCCTCATTAGATGTCTAGACTTATTCATTCCACATAGCTGAATTTTGTGTCCTTTTGGTGAATTTTTTAAAGTAAGGTAAAAAAAACTGGACTCTAAAGTGTACTGGGAATGAAAAGAATTAAGAAAAAGGTTTACAGCAGGAATGAAGTGGTGCAAAGGGCACTGGGTTGGACCTCCTATCTCTGGGTTCAAAGCCTGATGTGCCCTTGATCAGAGGATGTTCCTGATCAGTGCACTGTGGAACATGGATTTTAATTGCCTGTTGATACCATGGGGGTTGTGGTTATGAGAATTTTATTATTATTTTTTTACAAGGGTATTCTATGGATTCGAAGGAGCTGTTATTAGGCAAAGCACTTTCCACAGCCTGGGGCACAGTCAGTATGTGGTAAATGTTTGCTCCTGCAGCTGACAGCAATTAAATATTTCCAGCTATCTAAAACATGGGGTCATTAGTGTTCCTCTAACTTGGAAGTAACACATATTTGAGGTTGCCGATAAGCTTCGTGACATGTAAATATGTATTGAAAGATCACACTGTACTCTGTAAGTATGTACAATCGAAGTACACTGAAAACAAATACAGGCAGGCTGAGGATGGCTCAGTCAGTAAAATGTGTAACATGAGAATTTGAGTTTAGACCTCCAGTACCTGTGTAAAAACCCAGTTGTGGCAGTGCACTCCTGTAATCCTGACACTTGGGAGGTTGAGACTGGAGGGTTTGGGGGCTCCCTGACCAGTCAGTCTAGCTGAATTAGTGTACCACCTAGAAGACACACCTTTGAGCATGTCTGTATTTCTGGGGAAGTTTAACCAAGTAGGGAAGACCTACCTCCATGTAGGTGGGGCCATCTCACAGGCTGTGATCCTGGACAGAGTACAAAAGAGAAAACCAAACCAACCAAAGCAGCAGGATTCATCTCTCTCCTTCTACTTCCTGTGTGCCGACGAAGTGTGGCCTCTCAGCTTCCTGGACCATACAGCAGAGAAACTGAAAGGAATCTAGGCAGTGTAGAGGAGGAACAGCCTAGATACAAGGAGGCAAGAGAGATTAGAGGTCAGTTGGCCTTCACTCCCAGTGTGTGTGTATGTGTGTGTGTGTGTGTGTGTGTGTGTGTGTGGTGGGGGCTGCTGGGGATTGAATTCAGAGCTCTTTACATGTGAGCAAGCATTTTACGGCTGACCCCACCTCCTGCCTACATCCAGTCCCAGGCTTGTTCTTTTTTAGCAGCTTGTTTCCCTAAGAAACACTAGGAGTTCTATGAGAATGTTCCTATGCATGTAGAAAAGCTTCCTTTCCAAAGGAGATAAAAGGGAGAAAGCTCTGACTCGTTACTAAAAACTCTTAACCTGGTCTACTTTATCTCTTGGGGGCGCGTGTTCTCTGGGTCCACCATGGAGAGCCAAACTGACCCTAAAGCTTTGGATTCTGGTTTAGTGCAATCCTTCTTTCTCACCTGGGGCCATCCTTTACCTAGACCTGCCTAATTTCCTATTTTCAAGTCTAGGACATTGTGACTATTCCAAGATTACCCTGTTACTATTTATTTACATTTATTTATTGAGACACGGCCTCTCTATGTAGCCCTGTCTGGCCTGGAACTCACGATATAGACCAGGCTGACCTCAGATTTCCAGGTCTGCCTACCTCTGACTCACCAGGGCTGGGGTTAAAGGCATGGACCACCAAGCCAGGCTCCTGTTCCCTTCACATTCAACTTTCTTTCTGAGGTGCAAAACATCTTTCTTTTCTCTTGGAAACACTTCCCAGCTGTAAAAGGTTGCAAACACATAGACTGCAAAGGAAGTGGGTCCTCTCTTTGTTCTCCTCCCCCTCCCGGCTTCTCTTCTTTTCTAGATCCCAATGCTCATTTACACCTCCTTTCAGCTCTTCCTCCTCAACAGAGTCCCGCCTCCAACCCTCTATGGAATGCAGGCATGTTTGCCAGTTATTTACCCCGGTTATTTGGTTATTTACCCCATGAGCCAACAGAGCCTTCATTGGATGGAGGGAGCACCACCCACTAATTATTCACACTGTGAAAAATAAATGAAGCTTGTTAATGAGCATGCCATTAGCCAGTTAAATTGCTTTTCAAGGCATTTCCTTGATGGTTAAGTCACATTGGATGCTGTCTCACTGGGAGTCTTGGGTTTTTTATCGAGGGGTCTTGGTTTATTTTAATTTGGTGGCTGCTTCCCTTTTTCTTGTGCATTGCTATTTTTCATTAACTCCCTGAGAATTTCATGCAATGTATTTTGATCACATTCCTCCTCAGCTCCTCCTCCCTAACTCCTCAGAGATCTGCCCCTACCTCCTTATTTTCCCCAACACTGTGTCCTCTTTTTGATTGAATAACCACCAACTCCAATTTTTGATGTCCATCTCTGTACTTCTGAGCGTGAGGCCATCTGCCTGAGAGCTGGTGACCTCCCGGGGCCGGTGGCTGCTTCTTGCCTGACTGATTTCTGTGGTGAAGCACAGGGCTAGGGAGAAGGAAGCTAGTTTTCCAGGACTTGTGAAACAAGTCCTCATTTTACAGCTGAATTTGTAAGAAGTAGGTTCCAGAAGAATGTGGGGCCTTCTGAGCTAATTCTCTTGACATAGATGACCCCAGGTTCTTGATTCAGCTTTCTGACTGATGCTCTGGCCACTTTGTCATTTCATGTTCATCTAGCCGATGATGGCAGATCGTGATGCTGAGGAGGGATTTTAAAGCAGCCTCTCTCACCCATCAGCTCCATTTCATGGTTGTGCTTGAATTGGGGAATTTCTAGCTCAGACTGGCTCAACTCTAAACCAGTGGTTCTCAACCTTCCCAATGTTGCAACCCTTTAATAGTTCCTTCATGTACTGGTTGGTGACCCCCAACCATAAAATTATTTTCATTGCTACTTCATAACTGTGATTTTGCTACTGTTGTGAATCATAATATAAATATCTGACATGCAGATGGTCTTAGGTGACCCCTGTGGAAGGGTCTTTTGATCCCCTCATAGGGGTTATGACCCACAGGTTGAGAACTACTGCTCTAAACCAATTGGAAATGGGATTAAGACACAGGGATGAGGACACCTCAAGATTTATAAAGAGGGCACTCAACTGAGAATATGGAAGAAAGAGGTTTTTCTAAATGTGCAGAAGTGCACACAACCCTTTCCTCCTCTTCTGTCCTGGCCTCACACACACCAGGTTCTTTTTTAGCCCAGCTTCTTAAGACACGAGTCAGGACCCAGCGCAGTATGGCAGAACTGAATGTGGAGGTTGTGGAAAATTTGGCAACAGTACCTGCTTCTGAATGTATAACTAAAAACTTATCCAAGGAAGAACGCATAATTGTGTGACTTGCCTGCAGGCATGGTTCTGAACACACAGCATGTGCACTTTGCATAGCACATGCCAACTCATCACACAATTACCCAGAACTGCCTGAAACACGTCTGCTAAGATTCTAGATTACTGAGGTTATGAATTACAGGGTTTGTACTGAATGTGCAAAGGTTTTCCTTCTCTTATGAAAACATAATGTTTTAGTTCAGAGCATTCTTGTCAATAGTTGAAATCAGCTCAATAAATAATTATTTTACTTTTTCTTATGAATTTGATACACAAGTACTATATTTACATCATATACATGTATACATATATATATATGTATACACACACACACACCAAATATATACATTCACATCATTTCTGCCCCACACTCTTCCCTGTCCAAACCTCCCATGTCCCCCTCTCAAATTCATGGTCTCTACTTCAACTAATATATATGTATATACACATATATGTATATATGTTATATATCTCCATATATATTTATATATACATATGAAGATATATAACCTGCTGAATCACTTTAGTGTTGTTCATATGTATATGTGTTGGTTGGGTTGGATAAAATAAAGACTGTAAAAGCTAGAGAACCAGGACATCAGCAATGAGACAATGTCTTCTAAATATGTAAGGAGCTGCACCCATGAAGTCTTAACATTATGGTTGCCTAAACAAGACCTGCATAACCAGGAACAGCTGACAGTCCAATGTAGATGGGGGAAATCTCACAGTGTCCCACCCCTAGACTAAGAGCTACAGGCAATTAATGTCCACTGAGAGAGGGAGAATCAGATTCATCTGGGTCAAGCATCCTGGATACATCCCATTCGAATGAACAGCTTTTGATGATGGGGTCTGAGGGGTGAGCCTTCAGCTACCCCTGTGAGTACTTCTCCTTTTGGTTGATGGACGTGTTTATTGCTTGAACTTTCAGTTCGAAGGACTTATGTCAACTTCTAAGCATGTCTGTGCCGCCACTGTCTTGGTGTTAAGTGTTTACATGCGCTTGTCCCCAAGGCATCCTTGTAAGTCAGCTGTTTATTACACCTGGGGTGATAGAGTCATGCTTCCTAGGATCTCCTGGCTTCTGTTAGCTGGTACCCATTGTAAATGAGGAAGATGCTGTTAGCCAGAAAGGATAGAAGTTAGGGTCTGGACACTCACACTGTGCCACAGGCAGCCTCCCTTCTGAATTCCTAACTCTGGCCAGGGCAGTCCCACAGGTTCATTCTGCTCCTAGCTACAGACCTGCTTCATGCCTGGTGCTGGGAGTGGCCCCTGCCATTGCTGGGACATGCGTGTCCTTTCGAGTTTTTCCAGCACACTGTGTACCTTATAGGCAGTTCCCACATTAATTTTCCCATGTTTGAAATCCTGATCCACTTTCTCTTTCTGACCTTGACTGATGATGCTCATCTAGTTCCCCAACAGTTCTTTTATTGATTAAAAGATAATGTGCTCTAGAAGACAGAAGGGAGGGGAGGAGGTAGGCTAGCCAGAGGGCAGACGATGGGCACTAAAACTCAGCTATGTGGGAGGAATGTGTGCTAGTGGTCCACAGCTCAGCAGAGCTGACCCCAGTCGTAACACTCGATTATATCTTTCACAGCCAGAAAAGAGGCGACTGAAGATTCCCAACTCAGATGATAAATTCTTCAGGAGACAAGGATGCTGAGCTCCCTGACTCCCCCACCCCCACTTCAGTCAACGGTCTACTTTCTGGGTTTAAGCTCCTTCCCCCAACCAAAACAAGAAAAGTTGCTGCTGCTTCTGCATGGTGGACGTTATTGGAAGCTGGAGACTGAATGGTAAAAGGAGAAGTGAGAGAGTTTATTATGTGTTATCTTGAGTGTGTCCTTCCTTCCCCGAACTCCTAAAGAGTTCCACTAGAGTGGAAACACCTCTCCAGGCAGAGCTTAAATACCAGATTCTCAGATTCTCGGCTGCCTTGAGCTCTGTCCATGACGGTGGTAGCAGGCAAGGAGTTAAACTTGAACCTTATGAAAGGTCGGCGTTTTACATCAGAGCCCCTCGTGGTTCCCAGCTAGGAGTGCAGGGCTGCTCTGAAGTAGAGAGAGCTGGCTGATGCCCTCATAGCCCTCTCAAGAGCACTTACGCCCTAAAATTCTTTTATATTCTTGGAAGGAGCAGATTTGGTATCACTATCAAACATTTTCAGCAGCCGAAGCTCCGGCTTTCAAAGCGGAGCGAAATAGCCCTGACTTTAGATAGCACTGACGAATGAGAATGCCAAGTGCTGCCCGGAGCCGCCGCCATGTCTTGCCCACACCAGGAATTTCTGATGGGAACGGATTTCAGAAATTGGATTAGGAGGGTCCTCATCAGATACTGTTCTGCGGCCTGAGTGATGGTTCTTTAGGCAAAGCACAGTGTGGTCTCCACTTAAGCCCTGCAATGGCCTCATACAATTTGATGGATCGTTTAGCATTTATCTGCCTCTGAAGCTCCATGCCCAGAAGTGACATTTCCCTGGAATCAAAGTCTTTAAAAGCTTGCAGGAGCACTAGATGAGGTGGGCGGGTGATTTATTGGGCTGCTAGGCAATTCGAAGTTTCTTTGACTGTGGCACAAATGCCGCTTAGTGCCCTGGATGATGATAAATGATGCTCTCTTAGGCGTGTGACCTCAGAGAAGGTCTGCCTCAGTGTGGTGAGCCAGGAGATTTCCTTGGTGTAGAATAAAGTTCCCAGCATTTTCTTCTTCGAAGGGAAGTCATGGACACTTTGAGAATTGAGTGAAATATAAAACTATGAATCCCTTCCCTAGAAGAGTACACTTGTGGTCTGGGAAGATGGCTCAGTCAGCAATATGTGTACCTCACAATCACGAGTACCTGAGTTCAAATCTCTAGCATCCATGCAAAAGCTGGGCACAATCATGCATATTTGTAACCCCAGCTTTGTGTGGGAGTCAGAGCTTTGCAAATTCCTGGGCTCATTAGCCAGCCTACCCATGCCGAGTCAATGAACTCTCCGGTCAGTGAGAAACCATAAAGCGGAGAGTGGCTGAGAAGATAACTGACTTTGACCTGTGGTCTTCAAACACATGATACACATGTGCAAGCACACCAGCACATACCACACATGTACACAACACACATACACAGACACATTTGCACATAATTGTATGTAAAGGCTCTCTAGGAACCATGGGTTGCAGATGAATGATTGACAAAATAGATTACATGTTTCTGATGTATGCTGGAGAAACTGCTAGACACCCAGGCTGGGTTGGCCTTCTGGGATATGTGTTCTTCATATACTGGAAAGCTGCCAAAGGCAGAATATGACCACAGCATATTAATCCCATAGATACAAGGAGAAAGACTCCTGATCTAAATCATCATGGCCAAATTAAAGCAAGCTTTTTAATTTGTGTACATGGGTGAGGTTTAAGAGATTAGCATTAGACATAAGATAAACATCTTTATAGCTCAGGAGTAAAGGGTCTCCAAATGGGGATTTTGGCAGGCAAGTAGGGGGTTACAGAAATAGAACATAAGCATAACAGGTTGGTCATAGCATCCTTCTGAAATGAAAGCAGTTTGCAAGGTGGTCATAATAAGATTGCCATAACAACTTTTTAAAACAAAGCCATGGTTGCCTTTCCTGGAATAGGCAGTAGAGGTTACAGATGGGGCATACTCCAACCCCTGAGAAACAGAGATTTAATCACAAACAGGGATGAGCATAGTTTGTCTTTAATATAAGATGTTTTTCGAGCCCAAGATGGAGGCAGACTTGTTTATCACACACACACACACCCCCTCAGCCTGACCCCCACCCCTGTCTTATGTGTCCCTGTCAAATCCTTGATAGGATCTTAACATTCTTTACCTTGGGGAAACAAATTTGTAATGTATTAAAAGATGCATGGCCTGATAGTACATCTATTTGGTCAGCATAGAAAGAACATTTTTTAAAAGCAATATAATCTTGGTATGCCAATAGCTACTATAGGTAGCCATTTTGTTCCCTTTGCCAGGGAGTTTTCTTTTGATCTAACATTTAAGTCTTCTCTTAAGAATAAGGGACAGTGTATTCTCTTCTGTAACTGCTTCTCAGCTCAAATTAGGGTGCCATTGTCAGGGCCCAGGAAGGTTAGAAGTTTAGTCAAAGTCTGGGAGTTGGGAATTGGAGTATTCATCAGAAGCATCTGGTTTGCTGACCCAGCTGAAGACAGGGAGCAATCACATCTACTGGACAGGTTTACACTAGCTTCCAGAAAGCGTAAGGCTTTCTGGTTTTACCTGGGGCTGGCATGCTGTAGCTCACCTTTGGAGCAGTTTGTAGTGTGCAGCTGATTTCTGGATGGTGTCTACCAGCTGAGTGGAACTCTGCCAAGACAGATACAGACTAGGAACACAAGCTAAAGTTAAAGAACTTAAAGGAAACTTTTATATTTGGAGCTTTCCCCTCAGGAACAGGCAATAGACAAGGAAGCTTGGGATGTTGATTGACAGGAGTCCTTACAGGGACTTGTGGGAGGTGGATCCAAGTTTCATGACTTTCTCAACTCTCTGAAGCTTATATAGTTTGTAATCTGTGCTGAAATCCGTATTATAGAAAGAGTAGCTAACAGCTGCAAAACAGCTGGAGCAGACTCACACCTCTGAGTCATAGCAAAAGCTACGGCTTTGGGTTAAAAGCACGAACATTGGTTTTCTGTCCAGAGGGCTGGATATACAGACTAGACATAGGTGTCTTTAGCATGATGAGAAGCACCTTTAAGTCTATACTTTGAAGACAACAAGAGGAAATTTAAAATCTTGAGCTTGTGACTGATAATAGCAGTCAGTGCTTTACCAGCCTGTCGGAATTTTTATATCTTTATAATTTGCATTTATATATTTTAAATCGTTTTCTTAGATCCTTATAATTTATTTAGGCTTTTGTATCTCTAGACATTTATAATTTAAATTGTTTTTAGATTTCATAATTTATATAAAAGACTTTAAACTTTTTAAACCCAATTATTCATCATTAGACATATACAAGTGGTTGATTACTGAGAGCAGTCTGTGCAAAGTAAGCGCCTTTAAATAAAGGAATAGTAAGAGTTATGTTGAAATCTGTTTTGTGAATTTATCTTTTAGTGTGAAGTAAACAGTGTCTGCCTTTCTCAGCAGGAGGCCTAGGTGCTCTAGAAACGCGACACAGCTGCAGTTAGCCACCCTTTCCTTCCACCATGAGGGTACCAGGGATAGAATCAAGGTGTCAGGCTTGGTGGCAGTGTCTTGGGGGTAGCTGCTTTACAGATGGCTGGATTTGATGCTGACTTTTTTTTTCATTTCATTTCAGACATTTCTATGTGGCTTGCCCTCCTACCACAGTCTAGAAACCTTGCCAACTTTACCAGCAGCTTCATCTTTCCAAATCTCATGTTTCTATTCTGCCTCTTCTGTGGTGCCCTGTAGCATCTTACATGCTTGGCTGCTTCGTCTGTGACATCTTCTCATCCTGCCCCTTCTCTGGCCTCTGCTCTGCAGCCTGCTTTGCTGGATCCTGTCAGACCACATCATAAATGATCAGTGTCCTGTGACCTTACCTCATTTTGCTCTGCGCTTACTCTCTAGAAGACTCCATCTAGTTTTGTTGCTTTAAGGCTCTCCTGGATACTGGTGTCTCCAACACTGGTCAGAGCGGTGAACTCTGGGCCATGAATCCAGCCAATTACTTCAGATGTATAGTTGGGTAAATGAGCGTTTACATACAAATGAAGCTTGTGATTGCCATAAGGGCTTTTTTCCCCCTGAGATAAGGGAGCCTAGAGCAAAAGTACTTGAGAATTCAGGAGGAGAGGAGCACAGTGCTTAGTTGAACATTGGTGAAACATCCTTAGTGCTTTTTATAGCTTGTCTTATCTTGGTCACCAAACCCATCTGACAAGGCAGTCGGGATTCTAGCTCCAGAACCGATAGCATTCCTCTGGCTCTCTCCGCGTGCTTAGCTGTGGAAAGCAACTACACTTCTCATGTAGATAGCTTCCCTGCTGCTCTCTTGGACTCTTCTGTAACATTTTAACAATTTTTTTTTCTGGGGTTACCAAGGCCATGAAGCAACCAAGCAACTTCATAACATAGTCACATCACATGCTTCTAGTTTGCTTCTAAAACCAAGGCCTTCTCATTGTTAGAATGAAAGAAAAAAAGAAAGCTTCCTTCTGTATGTCTGGGTCTCTTCATCAGCTTCTGTCTCACATTCTCTCTCTCTCTCTCTCTCTCTCTCTCTCTCTCTCTCTATATATATATATATATATATATATATATATATGCATAAGGAAGCCAGATGTCAATGCATGTTATCTTCCTCAACCTCTCTCCACCTTACATTCTAGGACAAGGTTAGTCTCTGAACTTGTTGCTTACTGATTTAGCAATCCCAAGGGATCTTCCTGACTCTGTTTCCCCAGGACTAGAATTATAGTTTGTTGTTGCCATGCCTGACTTATTTATGTGGGTTCTGGGGATCAAACTCAGCCCATGCACTTGCACTGTTAGGGATAGAGCCATCCCCATTGCTATCTCATGTTCTCAGCGTCTGTATTTCCTTATAGCTAAGCTCAGTTAGCAGTGGCTTGTGGTGCTTTGAATGAAAATGTTCCCTAAAGTCTTGGGGATTTGAATGCTTGGTCCCAGTTGGTGGCACTGTTTGGAGAGGCTTAGTGGGCGTGGCCTCGTTGGAGGAAGCATGTTAGCAGAGGTGAGCTTTGAGAGTGTAAAGATTAGTGTAATTTCAGGTTTGCTCTCTGCTTTTTGTTTGTGGTTTGTGGTGCGAGCCCTCAGCTGTTCCTGCCACCATGTTTACCTGCATGATGGACTTTTAACCCTCTGGAGTAGTAAGTCTGAATAAACTCTTTCTTCTAGAAAGTTGCATCCCTTATTTGATCACAGCAATAGAAAAGCAACCAATACAGTAACTGGCTTTTTATTTTTAAATCATGTGTGTGTTAAGTCCTTTGGGGATAGAGAAGAGTTCTAGAGAAATTACAAGACAAATTAGCTATTTTTCACACATATGCCAACTTATCTGTCTAGTGAGATGTAAACTCTTCTGGAGCAAGGAACCTATTAACACCAGCTCCAGCATCTGCCCCACCCCTGCCTTTGGCTTCTGCTCTGTTCCGTCTCTGGAGTAACTTGCACTAATCCATCAGGTCTTTCCAGGCTGTGTCAAGTGCTGGGAGTTCAGAGGGAGTTAGATGTAAAGGCAGCTTCTCTCTTAGTTTAGAACTGTGAAGCAGGATGAAGAAAGTAATAAAGAACTTGCAGCCATAAAAGAGAGACATGTCAGATTTCCAATTTGGGCAGAACTGCATCATTCTAATGAGTTTTGAAAGCTGTGGCAAACTAACTTCATTGCTTTTGGGTTAGTAATAGACAAAATAGTGTCTTAGTTGCTTGCAAGAGTAAATATAATTTCCCAAAGTGCTTAGCTGTCTCCCAGGCTGTAGCCAGGAGAATCAAACATAATAGAAACTAATGATATTCCTAACTAGAATGGACAACATGCAAGGTAAACCCTTGCCTGTCTGCCTTTCCCCTGATAGACATCTTCTGCTCAGTTTTGTCTGGTATACAGCAGAATGACAAGTCAAAGAACATTAAAGAAGAAATTCTTGCTGTTCCAGACTCCCCACTCAGCTTTAAACACAGCCAGTAGAATGAGGTGTGTGGCTTGGCCCTTGGCAGTGCTGTGCTCAGGATCGGAGAACAGACTTTACATCATCTTTGCTCCAAAGCTACATCTTACAAAAACAGAAAGCAAACTGCCTGCTAGGCCATGGCCCAGGACTTCCTTGATACAGGGAGCACAGCAAAGCCCCAGGTAGGAGCTGTGCACAGAGCTTAGCTCTCTGAATGTCGGAAGCAAGATTAAGCACATCTTATAAATTTCGAGTTGTTGATTCTAAGAGAACCAAGCAACTTGACTCATTTTAGAAAGAAGTAGGCTATTTCTTTCCTGATTAAGAGTCTTAAAGGCCTTGTGGGAATTAGTGGCATAGTGATAGTATATAAAATGTGAAAGAACATAAGATAAAGTCTATAAGTATGTACAAAATATATGAACATATATAATACATAAACTATATTTGAAATGTATATAAGATATAAAGCCTTTTTTCTCCTCAAAAGTAGAATCAGAGGAACTTGAGGCAAATGTGAGACTTTTCTTGTTCTCTAGACAATGGAAATCACGCTGGGAGCCTGTATCCAGGGCCTTCCATATGGTTCATTGTGGTAAAATAAATACATTGTGAAGTTTGCTCTCATGACTGTTTCAAGTTCAGTTGGATTGAGTATATTCATAATGTTGAGTGCCTATTGCCAACATCCACCTCCAAAACTATGTTCATCCTGCAAAACAAAAGCTCTTTACTAATTCATCAGTGGCTGAATTCTCCCCATTCTCTCCAGCCCCCAACGATACCATCCTATCTCCATACTTTTCACTAAGGACTGTAAAAATAAGGACCACAAGAAGCCCATTTACTTCTGTGAGTGGCTTATTTCAATATAATGTTTTCAAGTTTATTCATGCTGTATCAGGATTTCCTTCCCCACATGGCTGGGTCTACAGCATGGGCAAACCATATTTAGCGTGTCTGCCCATGGGTATTTGAATGGTTTCCACATTTCTATTTTTCTAAGAAACTGCTGTACTGGTCCCCACAGTGGGCACACCGTCATTGTCCAGTTTCACTACATTGTGCACAGGTCTTCAGACTCTCCCAGTCTGCCCACATTTCTTATTTTCTGGGCTTTCTGTTTGTTTTGATTGTTTTCAGTGTTTCATGAGCTTTTGAGACAACGGTATACATATCTAATTTAGGGCCGAGCAGTCAATTGTCACTTATAATCAGCAGCATGCGTCTGCATAGAAGCCATTTCAAGTATCATATAATTAGTATTGTATTATAGTTTTGAATTTTTTTTTTGGTTTTAATTTCTATTGTTTAAGAATTTCATATGGGTATATAACATGTTTTGATCAAATCCACCCCATTTCTTTTCCTCCATTCCCTCTCCTACCCGCCCCAGCCCCAACTTTACCCTCCCAATTTGAGTGCTTTGTTTTGAAATACACTGAGTCCAGTTAGTGCTGCCCAAATATGCATGGGCATAGGGCCGTTTATTGGACCACAGGTACTACTGGGGCTGCAGCCCTGAAGAAAGCTGACTCTTCCTTGCTCAGCAGCCATCAATCACCAATGCTCCTCCAGTGGGGGTTTAAGTTGCATGAACCTTTCCTGTATTCCTGAAGGGGCTTCGGCTGATTTGATCATGCACTGGTCTTGTGCACATAGCCATGGCTGTTGTGAGTTCTGTGTGCAATGGCCCTGTCAAGCCTACAGACACTGTTTTGCTGCAGATGTCCACTACTTCTGGCTCTTAGAATCTTTTGGCCCACATTTCCTCAATAATCAGGAGTCTTGGGGTAGAGGGTATGATATAGATGCCCCATCTACAGATGAACACTCCACAGTCTCATGTTCTCTGTATGTTGAGTTGTTGGTCTCTGTGTTACTTGCCATCCAATGCAAAAACAAAACATAAAACAAAAGCTTCATTACTGAGGGTTGAGAAATGGACTAATCTATGGGTATAACAATAACTCATTAGGAGTCAGTTTAATACTGTGCCCATTTAGCAGAAGAATAGTATTAGTTTCCTCTGTAGGGCCTATGACTGTCTTAACAGGTTCTTGACCCTGATAATGGTACCAGGTATGCATTCTATCTTGTAAAAGAGAGCTGAAATTCAATGAGAATTTTGAATGGGTTGGTTAGTCCCATAACATTTGTGCCACTATTGCACCAGTGGGCATATCTTGCCAGGCCAGTCATCATTATAGAGTACAAGGTTCATAGCTGGGTCAGATTGTTGTTTATTTTTCTCCTCCAGTAGCATGCATGGCACCTTCTAGCATTATGAGAGCTTGCTACTAAAGTCAGTACCAGCTTAATCTTTCCATTCCTATGACTAAAGTATATGTTATCCTCAGCAATAAGGTCTTACTATCAAGTTCTGGAAGGTAACAAATAATAGTGGCATACACTCTGATGTTTGAGGGCAGTGGGACCCTGGTTTTATTTTTTGAGGCAAAGTTTCCTATTCAGTCTTATTCAGCACCATCTTCCAGCCCTCCAGTTCTCTGGCTTTAGCCTTCTGAGTGCTGGTATTATAGACTGGGTATTATTTTATGCACTAATGATTAATGGTGATGGCATCTCTTTTGTGTTCATTGGCCATTTTGTATCTTCTTTAGAGGAATGCCTGTTGTGATGGCTATTCTTGGTTGTCAACATGAGTACATTTGGAATTAACTAAAACCCCCAAAACTGAGGGGCACACCTGTGAGTGTTTGCCTTAATTTGAAGTGGGAAGATCCACTTCTAATTAGGATCTTGAGTAGGAAAACACACCTTTAATATGGATCGTTTGAGGTGGGAAGGCCCACTTCAAACCTGGGCCATGTCTTCTGCTGGAAGCCTATATAATGACATGGAAGAAGGAAGACTTTCTCTTTGCCTGCTCGCTCTCATCTTGCTAGCAAGTTCATTCTTTTCCATTCCTTTAGATTTTTTTTTTTTTTGAGACAGGGTTTCTCTTCTGTAGCCCTGGCTGTCCTGGAACTCACCCTGTAGACCAGGCTGGCCTAGAACTCACAAAGATTTACCTGCCTCTGCCTCCCGAGTGCTGGGATTAAAGACGTGCACCACCACTGAGAAGCTGTAAGTCCATTCCTTCACTGGCATTAGAGCCTACTTCTTTGGGATTCTGGCATGTATTGAAAATCTGCTGAGACATTAAACATTATGGAGTGAATAACTACTGAATTTTTGGATTTTCTGTTGGTAGATAGTCATTGTTGGATTAGCTGGACCACAGCCTGTAAACCATTCTAATAAATTCTCATATATATGTGTTCTCTCTCCCTCCCTCCCTCTCTCTCTCTCTCTCTCTCTCTCCCTCTCTCCCCTCTCTCTCTCAGTTCTGTTATTCTCGAGAACCCTGATTAACATACTCATGTTTGAGTTCTGTAGTTTTTCTTTCTTTGTTACTGAATTTCACAAGTTTTACAGTTTTTATAGGGACCGTATTCTTAGTTAGGCGTTTCAGTGTTGCCTTCAAATCTGTGAACATAGGGTGCATTTCCATTTATTTTATGTCTAACTTATTTCAGGAATGTTTTGTGGTTTTCCATGTAAGTCTTTCATCTCTTTAAGTAAATTCCTAGGTATTTTCCTTCCCATTCTCCCTCTCTCTCTTTCCTGTGTGTATGTGTGCCTGAATGTGGATAGTGCACCATGTGCATGCAGGGGCACACAGAAGTCAGAAGAGGTGTCAGACCTCCAGAAACTGAAGTTCTAGATGGTTGTGAGCCACCACATGATTTCTTGGAACCGAACCTGGGTTCTCTTCAATAGAGCCCTAGTGTTTTATTCTTTTTGATGCTATCATACGTGAAATTCTTTTCGTAACTTTTTTGTATCTTTCCTGTTAGTGATTACAAATGCAACCGAGTTTTGCATGTTGAATGTCTTGTTGCTTTGCCAAGTTAATGCGCAAGTTCTACTATCAGTTCCAATTTCAGTCTTTGGCACTGGATAATGCTTGTTGGAGGCTTTATATATGGGGATTTTGTTGTTGTTTTGACGAGATAGTTTGTATCTAGTCTTACTTTGTTAAAGGTTTTTATCAGGCGAGCTCTTCAATTTTGTCATAAGTTTTGTTGTAATAATTGAAATAATACAGCTACTTTCCGCCTTCTATTATGGCTAGCTTTATGGTCAACTTAAAAATCTAGAATCAGCTAGAAAGAGAGTCTCAACAAGAAATTGTCTAGATCAAATTGCCTGTCTGTGGGTGATTGTCTTGATTGCCTTCATTGATGTGGGAAAACCCAGCCCGCTGTGGGTGGGGCCATTTCCTGGGTTTGTCTCTTGGACTGTGTAAGAGTGGAGAACGTGAACTGAGTGATAGGAATGCATGCATGTATTCTCTCTGCTCCTGACTGTTGGTGTGACGTGACTAGCTGTTTTAAGTTCCTGCTGCCTTGCGTGTTCACTTGTTCTATTGCTGAGACTAGGGTATTAAAGTCAGCCACCCCTGTTGTAGAATTGCTCATTTTCCTCTTCAATTCTGTCGGTTTTTGATGTATAGATTTGGATGGTCTTACTAGCCATATGGCTAATTACAGTTATATTTTCTTGGTATATTGCATAGCTTCTCTGTGTCCTCTGCCTTTTATCACTTACAAAAAGACTTGGAATGTATTTTGTCTGGTGTCAACCTAGCCACCTCTGCTCTTTATTGCTTACCAATTCCACAGGATATCTTTTTCTAACTTATACTGTTGATTTGAAAGTGAATTTCTTATCGACAACATGTAACTGATTGGATCGTGTGGTTTTATCCACTCTGCTGATGCTTGTCTTTGATTCGAGCATTTAATTCACTCTATCTAAAGGAATTATTCATAAAGAGGGCCTTAAATTCTTCATTTTCTAATCTGTTTTCTTATGCCTCATAGCTTTCTTTAGTCCCTTGCTTCTTGAGTTTCTGTCTGTTTTTTTGGTTTTAACTCTTTTTTCCCCCCTTTTGGTTAGTGAAATGTTGACGTGCTTTATCATTTGCTTTTGTGTGTGCTCTATAGCTATTTTCTTTGTAGTTGCCATGGAGATTACACTTAGCATCTGAAGGACTTAACAGCCTAATTTAAATTTATAGTAGTTTAGCTCCAATGCCATGCAAATGCTTTGCCCCTTTACAGCACACCTCACTTCTTTCAATTTTGTTCACGCCACAGGATTACATCCTTAGGTATCATGTCTCTGAAAACATAATTCTTTTAAATGTAGTGGTGTTACAAATTATACAGGAAACACCACGCGGAGTTACAAATCAAAATTACAATAATGCTAGCTTTTAGACTAATCGTTAAAAAAGTCCATTGGTGTCTTAAGTCACACAGAAAAAAAATGGAGCCACCAACAATGATTATTTAAATACTAGCCTTTGTGATTGCCCGTGGACTTACCTTTATTGAGGTCTTCATATCCTCCTACAGTTTTGAATTACTGTCCAGTATCCTTCCACCTCACCCTACCGGATGCTTCTGAGCATGTCTCATAAGGCAGGGCCAGCTGCATGAAGACATCAGTTCCATCTGGCCTGGAATGCTCTATATAATCCAGCTGGCTTCAAACATGTGATGTCTCTGCTCCATCACGTTGAGTTTTCATCAGGCTCAGTTCATTTTCACTTCTGAAGAAATGTGTTTGTTGTTGCTGTTTTGTTTTGTTTTTCGATGTAGAAATTTTGTTTGATTAGTTTTTATTTCTTCCAGTACTACGAATCAATCAGCCTTGTACCTCCTGGCTGCAGTGTTAGTGGCAGACAGAAGGAGAGCCCTGAGACATCACCAGGACTCGAGACTGATGCAAAAGCAAGAGGTTTATTTCCAACGTGTTGAGGTCCGCTCTCCCAGATTCCTCAAGCGAGGCAGATAAGAGTGACAATTAGCACATTCTATGTATGGTTTATATAGGCTTTTCAAAGGCAGAGCTTAGCAACAGAGTATTAGGCACGATTCTATTGGTTACATAGTTATGAAAGTATTAACCTTTAAGCTGATTGGTGCTGGCATGTAGCAAGGTTACGGGCTCCTAGAAAATGTAAACTTAGGGTCTTAGTCAATGTGGGTAGCGGGAGATTCTTAGCCCAAGGCCATTAGTCAATGGTCCATATCTTGTTTGTCTTAGAAATTGTTTTTCTTACTCTAGTTCTGGGAACTGTTCTGAGTCACCTTGCCCCTGACTTGGGCCTACACAGTTCTGGTGCTTTTAGAAGCCTGACTAAAGTTTGACTTCTTTGGGTTTTGCCCTTTCAGCAGAACTTTCTAATGAGAAACCCACTGTTAATTTTATTGAAAGTTGCTTGTGTGTGGCATGGTGCTTCTTTCTTTTTGTTGTTGAGAGTTTCTAGCTTTTTGTGTGACTCGTTGAGGGTCTCTTGAGTTCATCTTACTTAGAGTTTGCCAAATACTTTGGAGGTTTGTATTTCTGCCTCTCTTTAAATTAGAGAAAATTCCTGTCATTATTTCTTTAAATGTCTCTTTGCCCTTTCTCTCTCCCTCTTCTCCTTGTGGCATCCTATAATACACATCCTGATTCCCTCCTTGTGGTATCCTGTAATACACATCCTGATTCCCTCCTTGTGGCATCCTGTAATACACATCCTGATTCCCTCCTTGTGGCATCCTGTAATACACATCCTGATTCCCTCCTTGTGGTATCCTGTAATACACATCCTGATTCCCTTCACAGTTTTTCGTGTGTGCTGTTGGTTGTGTTTACTTTTTTCCTTTCCGTTCCTGAGACTTGGTAATTTCCACGATCTGATCCTCATGTTCACTAATTCTTCTTCTTCTTGCTCAAATCTGCTTTTGAACCTCTCTAGTGTTTCAACTGTCAGTTATTACACTTTTCAGTTCCAGAATTTCCACTTTAGTTTCTTGTAGGTTAATGCCTCTTTTAATTTTCCACTTTGTTGTTTTCTTGATTTCTTCTGAGTCTTATCAAGCATCTGTAAGCCAGTAATTTTAAAGTCTTTATCCAGATCTTCCATGAAGTGTTTCCTCAGAGATAATATATGTTAATTAATTAATTACCTTTTCATTTGTATTTTTGTATGCTTTCTGAAATTAGATGCTTGATTCTAATAATATGGGAGTTATGGAACTACAGTCATCTTTCTTCCTCGGGGTTT
The DNA here is from genome assembly GCA_026225945.1 of Cricetomys ansorgei. Lineage (NCBI taxonomy): Eukaryota > Metazoa > Chordata > Mammalia > Rodentia > Nesomyidae > Cricetomys > Cricetomys ansorgei. Next base: position 2,049,641 of record JAMJFZ010004042.1, read on the forward strand.
GTGCTTTTAAATTTTTTTTTTCTTTTTAAAAAAGTTAGTATGGTTGTAGACATTTTGTGATCTAGGATAAGACTCAAGTATAAACTTAAGTTATCTGGAGTGTTTTTGAGGATCATGGTCACATATGGTGACTTCCTGATTTTCTGTTTATGCAATTGCTTTTGAATGCCCCATTTAACACGTGGTTATTGAAGTGGGGAACGAAATGGAACTCATTGTTTATATCCCGTGGATATAAACCAGAGCAAGAGGGTCTTCCACCAGAGCAAGAGGGTGTTTCAACAATGATCCAACAATGTGGCAGAAGGTCCAACCACAGCTGCTGTGTTTCTTCCTTTGTACCTGAAGCCAGAATCCATAATCAGTGTTCAGAACATGATCCTCTATACTCAGAGAACAGACCAAATTTGGCTACCTCAGCTCCTACAAATTGTGTTCATGCTGCTATAGTAACATACAATTGCTTGCCATGGATGGAGCTGTGAGTGAGGATGGGTAGCTGTGGTAAGAGCCAAAACTGGCCAAATTTAAGTTTACTAAGTCCTCCTGTAGTGGAACACTTGGAAGAAGTTTTTGTTATTTTGGTTTCTTTAAAAACACAGAACGACATTTGGATTAGGCTTGCGTTCCTACCTCAGCTGTGGCAGATGTTTACGAGCTGGACTTGTAACGCTTGATGCAGGTGGCTATAATTTGGTTAGGAGCAGTCGTTCTGGCATCCGTAGCTTGTTTTGGGATTGTGTGCTGCATGGGTTTATGGGAACTTTTGGGTTAGGGAATAAAAGGTCTGATGCCCCCAGAGTCAGGGTGGAAGTTGGTTGGTGGTTCATTGGTGGGGTTGTTGTCATTGGTGTGTTAATTCTTAAAAGAACAAAGGTTAGAGAGATTGAGTTTATAGACTGTAATCTGAGACGCTAGTCTGACTCACTGTCAGCTAGTCTTCTTCAAGCTTAGGACAGCCTAAAAGAGGCTGTGAAGATTTCTACCTTCCTCTCATTCTATATCAAGGTTGCTTGCAAAAGCAGTGGAGATTTCTTTGTATCCTTCCTCTCTCTTTCCCTAAATTGAGGGTAAAAGATTGTACTGTACTGCTACTTCCTCCTCTGAAGTGTAAATATTCAGTAGGATCTAGAGGAAGAATAGTTATAGCAGACTTTTGCCCATGCTTCATGGTCTACAAGGGAGAATGGGCTTCCTTTTCCTTTGTCTTTTCGGAATCCTCCCAGGGAGTTCTGTGTGGAGGCTGCTCTGACTGAGAGGATTGAAGCTAGTGGAGATAATTCACCACTGAAGACATTGTAGTTAACTCTTATACAGGGATAATGGCACAGCGGCCTGGCAGGTAGTAGTTTTAAAGTGTCCTTTGTAGATGGAGTGTTAGATGTCCAAATAGGTGGCACAGAATGGGCTTATCTTTTAAATACTCTAGGAATTTCCCTAGGATTTTAAGCTAAATTAGTTCTAGTAATTTAGTTAACCAAAAATGATACTAGTTCACATACTGGTTAATTTTATCTGGCAACTTGACACAATTAGAATCATTTGGAAAGTATGTAGACCAGGTTGGCCTCTGGACATGTCTGGAAGGCAGGTGATTTGACAGTTAATATAGAAAGACTCACCCACTGTGGGCAGCACCATTCCCTAGGCAAGGGATCCTGAACAATGTAAGAAAGGACAGTGTTAGCTGAGAGCAAGCAAACAAGTGTAGATGCATACATTTATTATCTCTCTGTTCTTCACAGTGGTTGTGGTACTTGAAGTTCCTGTCAGAACTTCCCCACAATAACATGCTGTGCTTGGAATTTTTGCCCCCAAACCCTCCTCCCTTCTCAAATTGTTTTTGGTCAGGGGTGTTTGCCTCAGCAACAGAGCTGAAACTAAAATAGCCTACCTCAAAACTTGATTCGGAGTGAGGTTTGGCTAATCCTAAGGATCCTATGTGAGCTCCAAGCTCTTACATAACACCATGGAAGGGGCTCAGGATGAGAGATAGGAAGTGGCTCAATGGGTCTTCTGGCAGGGAAATTTGAAAATCATCATGTGCTGTGTAGGTCAGAGGGACATGTGTGAAGCTTTTCTGAGGGTCCTCTCCATGTTCGAGCCTCTGGCAAACTCCCTTACAGTTATGCAGCCTGTATGGATCTAGCAGGTAATTGAAACACATTTTACTTAATCTTGGAGAGAAATTTGGGTTGAATTAGGTAATTAATGCTTTGATTTGAAGACAGCCTAGAGGAGAACCTTGCTATTCCCGTGGGGGCTACACTTTCTTCATTATGACTGTTTAGAACTCTCTACCATTTAATTACTTTGGTGACGTCTTTAGGTCAGAATAGAACAACCAAACCAAAAAAAAAAAAATCTAACTTCTAGTCCTTTGACTTACATTTTATTTTTATGTCCATGAAGCCCAACAAAGTATGAATTGCATTTCTCACAGATGACACTGTATTTCTACTTGAATTTAATTCAACTCAGACCTTCATTATCGAGTGCCATCTAAGGACCAGAAGACCACGACCTCTATTTCAGAATGTGCCCCTTCCCACGGTGCTAATAACTTACGCCTCGTGAGGCAACGCATCTGTGAAGCTGGATGGCGTCCTCGTTATAACCTAGCGTCACTGGATCAATCATGCGTTAAAGTTCCTCCAGAGTACGGACTATGGTAGGAAGAGGCTGTTGTTACTGCTGTCATTACACGTGAACCTGCAGTAGCCAGACTGAAAACCGGAAGATCCATTAGTGTGAGTTACTTTTCTGTGGCTGTGATTGAACACTATGACCTAACGTGACTTTTGAAAGAAAGGGCTTATTTTGGCTTAAGGTTCCTGAGGGAGAGTCCATAATGGCGGGGGAGCACGGCAGCAGGTGGCTGGAGCAGGAAGCTGATGGTCACACCTCAACCACATGCAGAAAACAGAAATGGAATGGAAAGCGAGGCTATGAGCTCCTCCAACAAGGTTCCACCTCCTGGAGGGTCCATAATTTCCTTAGTTAGCACCACTAACCAAGCACCTCGTGTTCAAATCCCAAGCTTAGGGGGGCATTTCTCATTCAAACCACCACAGTGACCCAAGTGTCACCCGGGCCCTTCTATATTGCTCATGTCACAGAAGACAAAATGAAAATAATCCAGATATTAAAAACAAAAGAAAAACTCGTGTTGGCTTAGTCATTCCTGTCGTTGGCACAGCATTTGCGGGTCCAGCTGCTTTCTGATTGCCTGCAGGGTACATCGCCTCTATTGCTTCTTTCTCACAGATGATGATTCCAGAGTCTGAGTGATCATCTACATTTTGAGGAACATTCAACCCGTAAGCTGAATCAGTGTGGGTGTTCTTTCCTTCACCGTCCATCTTCCAGTCCAGTACTTCTGTAGAGATCAATAACAGACACATCATAGAAAGCACTTGGCAACCTGTCGCCAACGTGAAACCTCCAGAACTGGATGCCAGTGTTTGGCCAGATCTTGATTCTCAATTCGGCACATTCTCCATCTGTCCTCTCCAGTGGCTGCTGTCTGCTGTCGTTACTAGCACTGGGCCCCAGCAATGACAAAGGGGTGTCATTTTGAATGAAAAGGCAGGCCAGCTTTCCCAGCTGCACTCTGCCTGACTGGCTGTCTTCCTCCATCCATAGTGCTTCTCACTCTGCACCTGGTTGTTCTCTGTCTGGAGGAGAGCCAGCTGCTACAGGTCCTGGGCTTTTCATCTTTGAGATAACCTCTTGCATTGTTGCAAAACACAAAGAATGTCTGCATCACCTGGAGGGGACTTCCCTCATAGTGAGCCACCCTCAGCCAGAAGCTGATGTTCCATTTCTAACTCATCACAAGGGGATTTGAACCAACACTCCCAGGCAGATTTCTAAATCATACAGAACTCCTATCTCATGTAGTTTTCCTGTCCTTGGTGTCAGGAGACCCTTGAGATGTTATTGGAAGCACACAGTATCTATGATGATTTCAGACACAGATGCTGATGGACAGCAAGCCATACAACAGGCAGGTGGCTATGGAGAAGCAGTGCCTGGCCTGTGCCAAGCGCTCAGATGTGCTTGAGACGTCGTTTGCATCTCCCATCATCGCTCCATTGAAACCTTCCAATCACGGCACAGTGGACAGATACTGTCTGCACCCTCTTGGAAGCCCTTCAGACCAACTGGGGTTGAGAATACATTTTTTTTTCCTAATTAAATGTGTATAATACCTGTAACCCCATATAGTAGTACATTCTCAGAAGCATCCCATAATTAAACACAATGCTCTTTCTTCTGGCCAAAATATTCATGATCCATCTATCATGAATCACCTATCATGACCACAGACTGCTTCACGTTAGGATAGGCTGGGGTGCTGTCAAACGTTTTAGAAAGAAGCAACTTTCAGAGCATTGTAGATTTTGGAATTGTGAAAGTGGATCAGATGTTTGTCCATCCATCCATCTGTTTGTCTATCAATCATCTATCCCTATTTCAGCAGTTCACCTACTGTGGCGGATCAGCTAAGAAGACAAGGAGGCATATTTGATAGGTGCATACCCTGCCAGACTTCAGCAGAGGGAACCACTGTCCTGGCCAGCATCATCCTGGACAGTGAAGCCTGTGCTCATCGGCGCTCAGGTGTTTTCACTGAACCAGAACTCCGCAGGCGGTCTACTGATAATATGTGCAGATCATTAACAATCAAATACCCCCCACATAAATTCAACAACTGCAGACAATACAAAATGCCAAGACCTAGGGAGCCCCCGACCCAACAGTACACAAAACAATTATTTTATACATAACTAAAAATAAACTTCCACAATACCCTGTGGTCCTCAACCTGTAGGTTGTGACCCCTTTGGAGGTCAAATGACCCTTTCACAGAGGCTGTCTAAGACCAGCTACACATCAGACGTTTACATTATGATTCATAGCAGTAGCCAAATTACAGTTATAAAGTAGCAACAAAAATAATGTTATGGTTGGGGGGGTCACCACAGCATGAGGAACTGCATTAAAGGGTCTCAACATCAAGAAGGTTGAGAACCCCTGATCTATCCTATCTATCCACCCATTCTTCCTATCCTTCTATCAATTAATTGATCCATCATCTATCTTTTGCCATCTATCATATTAACATATCTATTTCTATTTAGCCACATCTCTCTGTCCACCATCTAACTGAGATTATATTACTTGGCTCACAGTATGGTGCCTGTGAGCTAGAGAGCCAGGATGCTTCAGTCAGAGTCCAAAGAGCTGAGGCTCAGGAGTCTCAATATCTGGAGGCAGCAGGTAAGGAAACCTAGAAGAGTGACTTTTACCCCAGAGACTCTCGATGAATTGGGTGAAGTCTTCTCACAATGGTGAAGGACGATCTTTTTTATTTACCGTGCTGATTGAGATTTGGAGAAATGATGTTTAATGAGCTACCTTGGTCCAGTCAAGTGGAACACGTTCATCATTGTAGAACCTTATGTCATTGCCATTGCTTATGGTCTGATGATAAGGAATGTGAAGCTTGCAGAGGCAGCACAGCTAACCAGAGGTCAGCCAGGGCAACTCAGAGTAGAATCCCGAATGCAGGGAGAGGCCCGGGCTTCATCCACAGTCTTGTCTACTTACCTCTTGTTTGCTTTTCTTTGCTTATAGAAAACCCTCCAGGAGCCTTAAACGCAGTCCATGTTTACTAGGGTTCTTGACTGTTGGTGACATCACTCAGGGAACACGTCACGTGTCAGGGCCACCTGTTAATATCTTCTCAGCAGTATTGCTTCTTAAGTCCTGGCTGCTGTGGTCCCTCCCTCCTTCCTTTTATTCTTTTATTCTCCTTTTGTGATGGGGTCTCATGTAGTCTATGGTGTCCTTGAACTCTCTGTGGCTAAGGATTACTTTGAATTTTCTATTACATTAAGTGGTGTGTGTGTGTGTGTGTGTGTGTGTGTGTGTGTGTGTGTGTGTATGTGTGTGTGTGTGTAGGGACATGTGTGTGCCACAGTGTACATGTAGAGATCAGAGGATAGCTTTTGGGAGTCAGTTCTCTTCTTCTACCTCGTGGCTCCCAGGGATTGAACTCAGGTCATCAGATTTGGTCGCAGGAGCCTTTGTCACTGAGCCATCTTGCATGTCTTATCTTGAACTTCGGACCCTCCTACCTCTACCTCCCGAGTGCTAGGATTACAGGTGTGCACCACCACGCCCATTTTATGCAGTGCTAGGGATCTAGCACAGGGCCTCACACATGCTCGGCAAGTACTCTACCAACTGAACCCCATCCCCAGATTCTCTGCTTTGCAACAGCCTCCATCTGCCTAGGTTGGCGGCCATCACAAAGACAGCACCCAGAGCCTCAGGCTTATGTTAGCAGTGCTGACCTTCCTGCCCTCGACATCTTAGCAGTCCACTACACCTTCAAATCAATGACTCTGGCTTCTTGCCAATGTTTTCCTATGTGTTCATTTGTTTTCCCCCTGGAAGATGATTGCTCACTGTGAGTGTCATCATGAGATGGCACATGTGTTCAGGAGGTTTCACACATGGAATCAGCTCAAATGTGCAAGTGGCTATTTCTCAGTTGGAACTGAAACTATTTTAGATTAGATTTTTTTCAAGACGTCTCCCATAAAAGTCTAGTCAATGAAATACTCTTGAGGAAAGGAGAACTTTCTATGTTGATATTAGTCAGAGAGAGGGAAGGAGTTTAATTCAGGGATTTGGTTTTATAGTTTTTAGAAGAGCAAATGAAATAGGAATAGCAAATGAAATAGGAGACAGGAGAGTAACCCAGAGTTTGGCAGAGGCAGGGAAGTGCTACCATCCTGGGCTAGTGGGACGATAGGAAGAGAAAGTGTTGATGGAGCCAGCACCAAGGAGCTGTAAGTTTGGAAGAGCTGTCTGGTGAGAGCCATCGGATGGGAGCGGGTATCATCGTCTGCGATGCTGGCTGAGGCTCAGGAAGTGAAGGAGAAACCACTCAGCCTCTCTCCTCATCTCCATCGCAAGTGCATCGTATTTGGGAAATACTGTTCTCAGCAATCCAGAGAAGATGAAGGACTGCATCTGACAATCTACAAATCACATCACCAGCACAGCTGTCAATTGGTTCTGGCAAAACCTTCTACTTGTTGCACTCTGCCTATAAGCTGCTTTGGTGATTGACAGGAATCTGTCCTTGGACAATCTCAGGATGCAATACCTGCCAACTAGGAAGGCTACAGGGAGGTGCAAAGATGACTGCGAGAGAAAGTGAATGGGCTGCTTCCGGTATCTGCAGAGCTCAGCATGCAGATACAGAATGACATCACTATCACTCAGGAAGGGGACTGTGGAATAGGAGTGGCCCCTATGGGCTCATATATTTGAATTTTGGTCATTAGGGAGTAGCACTACTGGGCAGGGATTAGGAGGTATGACCTTGTTGGAGGAAATGTGTCACTGAGGATGGGCTTTGAGGCTTCAAATGCTCAAGCCAGGCCCAGTGTCTCTGGCTGCCTGCTGCCTGTCGATCCAGATGTAGAGTTCTCAGCTACTCCCTAGTACCATGTCTACCTGAATGTTGCCATGCTTCCTGTCATGATGACAATGGACTAAGCCTCTGAACTGTAAGCAAGTCCCAATTAAATGCTTTCCTTTACAAGAGTTGTCGTGGGTATGACATCTTTTCATAGCAATAGAACAAACTAAGACAAAGACCCTACCAGTTAAGAAGTACCCACATCTGTGAGGAGGGTTTATGCGCTCCTTGTCTCTCCAGCCTCTTCCAGGTGCAGTGGCATTATTGACTCCGCCAGTTGCATCTCTCAGAATACTCAGATTCAGGCTGGTCTGAGATTTTTCTGTCCTAGTCAAGTTGAGTGTTTACAAACAGCACTTATGAAATATTAATGGATGCTAGTTCATATTTTGGAGAGTCATGATGCAAAATGAGTGTGCTAAAGCTCAGAGGTTTCTGACACAAAGAAGTCATTATCACCACATGCCAGGCCATTCCTGGACTCTTAGAAGTGTCCTCCTACCCAGAGTCTTGGGAGGTTTTTAATCAGGTCATTTTGGGAATTGATTATTTAGTTCCCTTTTGAATTAATTGCTTTCTAAACATGCTTTCTTTAATTAAGTTGTAAATTTGGAGCTTAAGACACAAGAACAAACACCTCTTAAAAATACAAGCATTTGGGGACTGAAGGGACGGCTCAGCAGCTAAGAGCACATACTGCTTCTGCAGGGACCTGAGTTCAATGCCCAGTATTCATGCTGGGCAGCTCACAGCCTCCTATAAATTTGGCTTCAGGGGATTTCAAACCTCTGGCCTCTTGAGGCCCTTCAGTCACAAGCACAAACACACATAGATTTTAAAAACAATCAAAGCAGATTTTTAAAAAAAAACAACCCACATGTTTTCCACTTAGTTAAAGATGGAAAGGGGCTCATGGCATCCTGCCCCACCCAGGGGAGCCAATGGCAGTACATGGATGCTGGGGGAGAAGTGATGGCCTTCTGCAACATAGCACTGCTGAGTTACCTGTGCTCCAGCGGAGAGCTCAACACCCATGGCTGCGTGAACAACCCTAGTTAAACCCAGTGAGTCACAGAGCAAAAACAAGATGTGGAAGAAAGATAGGAACCTAGTGATAGGAAGCAGAGCAGTTTGTTAGGATGGGAAGAGGGCGAGAGAGGTGGAGGTGAGTGAGTGTAGGATGTATTATATATAAATGTATGAGACTGTCAAAGAATAATAAAAACACCTGTTTTCTTCAAGGTGGTTGAGGGAAATGGCATCTGCCTAAATGTACATTCACCATAGCATAAAGAACAGCAAGAAGGAGAACCTGAAACCTACTCAGAGCCCAAGCCCGGCCATGACAGTATTACAGGAATGACAAAGCAGGGGTGTGAGCTGCAGGCTCTAAGTCCTTGCAAAGTCACCCAACCCTGAAGAGCCCTGTCAGAGGACCGCAGCCTGACTGCGGGGCAGAGACTTGGAATAATACAATCTGAGGGGAGGGTCTTGTCAGCAGCGGAAGGGATGGAGGCACAGCTCCACGCTGTCATCTGAAGCAGCCCAAGGAGTTCCCTTGATCACAGGTTTGGGTTTATGATGAGGGTGACCCATAGAGCTCTCTCAATCTCACACGAAACCTGCCTGCATCCCAGCAAACGAGTGAGTGATTGCATTGCTGAGCAGGCACAGGTATTAGCTAAGAAGCCTAGAAGACGTATCTCAGCTGTCTGTCACACCGAGCAGAATAAGTAGCGAGGATCCATTGATACCGTGCCTGTAATCGGCACGTGGCTCATACAGAAGTAATCAATCCTTCATGGCTGAGCTGTGTCACGTAAGCCCCCAAGTTCTTCAATTTCTGAGCACCCTGAGCTCTCTCTCATAAAAGACCACTGTAATCTTATAGGCATTATCTAGACACCGTGCTTGTCTGTTGCTGGTTAGGCAAATGGCAAGCCAAAGTGCCTGCTTGGGGGAATTAACACTCTCATTCGTCATCGGCTGGCACAGCAAACTTTTCGTTCTCTTCTTTGCTGATTGAGTAATGGCCTCTGTGAAGGGAAGCGATAGGTGGAATGCTTCTCCGAGAAGGGAAAACTGATAAAAGGAATTGACTATCCCAATCTTTCTCATTTCGATGAGGCGCTCTTTCTGCTCAGATTAAATGAGCTTGTCAAAATAAATACAAAAGCATGGTAGCTGGGGATGGCAGAAGCCAGGTCCCCAGTAGGGGAAATCAATCTGGAGGTGGGGGTGGTTTATCACTCTCTGCTTCTGGAAGCCCTTATTTATTCTTGCTTCGCACGTGCCCATTTCCTTGTGTCACTGGTAGCACACTCTAACCACCGTCTAGGGCGATGCCAAGCTCTGCTTTCGGAAGGCGCAGCGTGTTCTGGACTGCCGCCATGTGTGGTCAGGGCTGCGCATGCAGCTCTTAAGTTCTTCTTCTGTGTCTTTCCCCTGTGCTTCCATGTGGGTAGACTTGCCATTTGAGCAGCCCGAGCTTTTTGCAGTCATCGATCACGTCTTAAGTGACTGTCTTCTCCATCCCGCTGAGCACAAGATGCCACGTGAGCTTGTATGATTTTGAACCTGGATTGGATTGCATAAACCTGCTTTCTGCTGCCCAGAATCCACCCTTCTTTCTTCAGTAGATGAATAATGTGGTAAATTGAGAAACGGCTCCTTCCTCCATTATTGGCCATATGTTTTCTGTCGGATTGGCTCCGTTCTCAGCAACTGTCAGTTAATCTCATTCTGTTGCCATAGTAATTGACTCAGGGATGGGAAGATGGCACAAGCCAATCCAATCAGAATGGACTCAGAGCCATCTCTGGGGGTGTGAGTGAAGGGTCACTCCCAGCTTGGACCCTTAGGAGCATCCAGAAGCCACCCTGGGACCATGAGGTAGAGTAGGAGGTCTGACAAGGAAATCATCGGACTGCTCAAGTGTACCTATAGGGTTTTCAGCATCAAGACCGGTAAAATCATTTTTCATAGTTAGATTAATTTGAGCCTTTTTTTGTCGTAAGTAATAACATGAACACAGGAGACACTTGTCATGTGTCCATAGATTTGCCATCACTCTTCTTTATGTGAGAGTGACCAAAGATGCGGGTGCGTCTTCAAACAGAAGCACATTTGCGGGTCCTTCGGTGTGTAGTGTGCCTTTGTCTAGGTTCTTGGGCTTACACTATGTTGCCTTGTGGTATCACTGCCTCTCTGGTGAAGTTTTGTTTGTTTGTTTTTCTGCTTCCATCTTCCATTCATTCATGTGCTCCAAACACCCACTCTGTGTTATTTCTTGTTTCATACAATATGCTTCTAAAGCGACAGGGTCTCAGCCTCAAATTTTGACCCTTTGGGCTAGCTTGCTCTCTGTTATGAGAGGCTGCCTCAGGCCTTGCAGGGTGCTCAGCAGCATTGCTGGTTTCTGCCACTAGGTGTCAGAATAACTTCCACTGCCCACTTTCCCTGGGTGTGTGACACTGCAAAGTGCTTACAGGCACCGTTCCCTGTGGCTTAATTTTGCATTTCCTTAATGGTTAGAGAGGGGCAGTAGGTGATCTTTTTAAAACTCATTGGCCATTCTTCTTTGTAGAAATGTCTATTCAGGTCGATTGCCTCTCTCTCTCTCTGTGTATGATGGTGTGGATAGCAGGGTCTTTTGCTGCCTGCCATGAGCTTCTATAGACTCTCCTGACTTTGCTTCCCATCTTGCCATAGGAGCTCTGGGATTGCAGACACATGCTACCATGTCTGGCTACCATGCTACCATTCTGGGGATTCATGTTCGCAGAAGTGCTTTACCACTGAGATACCGCCCGCCCCCCATACACACACACCTCCTTTGTGTATTTTTGAATCAGTTTTTGTTTCTTTGTTTTGTAATGCTAGTGAGATGAGTTCCTTATATATTCTGGCTACCACCCATTAGGAAGTAATAATATATACATCAGTACTGACTGATCAGAAGAAATTTCAGATGCTTCACCAAAGAAAATGTCAGGTGAATGAAGTGTGTATCGATATGGACAACAACAACAAAAACCTAGAAACCAAACAGATAGACAACAGCGCTTATGGGACTTGCCAAACATCCCTTGGGGAGTCCCAATCATCTGCGCTGCTTTAGAGCCCAGGGCAGAGGAGGGTGTAGTTTGGGTGCCTGACCCACTCAGGGTCACTGCTCTATCCAGGCGGTTCTGACCTATCCTATCAGCGTACCGAGTGGACCACCTAGGATGGAGTCACCACATTGAATGACTACAGAGTCGAGCGTCTTGGGATTGGTGGAAGCAGGGTCTGCTTCCCCCCCCCCCTTTTGGCAGGTGTGCCAAGAACTCTGGTCAGTGCTGGCAGGCAACACTCTGGAAGCTTATTTAATGTAAGTCATCTCTGAGCTTTGTCAGGATGGGAGGAAGAGGGCCTGGCTCTAGTAGATGTAGTTTACATTGTCTTAAGGACAATCCGGTGCTGCTGCCATTGTGAAGCACCTAAGGGGGCTCATCTCTAATGCTGTTATGGTCTGAAGGTTCTAGTCCTCAAGTTTGGATGCTGAACCCCTAACAGCCAGTGTGACAAAAGTGAGGAAACTTGGCCTTTTGAAGGTGATACGTATTAAAGTTGATTTCCATGTCCACTTGCCATGAATTAGAATCACCTGAGTGGGAAGCCACACTGGAAGACCCGGTGATTGCCTTGGTTGATGTGGGAAGGCCCGCCCCGATTGTGGGTGGCACCTTCCGGTAGAAGCCTAGATAAAAAGGTTACAGCAGAAGGAAGGTTTTGGTCTTTTGCTCTTTGGGGCCCTCCTCTCGCCACTGGGTTGGTTTACCTTGTTGCTGCTGTGATTCCGTCCCTGATATCAGAAACAATGTCTCCAGGTTCCATCGTTGACTAAGGATTGGCAGCTTTCCAGGAAGCCCCTGGACTTCCAGAGCCAAATGGGGACTGCTGAGGTACCTAACCTTTCAGACCCAGCAACTACCAGATTGTTGGTCTCTCCGGTGGGAGACAGCCACTGTGGGATGCTTCTAATTACGGAGGCATCTGGCCCTACTAAGTTCTCAGCGCCTCAGGTGGGTTCAGCTGTTGCTGCTATTTTAACATAGACACACTTGATAAATCCTTGTGTCATGAAGTGGAGCCCTTATAAATTAGGCCCAAGGGTTTGTTTATCTCATCCAACCTATAAGGTCACTCGAGAGAAGGCAGCTCCTATTAAACACCTAATCATGTTGACCTTGGACTTCTGGTCTCCAGAAAGGTAAGAAAGAAATTTATGCTGTCTATAAACCATCTGGTTTGTGGGGTTTGGTCACAGGAGTCCACAGGATAAGGAGATGCTTTGCTTAGCTGCTCTTTAATGGTTATGTTCATGGTGAACAGTGCTACTCCATGGGGTCTTGATAGCAAACAGGCATGTGTCTGACTTGAGAATTCTCTCTGACCAAGAGAGACACCTTGAGGATGGACTTTAAGCTCTCCCTGCAGGGTGAACTTCCAGGTTGGCAGGGCTGGGTACGTACCGTCTGCCATTTAGCACTGACTGTTCCTTCATCAAATCCTCCATGTCCCTTAGTGGTTTGGAGTTACCTTAGTTATGTTTCTTGTTGCTGTGATCAAATACTCTGACAAAAGCAGCTCAAGAAAGGGTTTGTTCTGGATCACAGTCTGAGGGTGCTGTCCCTTATGGAGGGTAAGTCGAGGCTGCAGGAGTTGGAAGTGGCTGTCATGTGACATCCACAGTTGGGAAGAGAAGAGGGATGAATGCAGACACTCAGCTAGCTGTCTTTTGTTTGCAGCCCAGGAGGCTGGTGCAGGGAAAGGTGCTGCCCCCTGAATAATCCAATCTAGACAGTCCAGCACAGGTGTGCCCTGAGATTTGCTTCCAAGGTTATTCCAGATACTGAGAGGTCACAGGGGTCCTCCTCAGCTGTAGTCCTAGCTCTCTGGACAGGTGGCAGCCCTTTCCCTCAAGGTCTAGACCCCAGAGTGTTGAAACACCTGCTGCAGTGCCCCCCTGCCCCAGCATTCCCCACTGCTCCCCTTCCCTCCTGGACCACCAGTAGCTCACGGCTTATTTTGATCTTTAGTCTAAATGTAATTTGCTCTCAGATATAAACATGCAATAAATGTAAAATTAAGTTACAGCGTACCCTGAAGCCCTGGCTAGTTTATTTTAATCTTGCAATGTAGCTCATGCTCTGCAGTTTGTTTGTTTTTCTTCAATTGGTATTGGTTCCATCCTGATTGTGTGCCACTCACTCATTGCCAGACACCTTCACTTAACTCTCTTCAATTCAGTTATCATTTTGAGTACGTAGATCATTGTTTCTGACAAGAACTCTGCTGATACCCTGACCTCCACCAGATGATAAATACTTGATGAGATTCAGCACGATTCCCATTAGACACGCTGTGGAAAATACCTAAGTAGTCTCTGTCAATAGGAACTGATAGATGAGTGGATACATGTGGAATGTATAAGCGGTGGAATAGTATTCAGCCCTAAAAGGAGGCATTGCCATTTGCAGTAACATAGGGGAAGCTGGAGAACATTCTGCTAGATGGAATCAGCCAAGTGCAGGAAGACACAGGTCCTCACTGATGTGTGAGACAGAACGTATGGAAGTTAGTACTAGATAGTAGTGTGATTACCAGGTGCTGGGAGAATGGTACAAAACTTCAGTCATAAGGTAATGTTATATGCTGTGGAGCATGTAATATTCACCATAGTAACTACCATTAATAACCACATACAACACATGTGAGGTTTGCTAAGAAACTTGACCTCAAGTGTTGATAGTTGTCACACACACGCATCAGGGTAAGATAACAAATATGTTACCTGGCTTGGTTGCATGATCATATCTCGAAGTATTTGTTCATCAGAAATACCTTAAATGCATATATTACTTGTGTTTGTCAATTATACCCCCTATGGCTAGAACACAGAGTGAAACCCAAAGGGGCTGACCAGCTGGGGCACCATCAGCAGCTGTTCCTGATGTGTGGCAGATATAGAGCCAGAATTTCTAGTGTTAGCCAGAGGGCATGGAGGGTGGACCATCTCCTGATAGTGGGAGGCAGCTGGCTCCCTGGTGGCCCCAACAGGATCCAGTCTTTCCTCTGGGGACTCTATTGGCTTGGGGACCTTAGTAGAGGACCTTTTTAGTAGAATTGACACCATCAACTTTACCACTGTTAGGCACTGAGACCATAGCAGGGTTCTTTCTGGGTTTCCTTCCACAGAGCACAGATGGTGGGATGGGACTTCTTTGCTTCCATAATTGTGAGACTCTTTAGTGCCCCTACCTGTTCTTGGTATGACTTGGGTATGCTGGCCAATCCAGTGTTCCTCTGAAGTCTTTGACAGTCAGATCACCTGACCCAGGTACAAACACCCTTGTCCTCTCCTGCCCTGTCATCATGGTTACAAGGCTCAGGGTCCGCCCACCCTTTGATGTTCATGAGAGCTGGGTCAGCCCTGTGTGCTCTCATTCACTTACCAGCCCAGATGGGTTTCACATCTTTGACCAGGGATCTGGGTGGCTCTGTCTTCCTCAGCTTCAGATGCTAAGGCAATCCAGGGAAGGCCTCTCTGGGTTTCAGGAACTCAGGGGACACTTCCATATTCTGCTTGGTATCTAGGCTCACCTTCAGTCTCTTTCCCATTTACAATTTCATAATGAAAATCCCCCCTGGTGTCTTGGTACCACCATCATAGGACCTCTACCCTTTCTCTCTAAGCTTGCTGGTAGTAGTAAGATTTTGATGTTGGAGTCAATGCAAATAAAAGGCCTGAGTTGCTGCAAGTGGGTCGTCTGAGAGGAACAAATCAACACCTACAACCCCAGACATCAGTGACAGTCAGAAGGAGGGCATTAGGAATTGAGGCAGGAACAGGGGCTAACTGTGATGATGGAAAGGGAGCCTGTGCTGGCAAGTCTTATGCCAACTTGACACACAAGCTAGAATTATCTGGAAGGAGGGAACCTTAATTGAGAAAACAAGATCTGGCTATAAGATATTTTCTTAATAAGTGAGTGGTGTGGGAGGATCCAGGCCATTATGGGTGGTTCCATCCCTGGGCTGGTAGTCCTGGGTTCTATAACAAAACAGACTGAGCAAGCCATGGAGAGCAAATCCATAAGTAGCACCCCTCCATGGCCTCTGCATCAACTCTTGCCTCCAAGTTCAAGCTCTGTTTGAGTTCTTGTCCTGCTTTCCTTCGATGATGGACTACAATGTGGAAGTGTCGTCCAAACAAACCATTTCCTCCCAACTTGCTTTTGGTCATGGTGTTTTGTCAAAGCAATGGAAACCCTAACTAAGGCAGAGGTGCTCAGATAGAAGGTACCCCTGAGAGTGCTTAAAGTCAGTGTCTCCAAGACAGTCTTGTGGAGCTTGGGAAGAGGGCAGTAAGAAGGAGAAGAATAACATCTTCTCCCTTGTGGGTCAGTATTAACATTCTAGTCTTTACCAGCAGGCTGACCTGACCAGGCTCCTGGTCTCCCACGCAGGGGATTTTTTTCATTGGGCCACTTGTCACTTCTTAGAATGGCTCTGCTCAAATGAATCTTAGCTCACATTTCAAAATAGGGAAATATGAATAATTTCAATACCCAGGGCCAATGAAAAAGTCCCAATGATTCAATTAGCTGAAAAGCACCGTCTACACAAGAGGATCTGAGAAACAGGACACGAACCTTTGGCTCCTAGTGTTGGAGAACAGACACAAACAATCCCAAGAGACTGTCTGAGTGACTCTGAACAGAACTTGATTATGTTAAGTATTTTGGAAAATGCAATGATTCAGCTGTGGGACTCATCACCCTCAGAGGATTTTATTGGTCTTTTAGATCTAATTTGCAAATGAGAAGTAATTTCAAGGGGACAAATATTGAGCACTCATCACCATGTGAGTATGCCCAGCACAGTTTCCCAGATAGGATCAGCCGGAAGCTCTTTGGGTTGTGATGATCCACTGGCCTCCTCCAGGAGCTGAGATCAGGACTGGAGGAGCTTAGCACTGCTCTGCCTCACTGGGGGATGAGTTGGAAAGGAAAGCCAACTTTCAACAGTGAAAAACTTAATTTCATGGTCTTGAAAGACTTGACGTCCTAATTCCCACATGCAAATGTTTGCTCTGACTTACTACTCCTGCCTTCATCTTCCAACTCTGGGATGAGCATCTTCAGAATCCTGCAGCACAGCCACCAGCAGCACAGTTATACTGATCTCAGATGTGTCAAGTGAGTTGGCTTCTTGACACGGCAAACCTTGGGGAGTGGATGTTGTGGCTTCAGTGATAGGGTCTTTTCAACTAGTTCTGGTGGGCAACCATGATTTGAATGAAGTGTCTCCCATAGGCTCAGGCATTTGAATACTTGGACCCCAATTGATGGTATTATTTGGGAGGTATAGACAAATGAAGTATGTCACTAGGGGTGGGCTTTGCGGCTTTCAAAGCCACCTCCCATTCCCAGTTGCTCTCTCTGCTTCCTGCTTGTGGTTTAAGATGTGAGCTCTCAGTTTGCTGTTCAGGTTACCATGCCTACCTTCTGCCACACTTCTCCATCATCACAGCGATGGACACTTATACTTCTGGAACTGTATGCCCAAATAAACCCTTTCTTCTATAAATTGCTGTAATTAGCCAGGGTTCTCTAGAGGAACAGAACTTATAGCTCCAGAGCTTATCAGATCTTACTGAGGGAGGAAAGTGAGACTGAGGTCAATAGCTTAACTGGTTTTGAAGCGGCTGTTGAGCCTTCCTCCTCTCTTGGTCTATGCCTTAGCCACTGTTCTATTGCTGTGAAGAGAAACCATGATCAAGGCAACTCTTATAAATGAAAGCATTATTTGGGGGCTTGATTACAGTTTCAGAGGATAAGTCCATTATCTTCATGACAGGAAGCATGGTGGCGTGCAGGCAGGTGCTGGGGCAGGAGCTGAGAGCTATAGCTTTACCTGTAGGAATGTGTGTGTGTATGTATATATATATGTATATATATATATATATATATATAGAGAGAGAGAGAGAGAGAGGGAGGGAGAGAGAGAGAGAGATGACAGAGACAGAGACTGGGCCTCACTTGGGCTTTTGAAACCTCAAAGCCCACCCCAGTGACACACTCCAACAAGGCCACACCTCCTAATCCTTCTAAGTCTATCAAAGAATTCCACTCCTGGTGACTAACCATTAAAAAATATGAGCATATGGGGGACAGTCTTATTCAAAGAATGCCCACTTCATTCCCACTCCACAGCTCCTACTGGGCTCACAGCCACATCACAATGCAAAGTGTATTCAGTCCAATTCCAGAAATGCCCACCATCTATCACAGTCTTAGAACTGTTTTAAAAAGTCAAAAGTTGAAAGTCTCTTCAGAGACTCATGGCAACCTCTGAACTGTAACTCCCTATTAAATTAAGAAAATAGATCACATACCGCCAACATACAATGGCACAGAATCTATAGTATCATTCCAAAATGGAGGAAAGGGAGCATAGAGAGGAAATACTGGACCAAAACAAGACCTAAAACAATCAGGGCAAACTCCAAATTCTGCACGTCTGATTCAAAGTGCTCTTCAGATCTCTAATTGCTTTCAGCTTTGTGGACTGCAACGTACATCTCTATCTTTGGCTGGTTCCAACCCCAGGCTGCAGCTTTCCTTAGCATGTATCCCTCAGTGCTGGCAGCTCATCTCCGATGAAATTCAGACTTCACCTTCACAGCTTCACGCGATGGCTTCTCTGGGCCTCCATATAGGGACAACCTTAATGCATGTCTGGCCTCAGCAGCTTTCCTTAACTGCGGAGGGAGTTTCCACAACCCTTTCATTGTATCCTTGACTTTAAAGCCAGAATCATGTGACTGAAGATGCCAAGTTCTGCTGCTTGATGGAGCTTGAACTTGACTTGCATATTCAAATATGTAGGGGAGGGATGTTCTGGAACAGGGGGTTCCCTTGTAGGGGTGAGGGTGGCAGAATCACCAGTCCAAGAAGCAGACTCTGGAGACCAGTCATGTGGTGCAGATCTACTTTATTGATGAAGAAGCAGGGCTTTTGGAGAGGAAGCAGGGCGTTGCATGAGAGAGAGGTCCATACTTACTAGGCTCTTTAATCAGCCTACCCACAGCTTGCTATTGTGTGGGGGTGGGAGTGGGTAAGGTTGGGAGAGGTTCAATCATCATGTATGCTTAAGCTCTTAGCTTACCCTTTCATTGTTGTTGGTAAACAAGGTTTCCATAAAGACAGGGAAGCAGACACCGCCCTGCTGGGCTTTCCCATCTTGAGGCTCAACCAGTGTTCCAGGGTCCACCATTTTAATGGCCATGCGATGTGCCATTGACTAGGTACTTGCCCTGGAGCAGGCACTGATGGCCGTCTTTCTCTCCCAGTATTGGGATCTCTTTGCCACCCACACAAACATATTTTCACCAGCTTTCTGTTTTCAATGGTTTCCTTCACCACTTAAGCGTTTCTTTACTTCCTTTTCACAAGTTAGAAGCTTAGCTGTGTGAGGTCTTACCCTGAGGTCAACACACCCTTCATTCCATTTAGCATCAGGCTTTTCTTTAAATTTCCTTAAATTTTTTAAATTTAGTTTTCATTTCCTTGAACGCTGGGCTTGGCTCCATTATATTTCCTGGTGTTCCTTTTCCCCTCAGAGTGTACATTTTATATTTTTCCTTGTTCGGCTTACTCATTTTCATTGTAGATCTGCATGAGAGTGACCAGTAATAACCAGACTATGCAGTCAGTACTAGGCTATCTTGAAATCTCCTCCGCCAAATCCATTGATCCAAAACTCTCCAATTTAGTCTCAGGAAGATCTTCTTAGGACACAGGCAAAAAGCTGCCACATTTGCCAAAATATCACAAGTAAGGCCACTTACTATTATTATTATTTCCCTCTGAAACTTCTTTAGCTGGGGCTTCCCAGTTTCAATAGTCCTCAGCACTGTCACCCCTGCTCCTACTACAATGGTCCATTAAAGTGTCCAGCCACTTTTCTAGTCCCAAGTCCAAAGTCTTCCATATTCCTCTAACAAACAGCACAGTCAGGCCTGTCGCAGCAATACCTTGCTCCTTCTACTAACTTCTGATTTCGTCACTGTTCTGTTGCTGTGAAGAGACACCGCGATCAAGACAACTCTCACAAAGAAAACATTTAATTGAGGGCTTGCTTACAGTTTCAGAGGTTTAGTTCATTATCGTCATGGCAGGGAGTTTGGCGGCATGCAGACAGGTGCTAGAGCAATAGCTGAAAGCTACATTCTGATCTGTAGAGAGGGAGGGGAGCAGGGAAAAAAGTGATATATAAAGGGAGGGAGAGAGAGAGAGAAAGAGAGAGAGAGGGAAGGAGGGAGGGAGGGAGGGAGAGGGAGGGAGACTGAGACTGACTGGGCCTGGCTTGGGCTTTTGAAACCTCAAAGCCCACCCACCCTCTGTGACATACTCCCTCCAACAAGGCCACACCTCCTAATTCTTCTAATTCTATTAAGGAGTTCCATTCATAGTGGCTAAACATTCACATAGATAAGCCTGTGGGAGCCATTCTTAATTGAAACATCACACCCTGTAAATCAGGAAAATGTAACATTGACTTTCTTCCCTCTCCCTCTTCTTAGAAGCTGCTTAGAACACCAGCTTGCCTACCCTTATTTTTTTCTGTCAAATTCCAAGAAAATCATCCTCGTGTTACAATATAAAAGAAGTGGCCATAGGAATGGTGGGGTGTTTGGGTGCTTTGTTCACATTTGACTGTGCTCCAGGATAATTACATAGTGGACTATTTTTTGTCTTGATCTATAAGTGTCTAAGGCTAGACCATGGAGGTCACCAAGAGCAGTCCCTATAAGTAACCAGGACCAGCTTTTGGAGTCTCCAGAATCATCTTCTCGTGGTCAGCAGGGTCATTCCTGGAGGTCATGGGCTGCTTTCCTTTTTGTCATCATCTGCCTTGCTGTCTAATCACACACTTCTGAGGGAGAAGTGTGCTGCTAAGAATCTCACGGCTCTACATAGTGAGTTTGAGACCAGCATGGGCTACAGAGTGAGGCTCTGAATAATAACAATGATTTTGCTGAGATTTCATGTGCACACTGGTACTGTCCTTGAGAGCAGTTTGGACCGAGCTCACTATTCTTCCTCAATGACTCCTCAACTACATCATCTTCGAACTCCGGTTGGTCCTCTTCTGTCCTACATTCTGTGGCCTGGCAGGAGACTGCATTTGGAGATTTTAGCCATGGGAACTGAGGGAAGCCAAGCAGGGTCCTGTGCGCTGAATAAGCATCAGATCTGGACAGGAGACCCTATGCCAGCAGACTGTGTTGGTGGTGTTCTAGAACAGCTTTGAGAGGCAGGTCCAATAGATTGGTTTCATCTGCTTTAGGACGGTGTGTGTGTGCTGAGGTCAAAGATGCTTGTAGTGATGATGGATAGCGCACAGACAGACATCTCAGCTCCTGTGTACCAGCTGAGTTGTCAGCAGAAAGGCTCCCAGACGGGCCTTGGGAAAGGAAAACCACACACTAGCTAGGCCGAGTGCAACGGTCCCTGTTTATGCTGCAGGGAGCAGAAGAGGCTCTCTGGCTTGTGTTCTCAGTGGTATGCAGCTGCATCAGGGGAAGGTCTTCTCTGGTGAATAATACTTAGGAGCCAAGTGGGATGGGACTGCTTTGGTCTTCTGTGAAGATGAGGGAGTTGGGTGGCTTGGCTCAGAAAGACTATAGTGCTCCAGAGAAACCACAGAAAATCTGGAGTCAGAAGGACGTCCCTCGCACACAAGCTCATGTGTGTTGGGTGTGTAAGTGTGCATGTGTGCCCATGTATTTTATGAATGTGTGAGTGTGCATGTACATATGATGAATATGGGAGTGTGCAGTGTCTCTGTCTTTCAGCCTTTGGAAGGTAGCAGCACTAGGAGGTGACTAGTCTGGGGCCAGAGATTGGGAGGTGAGACTGTGGGGGCCTCTTCATGACAGAAGGTGTGTCTAGGTCTTCCCTGTGTGTCTCTTTCCCAGGCCACCTGTTGAGGACACACAAGCTTCAGTTTGCAGAAGATAAAAGTTTAAAAGATGACCATGTAAGGTGGTGATCATGTTAACTGATGTGGCAACAGTACTCATTTCCAAAGGCATGCATATGAATATCAAAAAAACCAAATTATATTTCCATTAAGCTGTTCTTAAAAACAATCAAAACCTCCGAGTGGCTCAGACTCCAGGGACCCAAGCGCTTTCTGAGTGTGGGGCCTCTCTCTCCTCAAGCCCAGCATGTGCAGGAGATGACCTTCACAGAAGGGGAGGAGGACTGACAGTGGGTGGCCCAGTGGAGGCTTCTTTCCCAGAATCCTGTACTCAGAGAGCATTAGGCAGCGTTGTTGTTTTTATTCAATATGCAAATCACTCGGTCCTGACCAGCTTCAAGGAAAGCTTTGAGAACATCAAAACCAGATCTCTGTCTGAAATTGTACTTAGAGTGAGGGCTCCAAACCCAGTCTGCTTCTGTCCTGAATATCTAAGCATCTGTCAGTGTGGATAGAAGAGAACGTGGGTCTCAGTTCTCAGTTACAAATGAATGGTTCAGAAGGTTTCAGTGTGATGGAGTTCATGTTTTCAAATTGTGGAAGCAGAAATGGCCCAGGAACCCGGAATCTCTAGGAAAGACAATGTGTTTTGCAGATCAAGTGGAGAGGAGACTACTTCCTAGCCAGGGTGATTTAAGAGTCTGGATTTTTTAAGTGTAAGAGAGAGCCCTGAGTCTGTAAACCTGGCTGCATCCAAGTGACACCTTATTTTGGGGTGACGTTAAGATTGCGACCAGAGAGCTAGGAAACTCTTCAAATTCTTTAGTGTTCTGAATGAAGATTTGCTCAGGGAATGAGGCACAGTAAGCAACATTGATGAGCATCTTCTGGGAAGTAGCTCAGAACAGTGACTTCCTCTGATAGCAATACCGTGTGTTGTCAGCTTCTTAGCCACAGCCATTTCCCTGCTGTTTTGAACCCTGTAGGTTCTCAGATGTTTTCATGAAGATCTCTCAAAGATCTTTAGAAGGGTCAAGTTACACAGTCAAGACTTAAGATTTTTTTGTTTGTTTTTAAAGACTTTGGTTTTGGTTATTTTTCTACGTGCAAGTGTGTGTGTGTGTGTGTGTGTCTGTGTGTGTGTGTGTGTGTGTGACATATGTGAGTAGTTCCTAAGAAGGCCAGAAGAGGGCATCATAGCCCCTAAAGCTGGAGCTCCAGGAAGTTGTGAGCTGCCTGACATAGATTCTGGGAACTGAACTTGAGTCCTCTGAAAGAGCAGTGTGTCCTTTAACCATAGAGCCATCTTTCCAGCTCCCTCAATTTTAACCTTATTACTAACTTCAAGCTCAGTCATAAAGAAATAATTGTTATGTTGGAAGTTTTCACACTCAGATTCTGTTGAGTTCCCTTCTCAGTCTAGTGAAAGTGGTGGGTATGTGCCTCCTTATAACTGAAAATCACATCTCAGCATGATGAGTCACTCAAGCTTCCCAGAACTGTCAAGTACCTTTAATATCACTAACATAACATGAGACATGCAGGGGTTAAGTCTAGACTGTTCTCTCCTTGGATTACTCTGATTGTGGGGTCCTCATTCCTGCTCTGAGCCTGGCTCACAGTGGTCTTCCTTGTGTGTTTGTAGAGACACTATCCTGTGCCATACTCCCACACTATATTCATCAACCATACCAGATCTCTCTTCTATCCAAACCAGTTTCTGAGTCTCCTTGGGTCCTGCTCACCAGCAGACCCAGCTTTGTCTGAGAGAGCTCACCTGAGCTGCATGCTTCTATCCTAGGGAGTGGTGTTTTCAGGTCTGTGTGGGTGCAAGGTAGCCATTCAGCTGACTGAGGAATGTCATCTGGTCTGTTTGTGTGGGCTGCTTTTCATTCAGTTCTGTTCAGAAGAGGGTGCCCTCAGTTCCATGGTGAGATGGAGCTGTCTCTGCAGCTTAAGCATGTTGCTCATCCTATAGACTGTCAGGCAATACTCACATTCCACTGTGGTTTTTATGTGTCAATGAAACAGTCTCTTCTAAAAATCGTTACCATGAGGATCCCATGATGTAGGGGTCTGTGCTGCTGTCTTGGTTATCTTTAGCTGTCAACTTGACACAACCCAGAGTCATCTGAGATGAGAGCCTCTATTGAAGGGTTGCCTAGATTACACTGACCTGTGGGCATGTCTGTGGATGATTGTCTTGAATGTTAATTAAGAAGGACCAATCCAGTATGGGCGGCTCATTCCCTAGGCAAGTAGTCGTGAACCATATAAGAAATCTAGTTGAGTACAAGCCTGCTGGACAGCATTCTCTGTAGTTTCCTGTTGTCATTTTTTTTTTTTTACTGTGAAGTGAGTCCTTTGGTTGGAGGTCATGCTGTAAGGAAGGACAAGTAGGCCCTTAGAGTCTCCTTGTTCCTAAATACCATATTAATGGAAGTATAAAGTGTATAATGTTTTGACATTTTCAGAGACTGAACACAGTACTTTGAGACTTACCCTTTTGTGGTTTTTGGTGGTTAATTTCCCTTTTTTTCTGACCTGAGTTGCATTCCGTTGTATGGATTTATCACAGTTAATTCATTCTCTGGCTGATTGATACGTGTGTTACTTGTGATTTAGAAAAATTGTTTTTAAAATCGCAATAAGCATTTGTGAAGATGTGGACTTTTTATTTCTCTCATCAAGTACTGAAGAATGGGATTGCTGAATGAGAAAGTAAGGTTATTTGAAGTAGATAAAATGTCTGGGTTTCATAGAGCTGTTGTATTGACTTATATATAAAATACCTCCCAAAGTTCATATGTTGAAAGCTTGGACCTCTTGATGTTATTGGTAGATGAGTGGGTAATCCCTTTGATGAGTGCGTAGTGAAATGGGCATGAGGAGGTAGCACAGGAGGCAGGATGAAGAGGTGTCTGCTTTCAGGAGGCTGGGCTCTGGGGGTATGTGTTTGCAGAGTCGGTCTCAACACTGTCTCAACAGCTCCTTCCCAGCTGCTGTGAGGTGTGCATCCTCCTCTGGCTCAGGCTTGAAACACTGGAACCAGAGTATTGGCCCACCATCCCAACCTGGGATGCCACAGGAGGAGGGTGTGCTCCCACCTTCGTGGAACAGATTTATCTTTGGGGTTGGCTGGATGTGTTTAAGCAGAGTACATGTCAGTTTCAGAGAGGAGACAGGTGTCCATGCATTCTGCTCTTCATCTCCATGTCCGAAGTTCATCGCCAGTGCAGATTCTCATGCATGGTGGACAGGCAGGGGAGAATTGTCTTTCCTAAAAGATACTTTACCTTTTTTGATGCTCAGCTAGGAAGAGCCAAAGACAGCTACAGAGAAAATGTCAGCCAGGAATACGTTTTGCAGTGCTGAGTTTTCTACATTCTGTGGTCTGTGTCCCGCAGCTGTAACTTTCTCTTTAAGTAGTGGAGTCATTAGTCCCAAACAAGAAGCGAATTGGCATTTTCTCACATCCTCTCTTTTGATGCAACCTTAAAAAAGAAAGGCCACAGTTACCCTCAGAGGGCTAATATTATTGTCTTCTTCAAGATCCAGAATTAAGGATAACGACATTTAAGATACCCTGAGTCAGCTGTACTAGCTCACAGTAAAGAATGTCCATGCTTGAAATTATGCTCTTCCTTGTGTTGATTTGGAGATGTTGGTCTTTAAGGTGGTGGTCTGAGAAACCCCACTGGGAATCTCAGGAGCATGTACATATTAGTAGGGTAATTAGGAGCATGCGATGTCTGTTGGGGTTTTAAGCTTTGTTCCACTGGATTTCATAGGAATTGAGAGCTGGAATGTGGGGGAGGGGGTTCAGACAACTGGAGAGCTTAAAGTTGTGGGGTGCAAATTTAAATGTTTGAAGATGTTTCCAGTTGAAAGTAGAAGTTACCATTAGTATTTCTGTAGTTTGAGTCAGAATGCTAAGGTATACAAACTTCAAAGTGTAGGTTTGGAGGGAGCTGGAATCCTCAAATGGAAAGTTCTATAGATTAAAGATTAAGTTTTAAACACCACACCAAGTGACTTCATAGTATCCCAAACCCAGAGGCCATGTTCTCTGTTACTCTTCTGGGATCGCATGTCACCTATACCTGTTGGCACCACTTAGGAATTCTACGGGATGAATAGGCCATGGATGACCTCAGGGTACTGCTGGTTGATGTGCACATTGCTCCTGATCTATCAGGGATAACATGGTCCTCCATTTCTGCTTCTTACAGCTAGGATAAGGCAGGGTAGGGAGATGGTTCAAAGCTGGAACTGCACTGAGTCTTCTTCTTTCTCCTTCTCCTTCTCCTTCTCCTTCTCCTTCTCCTTCTCCTTCTCCTTCTCCTTCTCCTTCTCCTTCTCCTTCTTCTTCTTCCTCCTCCTCCTCCTCCTCCTCCTCCTCCTTCTCCCCCTCCCCCTCCTCCTTCTCCTCCCCCTCGTACTCCTCCCCCTCGTACTCCTCCCCCTCCTACTCTTCCCCCTCGTACTCCTTCTCCTTCTTCTTTTTCTTCTTCATTGTCATCATCATCGTCTTCCTCCTCCTCCTCCTCCTCCCCCCCTCCTCCTCCTCCTCCCCCCCTCCTCCTGCTCCTCCTCTTCCTCCTTCCTTTTCAGAGGCAGACTTTATTATTCATTACGTTTCTCAATAATATCAGTGCCCTGGGCGAGGTGCTTTGACATGGCCTGCTGCCTTGCTCTGTGCTAGGGGATCTGAATCCTTTCTGATTACTTTGTGTTTGACTTTGAATACTGACTGGGAAACTGCAGTGCTGCTTAGACAGAAGATTCTGTGTTGACTAACTTGGCAAGTTAGTTTTTTCTGCTATGATGACAGACTTTGCTCAGACACAATCCCCCTCCAGGGGGCATTAGAGAAAGAGAAGACCATGACAAACGCCACATAAGAATTTGTGCTATCCACCCTGGGTGTTGGCACAGCGACTTGTTTCCCCCAAAGTGTGTGTGCTTTCAGAATTCGCTATATTCTTACTTATCATTTGAGCTTCTTGGTGATTGTTTGGCAGCTGCTTATTTATTTTATGGGGTTTTCTTGTCTTTAAAATTATTTAAAATTTACAAGAGTGCAGGTTGTGGGTAAATCCCAGGCCATCAGCAGTATATCTAACAGAAAGTACTAAGTTTGAACTTCACATTTTACGAATGCACAGAACGGGTTTCCAATCTACACTCTGGGGTCAAGTCTGTAGGACCAGAAAGATGAAATTCACTGTGAGAGGCAGAGGGTTCTGTCTTCTCCTTTGTGTTAAATTCAGTATAAATATAATAAACATGAAACAGATTTACATTTAGCGTCTAGAGATGTGGCTCACTTGGTAAGTGCTTGCTTAGCATGTGTGGAACCTGGATTCAGTCCCCAGTACCTTGTAAACCTGTGTGCGGTGGTGCATCCTGCAGTCCCAGGAGGCAGGAGACAGAAAGGGAGGGGAGAATCCAGGAGGACCAGAAGTTCACAGTCATCCTCTGCTACATAGCAAGTTTGAGTCCAGTTTGGTCTCAGACTCTATCTTGAAAAACAAAACAATGTAAGAATTCCATAAGATCTGCATATTTTGGTATCAGAAGGCAAACAAACAAACAAACAAAAAGCATGGGATGGTAGAAGCCAGGGCAAAACCCCCATAAGAGGATTTTGTCGGCCTTGGTTGGGGGTTTCCAGCCTTCTTTGCCAACTTACTTTAAAATTTTTATATCTTTATTTTTATTGTGTGAGTGTTTTGCCTGCATGTATGCCTGGTCCCTGTGAAGGTCAGGAGAAGGCATCAGACCCCCTGGAACAGGAGTTACAGGCAGCTGAGAGCCACTGTGTGGGAACTGGGAATCAAACTCGGTCCTCTGCGAGAGTAGCCAGTGCTCTTAACCACTGAGCTTTCTCTCCAGCCATACCAACTTGATTTTTTTTTTTTTTTGGTGTGTGCTTATTTTGTAAGGCTTCACATGAAACCATAACCTGACTCTTCTCCTTACTCACTAGCCACAAAGTGGGCGCATTGGCCCTCAGCAAGCCAGCTCCCGGAGAACGCAGTTACAGTGAGCACAGTCACCTATACACTGTTGGTAGTTAATTTTTGACATCTGGTCTGCTCTTCTGCTGCCCTTGGAGACTCTGTTGTTTCTTCCTGATTCCTTTAGGATCCATGGAGTACTCTGGAAGCTTTTTTGTTTTTAATGTAAGATTTGGTAATGTGTTTCTGACAATTGAAGAGGCACCTGGGGAAGGGTGCTGAGCAGAGTACGGCTTATGAGTCTGAAGGTAGAATGGCTCATTTGGGCAACATTTCTAAAATGGCATCAGACAAGAGGCTTACATTCTGAGTTCTAGGCTGAAATAGGTGTGAAAGACTGGCCAGCGGCTTTGCAGATGATAAGGTTCATTTGGATGAAACGATGACCTTGGACCCAGGAACCGAAGGTCTGAGGTGTGTGACTTGATTGTAGAGCTAGAGCTGGTGGCCAGGGAGGAAGAACAAGAAATATGAAGGTGAGTGTCCCGCACCTGAACCCCGATTCCATCCTCAGTTGCTGGGAGTGCCTGGGCTTGTCATTCACTTCGTGGGCACACGCTCTCATCTTTTGAATGAGGATAATACAACCCACTGGGCTTTTCTGAGGATTGGCAGGTATGACTTTGAGGCACCAGGTTCCAGGTCTGGACCGTGGAGGGGCTCTGTGAACTGGGCAAGTGGAGTAGTAATATCATTGCCAATATGGCTGTGAGGTTGCAGGATAGAGTCTAGAAAGGAATCTGGGGCTGGTGAGATGGCTCAGGAGAGAAAGGGGCTTGCTGCCATGGCTGATGACCTGAGTATTCTTGACCCACATGTTGTAAAGAGAGAAACAACTCCTGAAAGATGTCTTCTGACTTCCACACATGTTCCATGACACACATATGCCTCCCCCCAATTCCCCCCCGCCCCGGCATATATTCCCTCCCCTCTCTTTCTTTCATAGACAAGAATCTGAATGTAATAAGATTGATTTTTTAAAAGAAAATATCTTAAAATTTTTTTGGAAAAAAAATCTAAAGTTCATACAAGAAATAACCAAGACAGGAGGAGTTTGAAGAATGATTCCACCGGAGACCTGGGTGGAAGAAGTTCCACTGACATCATGTCACCTTTATGGATGTCTTACTGTTTTACAAAAGTAAAACACATCTAAGGGATCAGATGATCTTATTATGTTTCAAGATGAGGAACGATTCTGAGCATTTGTGAAAAGAAAATCTACATTAAGAAAGACCAAGAGAATGAGAAGTAGAGTGCTGACTTGAATTTCTAGGATAAAGCTGTGAACGGACAGGAGTAAGAATGAGATTCCTCACTACACACAGCTTAGTCTGTTCGCCTTCTCTTCCCAGACATCTTGAGAGATGGGTAATTCTAGTCATCAACTTGACAGATCATAGGATCACCTGGGAAGAGAGTCTCAGCGATGGGCTGTCTAGCTCATGTTGGCCTGTGGGCATGTCTGAGAGGGATTGTCTTGATTGTTTATTGACGGGGAGGACCCAGCCCGAAAGTGGATGGTCCCATTGCCAGGCTTTGGAACCAGACTGTGTAGCAGTAGAGAAAGCCAGCTGAGCACTAAACATGCATGTTGTCGCATGTTGTCTCTGCTCTTGACTGTGAGTGTGATGTGACTAGCTGCTTCGAGTCCTGCCACCTTGACTTCCCTGTCGTGATGGTCTATGCCTTGGCATTGGGAGCTAAAGTAAGCACTTCTCTCAGAGGTTGCTTTTGTCAAGGTGTTTAATCCACAGAAATGAGATAGGACATGATGGGATCCGAGGGAAGGGGATGGCTTTTCTTATGTTCATCCTTATGTACTACCATTCTTCTCTCAAACAAGCTGCTGCACTGAAGGCTGTTCCATCTAAGTTATTTGGATGGTGCAATTGTCAATGTGCTCTTAGATCTTTGGAAAAAAAAAAACTGAAATTTTATCCAAGTGATATCTTTGGTGTTCTAGTAAGCTGGAAACTCCAGGTGTCAGCTAAAGAGACAGATGGATAAAATAGGTGAACCAAATAAGCTGCAAAGTTATTATTACCTCTGAGGACATGTGTGTGTGTGTGTAACATCACTTCATATCCCATCCTACCCAGTTTTATAGCTGAAGCACCTGAAAAGCTGAAGTCAGAGGTCACATCTGTGAGTTGAACTTCTGCCACCTCGATCCACGCCAACACACTTCTGTCTGCTGCTGTGAATCTGAGATTATGGTTTTCTCTTTTCTCCTCTCAATGTCAGAGCCTTAGAAATGGCTGTGTCCACATCTCCATACCTTACATAGGCATTAGCCATGATTCCAGTACAAGAAGGTTCCAGGTGGCTGTCACACAAAGATGTCTTTTCATCTTTTGGCCAGAGATCCTTAAAGATGACAGTATTCTTCACTGTTTCTTATGAAAGGTGGACACCTGGGTTCATGTTTTTATTGCCCTTCTTTGTACAAATTGTATTAAAGTCACTAGAGAGAAATGAAATAATTCTTCATAAGAACGCTATCAATAAGTCAGGAGAGGCTGTCATGATGGGTAAAGCATAGGAAGCTGTGGGAAGAATGCTTGGAGTTTGGTGCACACCTTAAATCCTAGCACTCAGGAGGCAGAGGCAGGCACACCCTGTGAAGTCAAGGCCAGCCAGACCTATGTAGTGACCTTGTCTCAAAGAAAATAGTGAGCTGAGATACAGAGATGATAGGGATAATCTCCCTGATAGGTTCCGGAAAGGTTTCCGGCATGGAATGGGCTGGTCTGCAACGTGAGTGGGAATTCCCTGTGCATTGAACACCCTGCACATGCTGAGACCTGGGAGAATGCATCTGTCCCATAGCAACTGGCAGCACAGATTCCAGGAACACAGAGCATTCTCATAGGCTCCTGAGCTGGGTGTTAGTGTCTCAGAGTGAAGTATATTCACTTTGCCGTCAGATGGGAGGTACCTTGAAGTGGAACCTTTCAGATCCACCAGACATCGCTTAACACCTAAGCTCAATTACTCTTCCTGTAGGGATCAGCAGCTGAGGAAACCCACCGTCCTCATAGATTCCAACAGATGACATGATGGCACTACAGGCAGGGCTACCAAGGGGTACCTGCTGTCCTTTTGTGTTTGTTTAACTCAAGATCAGTTAACTCCTTCACGAGATAGGGTTGAAAGATAGGTTTGTATGTTTCCTGTTGCCCAAATTTATGTTGAGAGAACATTGCATTCTGAATAAAGAGAGGGAAAAGGGCTCAGTCTGTGACTGTGATTGCTTAAACAAAGCAATCCAGACGAAGGGGCGAAAGAAAATCCAATGATAATCTCTCAGAGCGAGAAGCAGGGAAAGCTTGGAAGACATAGGCGAAGCCACAGCCAAGTTCTAACTGGACTACATGTGTGGTGGGTCATAGGATGAGGGGTCAGATGGAGGAGAGAGGGAGTGAGGGAGGGGGAGAAGGAGGAACAGGGAGAAGGGGAGGGAGAGGACGGGTGGGGAGCTGAGGAAGAGGAGGAGGGCGAGGAGGAAGGGGATGAGGAGGCAGATGGCAGTAGCAGCAGAAACAGGACAGAATAAGAAATGACAAGAAAATGCCTCGGAGATAAAAGATGAAAGACTTCAATTGAAGGATGTCATGAATACTAATTCACATAAATGGAAATGAATACAATAGTTAGACATATCCTCAGTCAAATGTAAGAAGCTAGAGATGAAGAGCTCTCTATTAAGAGCTTCAGAGGGAATAAATCAAAGCGCTTTTTATTTCTTATAAAGCAAATGATGAGTGCCGTTGTAGGAAAACAAGAGAAGTACTTTTAAGCCTGAGGGGGACTGGTTTTAAACTTGCAGCCCTTTACCAGTCAAAGTAGCAAGTGACAGGGAACAAGAAAAGTATTTGCAGGTGTGTAAAGACTCCAGGGGCTGGATGGCTCAAGGGTGGAGGTGGCTCAGTGGGTAAGAGCACCAGCTCTGAAAGCATGAGGGCCTGAGTTCAAATCCCCAGTGTCTGTGTACAAAGTGGTTGTGTGACTGCACATGCCTACAACCCCAGGATTCATGTTAGTGTCAGGTAGATCCTCAGTGTTCACATGCTGCAAAGTTGAGCTTCTGGCCCAGTGAGATTCTGTCTCAACTTCCATGTGTCTGCACATAGGTGTGTAGGCACACACACACATAAGCATGTGCCATAACACACATACCACAAAAGCACATGATTCATACTAGTAATTATAAAATATTATTAAAATTATACTACAAAATGTGTCTCTTGTGTCTTTTATAAATGAGTGGCTGGGGAAGCCAGCAAGACCTGGAAATCAACCTAGATGTGAGAATTCAGCATTCAGGGGGTGTGGTGTGCTCTAGAGCTAAGATCCTCTTTTCTCGCCTGCTCCTTCACCAGGTGCAAAGGCTCGTGTGCGCCAGCCTCTGCCTGTGTGTACGGGCCTTGTGAGTGTTAGCATTATGATTGACCTCTCTGACCTCACAGTTCCCCAGACCCTGGTTTAGATGGATCCTTGAGGCCAGAGGAGGCAAACAAAGACTCCTGGGGAGCTCTGAGACTGGGAGACAGCTAGCTCCAGACAAGAAGAGCAAAAATATGAACCAGCGCTTGGTGGCTTCACTCCTGTCCGTTGCCTCATGCATGGTCAAGGTTGGGTCTGAGGTCCACTCTCTCTTTTCCTCTCCCTCCTTTTTGTTTGATTATATTCTAAGATTCCAGAATTAATGGCTGTCACACATTGGGAAATATGAGTAGCAAAAAGGAAAGATGTAGGGGGCTCACTGTTGAATTGTGCTGAGGACCAGGATAGCCCATAACCTAGAAATGCTGGTCACTTTTCCAAGGGTAATTGACACAGTTGATTGTAGAGGGACTGCTAGGTGACATCTCGGTCCCCTGGGAGCAGTGGAAGCTCCAGATTTCTATCTAATCAAATTAGTTCCTCTCTGCTCCAGGAGTCAGATGCAATCATCTCCCAATTGGCACCTGATGACCCAATGCAAACACTGTCAGTGTGTGACACTAACAGGACATGATGTGGTGGCGCCAGCATTCACACAGACATATTGTTTGGGTATCATAAGCCCTATAGAAAAGTCCTGGGTATGGATTTTCTGTCTTGTGCTGAATCCATTTTATTCTCTATAGGGGAAGGACCAGGCAGCAGTGAGGAGGCTACATGCCTGCTTTGTAGATGCTCCTGTCTCTGCAGCTCTGTTTTCCAGATGGGAATTGTGAGACTCCTAGGATTTAAGGCTGTTTTAATTTCATTCTGTTGCTAGTACATATGTCATGACCAAGAGCAACTTAGGGGAGGGAATCTTTGTTTCATCTTACACTTCTAAGTAATGGTTGATTACTGAGGGCAGGAACTCAAGCAGTAATTCAAAGCAGAAACTAGGGGGGAATGCCGCTTGCTGGCTCTCTGTCTGATGCTCAGTTAGTTTTCTCACAACCCAGGACCAACTTGTCTAGGGTGGTGCCATCCACAGAATGCTAGGCTCTCCTGCATCAATAAATAATCAAGATAGTCCCAACAGACATGTCCATAGGCTAATCTAATCTGGGCAATTCTTCCATGGAGGCTCGCTCTCCTGTCAGATGACCGCAGGCTGTGTTAACTTGCCAATTAAAGCTAACCAGGACCTACCATCCTCCATTGCATTGTAGTAGCTTATCTGACAGTCTCCACTACACTCCACCCACACGATGAGAGTTGAGAATTGGTGAAGATGAATGAAACATCTCGTGCATTCCAACATTAAAAAGTAGAAAGGCGTTAGACCTGGAAAGTGAAACCCATCCAAGTGGAATCGATCATTCCACCCTAGAATGTAATTCAGAGTTAGTGAAATTGATCTTACCAGTTACTGACGCGCCCCCCCCACCAAGGTAATATGGCAAAAGTTAGGGTGATGTTTGAAAACACAGCAGTATTTTTGAAGTAGAGAAACAAAGTAGAAGAGAGGGAGAAGAAACTTGGGGGCATAAAACTGAGGAGGAGTCTCCTTGGT
This sequence comes from Cricetomys ansorgei, assembly GCA_026225945.1. NCBI lineage: Eukaryota > Metazoa > Chordata > Mammalia > Rodentia > Nesomyidae > Cricetomys > Cricetomys ansorgei. The sequence goes on from JAMJFZ010004042.1 coordinate 2,083,206, forward strand.
ATTTGTTTTTTATCTAACTTATTAAGCTGGACTCAAGTTGTCATGAAACACCACGACTAAGAATGACTTATGGAAGCAAGAGTTTATTTTGCACTATAGTAGAGGGGAAGAGTCCAACATGGTGCGGAGGGTGACAGCAAATAGCAGGAAGGCTGAGAGCTCACATCTTCAGCCATAAACCTAAAGCAGAGAGTGAGTTAGAAGGGAGGAGAGGCTGTAAACTCCCAAAATCCTCCCTCAGTAACATACTTCCTCCAGCAAGTCTCCACCTCCTAACGCTTCTATAACCTCTCCAAACAGCACCACCAACTGGGGATCAAGTGTTCAAATGCATGAGCCTATGGGAGACAATTCTCATTCAAACCACCATGTGGGTGGTTCATCGGTGTGTAGTTCCTGAGGGAGTGAGTGGTGAACAGTTACTAGTCCAAGAAACAGACTCTTGAGATTAATGCCTCCTGGTGCAAATCAGTTTATTATGGAGGGAAACGGGTTTTTATGGAGAAAGTAGGGCAGTGCACAAGGGAGAAGCCCAATAGCATTGGTCTATGCTTACTAGACATTTTAATCAGCTTACCTAAAGCTTGTTAATCGGAGTGGGAGGAGTAAGGTCATTGAAGACCCAATCATCTAGTAGTTTGTATGTAAAGACTCTTATCCTATCTGTATAGATGATGCTGGTGAACAAGGTATCCACAAAGACAGTGGAAGTGGAAATGTGGACTCAGCAGGGGTTTTCCCACTCTGGGACTGGACTGGTGTGCCAGCAACCACCATTTTAAAGGGCCACATGATTTTCTGCAGGCCAGGGTACCTGCCTCTGCACGAAAGCCGATGTCTGCCTTTCTCTCCTGTCATTGAGATCCCTTCAACTCCAACAACACCACAAGTCTATACTAAGCATCTATAAACTTTTTTCTTTGTCATTATTCCCTAAAACAATACAGAATAAAAATTTATATGGTATTTACATTGTATAGGGTATATAACTAATGTAGAGATTATTTAGATGATACACTGATATAGGCATAAATTATAACCAGGCACCACTCCCTTTTATAGAAGGGCTTTGGGCATCCTCAGATTTTGTTCACCATGAGGGTACCAAGATCCAATCCCCATGAGCACTGAAGGAGCATTACAGGCTCCATGTTTGTCCCCAGGCATCAACATTCCCTTTCCTGCCCTGCTTGTGATGGTGATACTTGTCAAAGCTATGGCCCTATCAACATCTTTGCTACCAGCACTCCCTGGATGGATGCCTGCCATTGTCCTACAGAGCCGCCAATGCCAGCAGAAACTGAAGACTCAACGCCCACTCATAGGGCACATCCTTTCATCCCTGAAGAGGCTGCTGGAACCAATGCTGTACCTTTCTTTGCTTTTAACACCATGCTCTTCCATTTCTCACCCAGCTATCCACAGCTTCCATCTCATCCTGGGACTCTTTGTGTCAATCAGGGCTGGGAGAAGGAGTTGTGAGGGTTAGTTCCCATTATCATCAACTTGATGGAATCTAGGAGGCAATATCTGGGCAAACCTGTGAGGCGTTATCTAGATTAGGTTTACTGAAGAAGGGAAACCTGCCCATCGTGAACCACATCATCCCATGAGTGGGGTCCTAGACTGGGTCAAAAGGAGAAAGCAAGCTGAGTATTCCTCCGTCTCTGCTTCCTGACTGTGGATGCAGTGTGACCCGCTGCCTCAAGCTCCAGCTGCCATGATGCGTGCCCTCAAGCTGTGAGCCCCAGATAAACCCTTCGCTCAGTAAATGGCTTCTCATCAGGTATTTCATCACAGTGGCAACACAAGTGGAGGAAGCGCTGCTCCACAGCTGGATTCTTCTTTGCCAGTCCCTCACAGTGCTCATTCTCTAGGATTTTGCGATCCTCCTACAATGAGTTCTTTGCAAAAAATCTCATTGTTTCTCCTACCCCCCGGGAGGCTGCCTCACCAGAATTTAGCCAATCCCAGCGCCCTCAAAGACACACGCCAAAACTGGGATCCCAGTTGTTTAAGGATTTTTCCCTATCGTGTTTCCTGGTAACAGACGGCGAAGCTAGGAGTGATGGAGGTTTGATGATTGAGAAGGACCACTACGAAAGCAGGGGAAGGAGATGAACTGCTCCCATGGAGGTGTGAGGTGCCCTGCCATGTTCAGGGCCTGCTCCATCTACCACACACTTCTCTGGATCTGTGGCAGAAGTCTACTGCTGTGGCTATCAGGGACACCGGGAATATGATTGGATTTGGTGACACTAAGAGAAGGGGCAATCTGAAGGCAATATTGCATGATTCAAGTCTTGGAAAACTGGGACCAGAAAGGAAGCAGGGCTGCGGCTCCCTGGTGCCCAGTGAACCATGACAGAAGAGGAAGCTGGAAAGAGGAGGAGGGAAGACTGACATTGGGGTTCTGAAGGCTTCGCACTGCTCTGCGTTCCATTTCTGGTGTGTAGCTTAATGAGATGCTTTCCAAAGTTCCACTAACTTTCCATGTTTCTATCTAGACTTTTAGAGGAAACTTTTGCTCCTCTAATGAAGGTGCCATGCAGCTGCTTTTTAATGGGCTTGCTTTATAACCCGAGTATCCAGAGAAGACAGAAATAAATCGCCCTGTATTGCATCTACCCTGGCAGTCTGGGAAGAAAGCAGCGGCAGAAAGCTGGGAGACAGCTTGGAAAACTTTCTTACACTATGGCAAAGAATGATGATTGAGTTGAGATAAATAATTAGCAGAGACTGTCTGCGTAGCCATGGTAACGCACACATGAAGGGAAAGAAATGCACTTGGGGCTATTCGTGAGTCTGGGAATATGACAGGGTTTAGACTCTACAGACTTTGCACTTTGGCTGTGTTGCCGATCATTATCGAATCTCCCTCATTGTGCTAAATCCCAACTTTCATTTCATCCACAGTGCTGATCCGCTCGGTAGTTTTCTGGAGTAAAGCTGATTATAGAAACTTTATTCTTCACCTTTGCTTAATTCCCTTTATTAAAGATTACAGGAAAATCTCATCACCTCAGACCAGTTACTCTAAGGCTCTTTGTGAGCAGTGCAGCCAGACTCGGTGTCCCTCAGTTTTGTGTCTGTGCATCAACTAACTGCAGATTGAATATATTGGGGGAAATGCATCTTTACTGAACATGGACGCTTTCCCTGTTGCCATTTGTTAAAGCTGCAGCATGGCAACTGTTTACACCATATGAAGTGATGTAAGTAACGTGGGAGGTGCTTCGAAGCATAGGGAGGGTGTGCAGGCTTCATGCAAACACGTGACCATTTTATTGTATTGGTATTGTTATTTTCTATTTATATGTATGTATATGTGTGTGGGTCTATGCATGTGAGCATGGGTCCCCAGAGAGGCCACAAGAGGGAATTAGATCCCCTGGAGCTGCAATAGCAGGCAACTGGGAGCCAGCCAGTGTGGGTGCTGTGAACCAAACTTGTTAAGAGCAGCAAATGCTATTAACACTGAAATATCTGTCTAGCCTCACTTTGGCATTTTATATTGGGAACTCTAATATGGGCATATTCAGAATCCTGAGGGGTCCTGGAAGAAAGACTCTTCACATAGTGGGAATACCAGAGCATGGCATCAAAAAGCTTCTTCCTGTTTGAGGATTTCATTGATCAACAGACTAAGAGCCAGAGGCTTACCTTTGTTCCCTCTGAAGAAGGGGCCATAAAATATCCAACGAACACCCAAATTGAGTTCTGAAGAAAGTACTCAGTCAGGAAAGTACTTGCCATAGATGTGAAAGGACCTGAGTTCCAACCCCAGAATTCACATAGGAAAGCTGAATGCATTGGTTGAAGCTCAGGATTCTAGCACTGGGCAGCAGAGAGATATGCAAACCCCTGCAGTTCACTGGCCAATCAGCTTAGCCTAGTTGGCCAGTTCCAGGCAGGTGGGAGACCTTATCTTAAAGGAACTGTAGGACACCCAGGCATGATACTCTAGGTTGACCGCTGGCCTTCACTTACCTGTACATGCACATGCAACCCCTCCTGCCGACTGCTCAAATAAATTATGACCACAAATGGACTGCTGGTCTACCTAATAATTGAAATCGTGGAGCGTATTGGATTTCTTAAGCTGTCCCTTAAACATAATAAAAACATTTCCATATTTTTTTTTTAAATCTCAGACTCTTATCTCTTCCAAAAAGCAGTCAAAGAACCTTGTAAGTTAGAACTTCCTTAGGAGCAGAGTCACCTTACTCTCTGATGGAAAAGGCAGTGGTACTTCATTCTAGAATTTACGATTTTCATGTTTCACTTTAACGAGACTTGCTCCTCTCATAGTCCGTAGGGTTTATCTTTCTTTGTTCATGCATCTCACACTAGCTTCACTACACATCCGAGGATGACCTTCCTTTTCTGGTCCTCCTGCCTCCACCTTTTGAGGGCTGGGATTGTATAATGGGTACACAGCACCACATCTGGTTTATGCAGGGTTTTGTGGTTGCTAGGTGAGCTCCCTACCAGCTGGCTGCATCCCTAGCCTTCCCTTTCAGTTGCTCGCTGGAGTTGCTGGCTTCTAGCCTTCCACCAAGGCTTGATGGCCCCGTGGACTTGTCCTGACCTGCTCCATTGCACAGCTTCTGTTTCCAGTTCCCCGGGCCACTTGCCTCTGCTCCCAGTCTAAGAAAGGGGCATCTGGAAAAGGATTGACAGCAGGAAGGAGGATGAGGGCAGAACTTGTATTCGATTGGCCAGCTTCTGTGGATCTAGTGGTGGCCCCTGACTAAAAGCTATTCTTTCAGGGTGAGCTGTCAACGGGCCTTGCCTTGTAGATATTGGCCTCCTCTTCACTTGCTCATAGGGCTCCAGGCAGGCACAGACTGCAATTGCCCTGGGAGCCTGAGCCTCCTGACCAGGCCTCCTGCCTCTTGTACAGTTAGTGTCTTTGCAGATAAACGATCTTCAAGGTTCCAGAATTCTCTTTTCTGGTTTTGATGGGAACTCTGGTTGTTACAGAGTCTCCTTATACTCTTGACCCTAAAGGAGCAACACAAATGGGAGTTTCTGCACCAAAGAAGGCATGCGGTAGCAGCATTTTTGGTGAAGACTCCTATGTTTCTGCCATTCAAAATCATCAAACTAGTTTACATCTTATTGCAAAAGGTGGACTATTGAGAACTAGTATGATTCCCAAATTTAAAAAGAAAGAAAAAAAAAAAAAGAGGTTCCCAGAAAACAGAACAGATTGTAAAAGGAATGGCTCCTGGTGATTCAGTGAATTGTCAGGTTTCCATGTCATAAATAACAAAAGAGGAATTAGGAGCATGCCAGAACACATTAGCTCTCACACATAAATAAAAGCGATTTTATTAGAGTTGGCGAATTGTGCATCTTTAATTCACATTGTCATTCCTGACACTTTGTTGTATATCCTGTGGGGCTTTCAAGTCTTCCTCCTGCTTTACTTCAGCAAGACAAACACACAGAGAATGAGGTCTAATAGGAGTGCAATTATGAGCAATAAATCTCATTCTCCCATGTTTCATAGAGTAGTGTTTGGCTCTTCCTTCTGATTCTGAGCTTTGTCAACTTGACACAGCCTGGAGTCAACTGAGAGGAGAATCTTGGTGGAGGAATTTCTTAGATCAGAGAGGCCTTTGGGCATGCCGGTGGGGAATTGTCTTGATAACTGAAGCAGGAGGAAGGAGCCCACTACAGGCAGGACCATTCCTTAGGCAAGTGGTCCTGGGCTGTATAAGAAAGCTAGTTAGGCATGAGCCTCTGAGTGAGCCAACAGAGTGTTCCTCATGGTTCTGCTTCAGATTCCCACTCTGACATCCCTCCGTGACTGACTGTGACTTGGAAGTGTAAGCTGAATAAGTCCTTTCCTTCCTTTAATTGCTTTTGGTCAGTGTTTTATCAGAACAACAGAAAGGAAATTGGAACACTCTGGCATACCAAAGCAGAACTTAGTGAAAATGGGTGTTCTCTGTGTCTCTCTGCTCCTCTCTCTGCCCCGCCCTCTCCTCCCAGTGTGGAAAAGAAGTGAAAAGATGAAAAGATTGTCATCAAGTGTTCAAGGTCGGAACAAAAGGAACTTATTCTTCAGGTCAGTGGTTTGGCTCCCTCTGATTCTTAGCTCCTGGACAAAGGAAGCTTCTAGTCTAGCTTTGTATGTCACAGAGATGTCCAAGAACATATTAGTGTCATATAAGTCAAGTCTCAAAGTACTGGGTACGGCGTATTGCACTCAAAACAAAGATCTCTCTGTTAACATATATGTACAACCCATGGGATCAACACACCAAACTTCAGGGAATAACACCTGGGACCAATGTTGAGGGAGGAGAGAGAGGTGGGAGTGAAAAGATCTATGCAAATCAGTTATGCTGAACCATGGCGGGTTCCTACAGCTAAGAGACACCTGCAGGGAAAGTCCCCATGTGTTTCAAGACTCCCAGCCTAAATCCTGGGGCACCCCCAGCTGGTTCTAACACTTCTAATTCATGCATATACATGGATATGTGTATGCACATGTGTGTGAGCGGCTCTGCAGAGGACAGAAGAGGGCGTCTGAGGAGAGATGCTGGCATTCTGGCTGGTTGTTGTGAGCCATCCAATGTGAGTGCTGGGAGCAGAACTCTGATCCTTGGAAGAGCACCCAGCCCTGTGAACCTCTGAACCACCCTTCCAGCTCCCATCTCAAAACTCTGGGCCAGAGTTTTTCTTTCCCTTTCAGGGCTAAGTGACCTTCAGGAAACTTCCACCTCAGGAACTCTTCACCAGGCAGCCTCTGTCATTGCTGTACCTCTCTTCCCTTCTTATTTTGATCCCACTTTAAAGCTCTTTCTTGCTAGGTGATACTGTGACAGGAACAACACATACACAAGAGTGGACATGCTCTGACCAACCTGCTACTCCTCTGTAAGCATTTTTCAGGATGCCTCCAGAAGATGCCTTCACTATGCCCAGAGGAGGGACGTGAGTTCCCATGAGCCTCTCAGAAACCTTCATGGGATGAGTCGTCCCCACTCAGGACTGCCACTGCAACCATCTTCTCTTATCACTGTTTGAGTCCCATGCTGACCCCTCCCACCTCGAGCCCACTGGCTCAGGCCTGGGTCAGTGCTATGTTAATTAACTCTGCATAGTTGCTTTTCTTTGAAAAACTGGAGATTGAACCATAGGTCTCACACATGCAAAGAAAGCATTCTACCAAGGGAGTATATTTCAGTGTAGTTGCATGTTTACTGTGGCAGCTCACCAAACAGGAGAAAGAGGCATATTTTGTAACTGCAAACCCTGCCAGACCTCAGCAGAGGGACCGACCGTCATGGTCAGTGCCATACTCACAGTGGAACCCTGAGCATCTCAGCTCAGGTGTTTCTATTCTTTTATAACGCCTCAGGTATTTTACTGATAGCACATGCAGATCATTAGCAATTAACATCCCCCACAGAAATCTAACACCCGAAGACAATACAGAGACCACCCTAGACTTAGGATAGCCTCTCATCCAACGGTGCATAAAGCAATTTCAAACATAACTAAAAATAAACTTCCCCAACATATCAGCCATCTGTTTTATGCTTTTACTTTGAAACGAAACATCACTAAATTGCTCAGGCTGGTCTTGAACTCTTAATTCTTCTGCCTTGGCCTCCCCAGTCTAGGATTTGAGACCTGAGCCACCAGGCAAGGCCGCAATCATTCTTTAAATGCACATTCCTATGTGAATATTTTGTCTTTGATTCCCCGAAACAAGAGGAGCTCTTTCTCACAAGGGTTGAGGAGGCCACGAGGACCTGCGGATGCTCGCGCTGTGTGGTGCAGTTGTCTTGTTCAGCACAGGTTCCTGTTTCCCTGCTGTTGGCAGAAGGCAGGAACCCATCCTGCTTGCCCTGCAGATTTCCCAGACTTCTGAGTCTGGAAACTCAGAAGACAGTGGCCAGCTGTGAGTCTGGAGTGTGTTATGACCACTTGGTTTTGCTCACTGAAAGAGGAGGGGGGCAGAAACCAGCGAGAGCCGATTTTAAATTAAAATTTAATGAAAACTTTCTCCACAGGTGTTCAATTATTTCCATTTACAAGTAGAAGAAATTGAGGCTTAAAAGCTCCGAGTGACTTGACTCGGTGGACTTTGCTGCTTTCTGCCCCACTGCGGTAGCCCCTTTGCCTGGCTGATAAAAGGGAAGTTGAATTCCAGTGATAATTCTGAGTCCACATAATGGGTAATTACTGAACCTTCCAGAAACTTAAAGTAGTTTGTGGAAAAGACTAAGCTCACCCGTTTTGGGTGTTAACAATCACAACCCGGCTGGCCAATGAGCTCTGCCCATCTGTGCCCCCTCTTCTCTAGCACTGGGATTCCAAGCAAGAGACCATGTCTCCTCCCTCCTGCTAATGTGGGCTCTTTGTGATTCTGAGGCGGGCACTCGGGTCTCATGCTTGCACAGGAAGTACCGTACCGGCAGGATTGTCTCCCAGCGTAGTGAGAATCACTCTTGTCAGCAAGAATAGGCTGTCTACCTGGGAAGGGTGGATTCGTGTCACGAGAGTCAATACATGACGTGTATATGGAGTTCAGTGTCTTGGCATGGAGAGTTACAAAGTTTAGGAGTTTCCTCCTAACAGACTGTTTCCCCTCACAGACTCACCCAACTTGCTCGAACATTTATTTTGTGCAGACACTGCTCAGAGAATAAAGATGGGCAGTGCCCCCCTCTTCTTGACAGAGTGTATTCAGAAGATGCCCCAGACATCTCTGTGGCTGCCACAAACCCACATAGCTCTGGAGGTGCTCAGGGCATGTGCTGGGGAAGAGAACAGGATGCACACCAACGGCCCCCAAGTCAGGAGGTGTGCTAGGGGAGAAAAGAAGAATAACCACCTGATATCTGCAGGTCGGGGCATTTGCAGGAGGAGAGGACAGAATACAAACCCCAAACCCCACAGGCTGTCTTCTCCAGCCCACTGAAGATATGTTGTGTTTTGGTTTTAATTAATTAATAGTTTTGCCTCTATTTTGTTGGAAGAATGAGACAGAAAACTATCATTACCTGGTGTTCCCCAGTAAGACTGCAATGCCCATGGGTGGGAAAAGGGCACAGAGAGAGATGGTTTCAGGGAACAGCACCTGCTTTATTGCACACAAACAGCTACTTGTATAGTGGAAGTCTATTGACTGTGATTGGTTAGCACATTACCCCGGATGGGACAGTGAGCTCATATGAGGGTCTCTATGCAGAATTAGCACATAAAAGGGGACCTGAAGAGTGCAGATTTGTCTACAGGCCAGCTACTGGCTATCCACACTACTTCAGAATTGAGTGTTCTGCCTTCTGGGAATACTCAGGAGCATGGTGTGCCATGCTTCTTACTTGTTAGAATTCCAGTGTGCCAGGTAGGCCAGCCACCAGGTCATGCCTGCATTTTCTCCTACATGGAGGTTGGTGTGGAAATGTCTGGCCTGCCAGGGGTAGCTCTGACCCCAGGCATGGTACCATATTGACACCTCTTTATCCTGATCACTTAGCCTGGAAGGAAGGGTGACATAGTCATGGGGAGCTCAGTTCATGGAAGGAAAACACCTACTATGGATTCTGGATCTGCTGCTCCTGACACAACCTTCACCGTGTTTCTAGCCAGCCTGTCCCTTAGTTTCCCAGTCCTTGTACACTGATGGCGACATGGACAGAGCCTAGCTCACAGGGCTGTGTGAGCTGCTGCCATCCTTGAACACATGCTCGTGTTGCATTTCATGAGCCAACTCACGTAGCCCCAGAGCTCATGACGCACGTGCTGCAAACCATTAGGGCTGACAGCGCTGGCCCACAGACAAGGGCAACAGAATCAAAGGAGATGAAGATCAAACAGGAAACTGGCACGGAGAGAATGTAGCAGATATCATGTATTTCAGATATTGTCATTGCTCATTCTTAACTACTTGCTGTCCTCATCCGTAAGATGGAGAGATAGACAGTGTGTCTTATTCTCCCATACAGGATGGTATTGTGTGTCCTGGAAGAAAAGCTCAAGATAATAGAGGTTTGAAGAGGAATAGTCTTTAAGAATGATGGTACCTGTGTGTTGAGATTTCTATCCCTATTGCTATCTTTTCTCCATTGATGGAGGACTCCCTGAGGAGTTCAAAGGGACTGCAGCAGGAGGCATACCAGTGTTATGGCTCTCTCTCCCTCTCTCCCTCCCTCCCATCTTTCTTTCTCTTTCTATCTCAGTGCAAAGCTCCACTGAGAATTATTGTCATAGTGAGTCCTGGTCACTGATCACATTTAGACAGATGCAAAGTCTGAGAACCATTGATATGTGTGAAGAAGGAAGGATTAGCCAGTTAAAATGGAGACATTCCTATTTAAACCTCATTCATGTATTGAAAATTGAGACTGACATTTCTTAAGTAATGTGCTGGCCGCAATCACCGGGAAGGCCCTGCCTTCATATCTGTGTACCATGAGCTTCTCTGAGTGTCAGTGACTTCTGACTGGGGTCCACTGACGGGGACAAAGAAAGCCAGGTAAGCCTATTAATATCCAGACAAATACCAATCAAGTCTGTGTTCAATGTGATTTACTAATCATATTGATCTGCTTCCCAAAGCTGAGAGCAAATTAAAGGCGCAATGGCTTCTGTTGCCTTGAAAACGCCACTCAGATAAAAATCAAATTGTTACCTTCAGTGTATTTGGAGGATAAATCAGAAAGTCTATTCTTCTGGTATTCAGTGGAATGCGCTAAATTGTTGTTTGGGGGACTCGGGGCCTTGTTTAGCATGGTAGCATTTATCAGAAGGCATCATCATCTCTGAGAAATAGATAAGTGACAAATCTATCTGTGCTTTTTCTTCTCAGAATAGTGTCGACAAGTGGCCACCATCTCTGAACGTCTGCTCATGCTTGGTTTCACCGACTAACCTATTCAGCCCCAGAGCTCATGGCACATGTGTGCTTCAAACTGTCAGGGCCTAGGCCTACAGCAGGAGACAACAGACTCTTCTGGAGCCTAGCAGATCTGGGTGTCTGAGCTAGAAGATGTCTATAGTTGTAAGCTCTCAGTCTGAGGGGCTCCACTGAGGGACTTCCAAACATGGCTGGCCTAGAGGTCTCTGGGGCCATAAGGGAATCCTGGCTGCTGAGAAGTTGGAGTTGGAGGAAGCTTGAGAGTTTCTCTCCACTGCTGCTATACTTCTGGGGATCACCCAGACCCAGAAAAGTGGCTGCAAGCTGAGTGTCTGGGCCAGGGCACCAAAAACTTAACAACACATGTGTTCTAAACACTTGCTCTGCTTTGGTGATGTCCTAGTACAATAGATGCCAAGGCAACTACTGCCCACCAAAATCCCTGCCTCTGGGCTTCATACATCACAGCACAACCCAGAATTAAATAAATTATTGAACCCCTCCAGTACCCAATACATCCTGAGCTTTGTAGACTTCCCACAGTGCAAACTCCCATGTGCTTATTTTTGTGTACATACTCATGTACACATCTCTATATGTGTGTGTGTGCATAGGTGCATACACTCATACACACACACACACACACACACACTTATAGTTTGGGGGTTGGGTGTCTCCCAAAGGCTTGAGTTAAACTAAGCATTGTCTCCAGATTGGCATAATTGGGCAGGGTGAATTTGTTAGGGAGGGAAGTCCTGGGGATGTGCCCTCAAATGGGATTGTAAGGCTCTGATCATCTTCTCTTGATTCCCTGTCTCCAACCTAAGCAGTTGTTCTTCCATATGCCCCTACTACAGTATGCTACCCTTGCCAAAGGCCAGAGCCATGGAGAAGCTGATTTTAGGTGGGGGTCTATAGAATCCTATTCCCTGACTAAACCATTTCTTTATGAATTAGTTCCCTCAGGTATTTAGTTACAAGCATACTATGCTGACTATGCTGACAGATACATGTTGCACACTCATGTTCCCTAATACACTCACCCACTCATATTACACACACAGTCACACAATGCTCTCATGTATTTTTAAGTGCACTCACAATGCTCTTACACACATCTTCACACTACACACATGCTCTTACACATTAGACACAGTCTTAGAGAACATGCTCTTACATAGTCACCTACTCTGACACACTCACACATCCGCACACAGGCTCTTACACACACATTTGCTGTCATACATGTTTGCATGCTTGTTCTCTCATCTCCTAACTATCCTTTCTTGCTCTGCTCCAAACTCCAGAATTTCCCAGTCATCATTTCTTTTTCTCTTAAAAATGACAGCTTGGTAATGGAGGAAGTATCAATCAAATGCTTTCCCGTCACTCATGCTTGTTCCCGTGTTTTAGAAGGCTTTGTATTTGTTACGGTAAGCAATGAATAAATCTAACTTGGAGAGTTAGGCATCAGGCAGGGCCTTGGTTGTCTGACAAGTCCCCGAGGACCTGGGTGGCTCAGAGGAGTCAAGGAAGTGGGTATGGGCATCTAAATTTTTGGATCTAGTTCTCAAGACTTTTTTTTTTAATGACAGATTTGGGGTGATGAGCTACTGGCTTCATTAAGAAGTCTAGCATGCCAGGAAAATCGGAGGCAACTTGGAGCAGGGTTTGCTCCTTCACGAAGAACTATCAAGTTCCTTCCGAGCATTTGGGGACAGGCACATGGTTTTGATTTGCTTAGGAGCACTATGGTTCCTCAATGACTTTAGGGTCCTGCTCTGTTGGTTGCAAGCTCCAGTGGAGGGAAGGTCAACACACGACAGAGTCCAACATTTGATTTCTAGGGACTATTGATTCTTTGGCATTTATTAAGATTTGCTTCTTCATGTCCCAGTAGATGATCAATTTATAAACCACTTTGTGCAAACCTGGAAAAAAAAAAAAAACTAGGTGGACCCTTCTTCCCATGTTTTTGTAGCAAACTTGCAATTTTCTTGCTCAGATCTTCTTAGATAGCATTGGTTAGCTATTGAAATACACAAGATCAGGGCTAGAGAGATGGATGGCTCAGTGGCTAAGAGCACTGGCTGCTGTTCCAGAGAGCCTGGGTTCAATTCTCAGCACCCACGTGTCAGCTCACAACTATCTGTTATTCCAGTTCCAGGGGATCCAACACCCTCACATGGACATATATGCAGGCAAAACCACCAATGTACATAAACTAAAAATAAATAAAAATATTTGAAAAAAAAGAAATACACAAGCTGGCTATGACTGTGTGTGCTGCATTTTCCATGGTCCTCTTTCAGCATCTAATTCATTCTGTTTAAAGCTGTGTCTGGCTCACACTGTTCCTAAAGTGCTGTAGCTGTTTCCTGTGATTCAGGATTGTGTTGCAGTGTAATTGCAGCAGGTTCACCTTGCCTGAGAGGTGTAACACCAGCTTGCTCTCCACTAACATTAATTTCAGCCACAAATTATAGGACTGCCTCTTTGCATATCACACATCACACAGCTAAGCGTTGTTTGGTTCATTCCAATGGAAACATTTTTATGTGAGCTATTTAACCCAGTTGCAATTCTTCTGTTCATAGTTATTTCTACAGGCCTGAACTACAACCCTTATTTGGTGTCTGGTATTTATTGGATCTTGTTTGTAGATTTCAATCTCTTCCTTCTCTTAATCTTCTTAAAGGCAAATAATTTTTTTTTCCCTAGAGTTATTTTCTGCCTACTGGTTCAGAGGTTATAGATTTCATTCCCACTCTTTTTAGCTGCTAAGCTCAATTTTGTGATTTAAAATTTTATTTTCTATTTTATCTATATATTTTTATTTTATATCTGACTGTGTCCAATTGCTGCTGCCTCTATGTGTATGCATACAAAGTTATTTACATGGAAAATCTACTAGTGGGCACAGTTACAAAGAAGAATGACTATTCCTCTCCCAGCCACATCCAACTGTCAATATCCCTCAGCATGAGGTGGGAAATTTGACTGGTTTGATCTTGTAAGGTCATCTGCAGACACAGCTGCTGTGAGTTCATTGGGGCAATGACCCCATCATGGCCAGAAGACCATATTTCACAGAGCTGCTCCCCATCCTCCAGCATCTCTTTCTTGATGCTCCCTCAGGCTTGACTATGGTGGGGAGAGGTATTGGCAAACATTTAAGACTTTCAAACAACCTCAGTGTAGCAGTATGCTGCTGTAGCAGCTCACCAAGGAAGACATAGAGTCATATTCATACGTGCAAAACCTGCTAGATCTCAGCAGAGGGAAGCATTGTCATGGCACGTGCCATACTGGACAGTGGAACCCTGAGCATCTCATTTCAGGTGTTTTTATTGATCCCTAAGCTCCTCAGGTGTTCTACTGATAGCACATGCAGATCATGAGGAATCAAACATCCCCCACCTAACGGTAACACCTGCAGATAATACAAATGCCAAAGCCTAGGCATCCATTCACCCCAAAATGTACAAACCAACCATTTTAAACATAACTAAAAATAAACTACAACACCTCAAATATACAGAAATTTTGGATTTGACTACAAAGATGTGGGAAGTGGTTTAGCTAGACCGCAGTCATGTTACTTTTTAGAAGACACTTTAACAATGACCTTGCAGTTTCTAAAGGAACTTGTCCGTGCAGGTTAAGTTACTGAGTTACAGGGATATGTGATGTTTCTCTATAAAGAAGACCCTTTACCTCTGGGCTATTGTGTTTGTATCAGAGGGAGTGTTTGGTTACCCTGGTCCTTTGCTCACATGTTTTGATGTTCTCTAAGTTCTGTATATGCCCAAGGATTTACTATTAACCATGAGGAAGTATACTGGTAACTATTATTTAAGGGGCTGGAAAAATAAAGTTTTCAGAGTGGCTTTGAGCCCTCTCAACTTTCAGACGTCTTTTGTCTCCTTTCATCCTCACTCTCAATTTCGGGGAGACCCATTCGTATACTACCAGCTGGCTCTGGCACAAAGATCATGGGTGCAACATCTCTGTGATTTTTTTTAATGTGTTTCCTGAAAACAAGGAAGTGCTACACAGAGCCACAGTGCGACTGATGAACCCTGAAATTGGTGTCCACAGGCAGTCACGTCACCAGCTGCTCCTGAGTTCTTGTAAAGGTCCCAACTCACAATATTAATGGAGCCCTGTACTTCTTTGATTTTCCTTAACCCAGGAGAATTCTGCAATGGCCAGGACCCTTTTGAGTTATGGGTCATTTATTCCATAGAACATCTTCAGCTTGTGAAGCTAGTGTTTTCCTACTTCTGGTCAAAGATTCATGCCCCTAAATCTGACGGGCTTACAAAAATCCTGTGTTTCTCTTTCATTGTCCCCCATATCTGACTGTTCCCATGTGAACAATGTGCATGTTGACCTCTCAGTTAAAGGCTATGCCCCGGATTCCCCACTGTAAAGCTGTTCATTTTCTCCTCGTTAGTAACAAGTGCATTGTGAAGAGAGGTTTTGAAATGGAAAACATGGTGTTTCCTGTCACAGTTTCAAGCTACTAATTATACGCATGTGTCTCGGACTTCTGCTTGGACTCCATGAGTGAGATCTCCTCACGTCTGTTTTTGTGTTTATGTAATTCTGGATTTAGTGAATGTAATCCTCTGTATGTTGCTTCCTAGTTTTGACATGTACCTTTTTTTTTTTTCACTTGTTTTCTGGTCATGCCCTTCATTTCTGGCACAATGAAATGTCATCTTGCACGTTTCTGCCCCAAATCTGGAGTCTGTCGTATCTCCAAACAGGTTTTTCATGATGGAGGGGATGATCAGGAACCAAGATCCTGACAGTAGGTGTGCTCGCTGAGGTGGTGAATCTATTCTTCTCCCCTTTCCTCTTTTCTATCTCACTTTCCATGTTTCTCTGTCTCTTTCTTTTCTTTTTTCTCTTCCCTTCCTGGGTCTCTTTCCCTAACTCCCCTCTCTATTTTTCCCCCTCCTCTATTTCTGTCTTTCTCCCTCCATCTCTTTATTTTACTTTTCCTCTCTCCCCTTTCTCTTTTCTCTCCCCCCTTTCTTACTCCCCCTCCTTCTCTTTCTTCCACTCTCTCTCTGCCCGCTTCCCATTCTCCCTAACACATTTACATCTATATTTTTATTGGCCCTGATTCAGAGGCACTGTGCAAATGATGAATTTACAGCCCTTCCTCCAAGCCTATACACTACATGCAGAGGTTTTCTGTTCGGCATTTTCCCCTTTGTTAGTTTTTCCCTTCTTCAGGATAAAACGTCAGACTCTTCTGTCCACATGTCACACAGTATCTCTTCCTACGTGGTGCCCACCCCCAGGACTTGGCATGCACCCCCCCATCATCACTCTATGTGCCCACAAATGATAAAACAAAAACAAACTAAACCAAAGGAAAAATATTTAAGAAGCGATGCCTCTGGTCTCTCTGTTGCTGTCTTTGTCATTTCTGGATATACCAAGTCATCAGGCTACCAAAGAAGCAAAGCCAGTCTAACCCCTAGGGACTTAGTGACACAGGGTTGTGGGAGGTATAGTGGGAGTGTCTGTGGGTCTGTCTAGGCATTTGGGAAAAAAAAACAAAACTGAGCCTGACTTTTAGAAAAATAAGCACACAGCCTTCTATATTTAGGGTGGTTTCTATTCTGGCCCAACCCCCTGCTTGGCTTTTGGATGGAGTCCATTCAAGAAAGACATACACATCACCCAGGGACAAGTAACAGCAGGTGACATGACTGGATGAGACGTAAGGGTGATGGCATAAGGAAACAGATACAGGCTAGGAGCTGGCAGCAGGCCTCATGGGGGTTGGAGTGAATGGGTGAAGCCTAAGGCGAAGTCACTTTCCCCTGAAGAGGAGTGTCACAAGGAGGGGGACCTAAGAGAGGCAGGGGTGTTAGAACTATTGAGGAAGGATCTGGTACTGGGAGATGGGAACAAATGAGGACCTGGAAGCTTTACTGAGATGTTGCAGATGAGGGTTGGAGGGTGCATCTAGCAACAAGGCGGGTAGTGGTCAGCTCTGTGCCCTCTGCCCCTTGGATCCTGGCTTGGCCAACAGCTTGGGAAGCCGCTGGCTCTCTGGTCTTGGGAATGAGTCAATGTTCTCTTTTGTGAAGTGGAGACCCTGAAGGTGACACATGGCAGTGATTCTGTGTGGTGGCAGACATCAAACGGTCTATATCCGTTAGCTGCTTTTATCTGGTTCAGAACAAAGTAGAAACTCACGGCTTGGAGGTTCAAAGCCAGGCCAACCCAGAGCAAAACTGGGTTTTCCTTGTTGTTTGAACCAAATCAGAGCACACTCTCTTGGTCTGTAGGTGAAGTGAGCCTTGGGCTTTATGGAGCAGCTGGCAGGACAGCAATGTGGCAAACAAAGGACACAGAGAATGACTTTTGACTTGGAGCAGGCGTGGGACGGAAAAGCATTTCCCTCAAGGGCACGATTTTCACTGGGTACCACTTGGCCTCTATCCAGCAGGCAGGAATTCCTCTATCATGGAGAAGTTCTGGGGACACCCCACAAATAGCTGAGGTCACATCTTCTAAGAGCTCATCTCCTCCTGGGAACACTGGCATGAAGGGAAACAAAACTGAAAAACAAACTCATCTCTCAAGTCCTTAAAGAAGATCAGGTGCGAGTGGGAGGGGAGGCGGGTGTAGACCAAACACCCGCCTCAGAAACTTCAGAGGAATAACAGGACCCAGCCATAAAAGGTTTATGGCGTCCTAGGAATAATTGAATATTTCCTGGTTTGTTGTGCTGAGATTTTATGAGCCAAACAGAGGACCTTTACAGCTAACTCTCTTTTGCTCTTCAGTAGGTTTAATTGCGGTTGGACTTGAGGCTTGAAGTTGCTTGAGAACTTCTGATTTAAAAGGAAACAACCCAAGAAACCCACATAACCACTGGAGTGGGTATCTCTGTAATGATTGGCTCTGCTCTGTGGGCCCCAAAGGGACTAGTCGTTAAGTAACACCCCTACCCACCCCCCGAATAAAATCTCTGCCGTTTTCACTTACCAGTCATTCAGAGGCTGTTGAAACCAATGTCCTGTGAATGTGTTCGGAACACATCTTTCTTTCTGTTCTTGACCTCTCATTGGCTGGCAGACCCACTTTAGTCAATGGTGACAGGCTCACCCACACTCCCTCCAGCAAAGCATCCTTTGCCGTATAGGGAATTTATTTCTTTTCTCACTTCCATACCCATTCTGCAGTGCATTCTTCAACCAGCATTAAACAAGAGGCATTGTTTTGATGGAACAGATTTTAACAAGAAAGAAATAGTCTTAAAAATGTGGAGGTCACAGGACGACTTGCAGGGGGTCAGTTCTGGACATTCCCTGTGTGGCTTCCAGGTTGTCAGACTTGGTGGCAAGCAGCTTACCCGCCGAGTCATCTCGCAGGCCCAGGTTTTCTATGTAATGATATCTTTAAGAAGGGATTATACACAGATGCAAAAGGAAGAATTTATCAAGTGTCCCAATTAAGACTAGCATCAATTTGCACGTCGCTGGTCAATATTTGTCCTGTGATATAGAAACAAGAATTAAATCTCATGGTGTTAACCTCTACTTATTTAATGATTTTTTAAAAAGAAACTTTGTAGATTTATAATAAAATTGAGCAGACAGTACAGAATTCCTGTATAACTTCTGTCCTCTGGAATCTCCCACCGCCCACAACCCTACTCAAGTGGCTCATGTGTTTCAACTGAGGAACCCAAATATACATGTCACTGTTCTTGTCCGGTTCATATGGGGCTTCTGCGTGGTGGCACATCTTCAGTGGGTTTGAGCAAATGTACAATGACATTAGTGTGTCTGCCTGACAGTCTCCATGATATTGCACAGAATAGTTTCCCTGTTCTAAACCTCACCTGTGCGCCATTCCTCCTACCCCCTGACTACTGCCGATCTCTCACTGACCCCTTACCCTATCTGGTTCCAGAATCACAGAGTGGGCAACACTTAGGGGCCTTCACTTAGAGGCCCGCGTGGAGTCTCCTTTGTGTTTTTCCCTCAGAGTAGCTTCGTTCGCTTTTCCTTCCAGAGATGATGGAGAGGCTTAGAAGCAGGAAACGCAGTCATGTGAGCAAAACAGACAGACAAGCAAAACAGAAAAAAAGCGGCCTGTGCCCAGCCTCTTCTTTCAAGAAGCCATGGATGGGTGGACATTGTTAAAATTTAGAGCAGGTGGGTCCTCAGCTTCCATGTTGTGGACACTGAGTTCTTCCTCTTGCTGTGTGACTGTAGGAAAAATGTCCTCCTGCCTGTACAGGGGCCGTGCTGGGGTTGAGGACAGGAAGCAAAATGATGGTGCCTTTAACACAGGCCCAGAAAGTGCTCCCATGCTGGATGCTAGCCAGCATCTAATTGGCCCTTCACTATGAGGACCTTATTTCTTGCAGGAGTTTCAATAGTCCAAGAAAACAAGGTCAGCGTTTCCTCATTTTGAAGATCAGAGTTTCAGTTGGGAGAGAATTGGCGATTGGTACATCTCAGGATCTCAACATAATCCAGGATCTAATGACTGGGGGATGTAAGTGAAATGCACTGTCTTTTCTGTCAGAGGGTTAAATGAGAAAAGAAAATCCCATACATAAAGAGATCTGTGAAGATGCCATCTGACAAAAGCCCCCACCCCAGTAAGCATTTGTCTAAGATCAGAGCATATGCTCAAGGTTGCATCTTGCCCTCAAAACCTGCACTTTGCTAACAACTCCCCTGGTTTAAGTAAGTTAGCTGATTGAGTGAGCATATGAGGCTGAGCCCCAACAACTCATAGTGAGGCATCCCAGACCCCTTTGCATTAGGGACAAAACCCCAGCAGGACCCTACCCCGGAGTCCATGGTCATGGCTTGGTTTTCAGCTATGCACCCTTCTGAAGTTAAACTTCTGTTTGTTTGTTTGCTGAAATACTTTGGATCATGTGGTATTTTCTTGAGACTGTAGATCGTTTCTAACACATCTCTTCATTCTGATCCCAGTGCTGGAGTAGGGCCATGCTTATCCCACCTGTTCTCCCCAGGCTGGGGATGGGTGGGGCAGAGGCAGCGGAGGACCAGGTGCACTTCCTAAATCAGAGCCTAAGACATGCTGAAAGAGACTCATCTACACTGTCTTCCTGTTTCCCTCTGGGTAGTCG
This sequence comes from Cricetomys ansorgei, assembly GCA_026225945.1. Taxonomy (NCBI): domain Eukaryota; kingdom Metazoa; phylum Chordata; class Mammalia; order Rodentia; family Nesomyidae; genus Cricetomys; species Cricetomys ansorgei. Next base: position 2,103,239 of record JAMJFZ010004042.1, read on the forward strand.
GAAGGACATCAGGTCAGCTAAGTCCTGGCTCTGTCCCTCATCTTGCAAGAAGCGGGTGTCTGGTAAACTTAAAGGAGCTGTGGGCTATAATTGAGTGCGAGGGATGAAAGCAGACAGGATTTTCTCTTTCTACAAAAGCGGAAATTGTTCCCAGGAAGGTTTAATCCATCAGACTTTATGCAGCCTGCCCTGTCATCAGTCTGTGATTGATGACAAAGACATTTGGGTCTCAATAAAGTGACCAGGTTGCTTTCTTTATTCATGGACTTTCTGCAAAAGGCCAGGAAAATAAAGCAGCTACATCACGGTTAATGTCCTTTCTATCCTCCTGCATGTATTAGTCCTCAGTGCTTGGTCCAAATTTTTAACAGATTGGAAGGTGTGCGGGCTGAAGAGCCTCCTGTAATCTTTTAAACATGCTGGTTAAGGCTCCTGGGCACTGTCTGTCACAGTCATTGGCATGGCCTCTTTTGACAAGTGGGAGAGACTGTCGGGGTTCCTATGAGTTCTTCATTTACTGGATGAGAAAAGGGAGAGTGTGCTTTATGTAGCACTACTAGGGGTCCCGCCAGTGCTGATGGGAAGGGAGGTCTGTGTTCCACATCTGACTGCAAAACGTGTTCCTGGTGCCATTATTGCTCACTTCTGAAGCTTTACCGAGGAATTTCTGACACAGAGAAGTGCACATATCTAATGGGTTATGTTGAGTTCTTCAAACAAACCTCACTGGTACGCAGGCACCAAACGTGGCCATCAACTCTGAAATGTGCTGGTGTTCTTTGATGGTGGTTGTGCTATACAGCGTGTATGTTCATATTGATATGGGTGTGTATGCAGGAGTATGTGTGTGTGTGTGTGTGCGCGTGCATATGTTTGTGCGTGCACATGTGTACATGTGTGTATGGATGCATGTCTATTTATGTGTGTGTCTGTATATGCATATGAGTATACATCTGTGTTAAGAACACTTCACATAAGATCTGTCCTTTCAGCATTCATAAGTGCACAGAACATCTTGCCAACTGTATGCAGTTTGTGCAGTAGCTCTCCAGAACTCATTACTCAGCATTTCAGGAGCTTGCACCCATCAATCATCAACTCCCCATTGCCTCCCTCTCAGCATTTTGCATCATCATCCAGTCTCTGCCTTATGAGCTTGGTAATTTTAAAGGCCTTGAGAAATACAGAATGTATATACACAGTGGAATATTAGTCTTTAAAAGTAAAGAAACCAGCTGGGCCTTGTGGTGCACACCTCTGGTTCCAGCACTCAGAAGGTGGCAGGAGGATTGGGCGGTCAAGGCCTCAGATATGGGGCAAGTTCAGTTTAGCTTGGACTTCATAGACCCTGTCTCAAAAATAAAAGACAAAATAAACACAAAGAGTCTACCATTTGCTATATAGCATGGGTACACCTAGAAGACATTTTAGTGAGTAAAATAATTCAGGAGGCATCCCTGCATGAGTTTCTTAAAACAGACAGACTTAAACTTTCTGCTTTTATTTTGTTATTGTGTTTTATTGAAATCTGTGCCAGGCGTCATCCCAACAAACATTAGCACTCACCAAATCATCACTGTTGTAATTCTCATTTCACAGAGGAGGAAACTGAGGACGATCAAGAACATTCTCTGGGTAGCAGAGCTTGTCAGAGGCTGTGCCTGATGAGGACAGGAGCAGGAGGGACCCTGCAGCCTGTGTCCTATGCCCCCTGCCTACTGCACGGCAGTTCCTCACTCCTCCTTGTCATCAGACCACTCCTCGCTGCTGCCAGCCTTCATCACAGAGTCGAAGTGGAATATTCTAGCTCCAGGCAGAATAGTACACTCATAGCCAACCTCTGCTTAAAGTATAACTATGTATCTGCTCTAAAGTTACTTATTAGGAGTAACATTCTTTCAAATATCAAGATCCTTTGAGGCTCTCAAGAATAACCTTTTCTCCATCTTGATTTATTTCTAGAGATTGGAAAAAAATATCAATATTTTAACTAGTCAAGGTGTTATGGAAAGAGATAGCGAGTTGGTTCTCTCACACAGAACCCTGAGCTAGGAGAGTTCTCTTTCTCCACCCCTCATGTAAATTATAATCTCAGAAAGAGAATGAGTCTTAAAATCATTTTTAATCCACTGGAGCATAGATTCCAGTGTTCCCGGCAAGTCTCAAAAGCAAACCAGGTGTACTCGGCCTTCTCTGCTGCTTTGTGAAGGAAGGAAGGAAGCTATGGGAAGAGAAAGGTTGTATTTGATTTTAGAAGGGTCCTCCCTTAAACTCCCTTACAGTTTCTCTTCAGCCATAAGAACTTTAGCTCTTTAGCAGTCAGACATTACTGTTACTGAGAAAGTAGGGGCGTACACAGTGGACAGAATGGTCTTTCCCAGATCCACATGCTACTTTGATTCTCAGGTTGTGTGAAGTTGGGCAAATGGCAGCCATATTGGGTCCCTTTCTATTGAACCCTAGATGTCCGGTGGTTGAGGTGGGAAGCCAACTCGTGAACTTGAGCGGGCATTCTGGGTGTGGAGGGGAAGGTAGAGCAACCCTTCTGAACAAGTGGAGGGCTGGGAGGCGGGCAGGCTCTCTGCTGGCTGGCTCTGCCAGGGGCCATTCTCACCCTGGAGAAGAGTTACCCTCACAGCATCATCAGCCTGTGGGAACGTAGACGAGCAGACCTCAACTCATCTGTGTGGGGGTGGAAACCAAACACCAAAAGCCACATATAAAACCAGTTAATGGAATCTGCAAACCATAGTGTTGGTTTTTTTGTAGATGCAGAGTTCCTGAGGGAGTGAGTAGCTGACAGAGTCACTCTGTTGCAACAAATACACTCGGGGTGTAATGCCTCCTGGTGCAAATCCATTTAGTGTGGACCGAAACGGGTTTTATGGAGAAGGTAGGTGGACAAGGGAGAAGTCCAATAGCAGCGGTCTCTGCTTGCTAGACATTTTAGTCAGCCTATCTAAAGCTAGTTAATCTGAGTGGGCGGGGTAAGGTCAGTGAAGGCCCAATCATATAATAGCTTGTATGTAAAGACTCTAGCCTATCCGTACAGCTGATGCTGGCGAACAAGGAATCTGCAAAGACAGGAAGTGAAAGCAAGATGTCCACATCTGGGGCTCTACCGTTGTGCCAGGAACCGCCGTTTTAAAGGGCCATGTGATTGTCTGCAGGCCGGGGTCCATGTCTCTGCAGGAGCTCAGATGTCCGCCTTTCTCTCCTGTCGTCGGGATCCCTTCAACACCAACACCAACGGAGAATACCCATTAAGGAACACCGAGGTCTGCAATGTGGAAAAACGCCCTGAAATGATTTTAAACAAATTCGTAAGCATTAACAACCCCCCCCAAGCCCAAGTACTGACAAATAGGAACGCGTGTAGAGAGGACAGTAGTGTGAGGGATGGCAGGAGAATCTGGGAAAGGCAGAGAGAGGGGCAATGCAGGGTGACGCCGATTAACTAGAAGCCAAGCAGTAGGTCCTTGGGTGTAAACCTAGGGGTGAGCTTGCAGGGCACCTGTGAGTTGTATTAGGCGAAAGAGACCAGGCTCCCAACATGATAGAGTGATTGTAGTAAGCAGGATAATCTGAGACCCCAGTTATGAGGCTGCCAAGAGCAAACACTACAAGCTGGGTGTCTTCTACAGCAGTGTGTGTGTGTCTGAGATCAAGAGCAGATACTTTTCTCTGAGGTTTTCTTCCATGGCTGGTAGACGGTTCTTCTCACTCTCTCCTCACAGGGCTCTTCTCTGTGCTCTGCCCCAGCTCTGGCAGAGTCCCATAGACCCGTCAGAGCTAGCTCTTCTTTCTCTTACTTCACAGTTTGTATCTCACTCAATATTTAGGGACAAAGGGATCTGACATCATTCCTGTATATTTGGTCCTACCTGGGGAAAGCCCTCTGCCCCAAGCTACCGGGATATGTTGATATTTTCTTTAAAAAACGGTGGTGAGATTCAAGCTTGGGACCTTGTCTCCTATTCAGATGCTCTACTTACTACACAGAAATATCATTAGCCCCTTGCTTCCTCTCACTGTAAGGACATGCCTGGGTCGGATGAAATCATGGGCCACAGCAACGCCATCACTTTTTAAAGATCCTGTTTGTGAACACTGCCTCAATCTGAGGTGCTTGTTTGGATTAGCGTTTTAAGGTATGAATGATTCGGGCATGGGAGAAGAATTTTGCCTATAACACTTAGGAATGAGGAATGGCATAATCCAAGTGTAAAAGGCATTGACTACCCCAGGGAGGAGGCAGGCTAACTGTTTACATGGAAGAAACTTACCTGAAGCTGTGTTGACAAATCGCCTGTGTTACAGTGAATGCCACGTACAGCCTGTGCACTTTAAAAAGACTAGAGCCTAATGGTGAAAATGGCCCAAAGGACTGACTCCCATTGAAACTCCTTTCATTGTCTACTTGGTCCACACGAAAGGTTCTCAGAACCTGCTATGTACAATGGGCTTGTTACTGTTAATATTTCTGCTTCCGGCTGGGGACGCAGCTCAGTAAAGTGCTTGGCTTGTAATCTTGAGCCTCTGAGTTTGATCTCAGTAACCCAGGTGAAAAGCTGGACATGGTGGTGAGTGCTTATGATCCTGGTGGAGACTGATGGCAGATCCCCAGGGCTCCCTGACCAGCCAGGCGGGCCAGTGAGAGACAGTCTCTATAAACACGGTGAATAGCTTCTGAGTAATGACAACTTGAAGGTGTCCTCTGGTTGCAAAGTATGTAAACACGCAAGTGGACATGCAGCCCCTACATACATGTGGGCACACACACAATATTTCTACTATGTGACAAAATATTTAGGGTTTGTGCTAAGAATTATAGTGTATTGTGACTCAGTGGTTTGGTGACACCCCACTACATTGAGTCAAAAAATTTAGACCCAGATGTCCTACAGACGAAATATATATGGCAGGTCTGTTGCCAAGTTGAGGCCCCTTGATTTATCTTAGAGCCGCTGTCACACAAGTTTGTTTTGTAAGAAGCATGAGCCAGCTGGCTCACATTCAGCACTCACATGGTCTGTCTGTGCCTCTTCAGCTCACCTTGAGAGACTTCCCTGCTGTCTCTTCAGCAGGATTGAGATGCTCTGGTCCAGGCAGAGTGCTCAGTGTTATCTGCACTGCCCTCCAGCTCTGAGCCTCAGGGATTTCCCAGTTATGCCTGACATTTGTGATGTCTGGACATTCATTGTAGTAGGTGAAGCAAGAAGTGACATTCTTAAAGGTTTTGTGTGTGCTGCCCTTAGGCAAGCTGGGCACACAGGTCCTCGGTCAGAAGCAAGGGTTTCTGACAGTGGTATTTTGCAAATTGCAACATGACAGTCCTGTCAGGAAAGATGACAGCGGATGTGACTGAAACGTTCTATCTGTGGGAAGGCAAGCCTCCTGGTGGTGAAGCCCTTCTCACTTTGGCCTGATTTGAGGCTCATTTTCTTTCTTCTGTTTGTTTCTGTCTTCACAAAGAGTTTCATTTTTCACCTCTGCCTCATTTAGCATAGTTTCTGGGTTTGTGACACATGCTATGCAGTGTAGTGATAGAAAGGGGGGACACAGTAGCTTTGTGTCTCTCAGCAGTGGTCCTCTTCCTCCATATACCTCACCCTAGACTAATCACCATCATATGAACTTCTGTGACCTTTAAACATCTCAAACTAAGTAAGTAAAGCGGTTTGGTGCTGTCTCTTGGCACCTGATTTCCTTCGCATAATATAACATCCTCTTAGCTCATCCATTGTTAAGGTTTCTTCTCAAAGACTGGATAGTACTTCATTGTGTGTGTGTGTGTGTGTGTGTATACACACACATGTATATGTGTGTATATATATATTATGTGTGTATGTATATATGTGTATGTGTATATATATATATATATGTATATGTGTGTGTGTGTGTGTGTATCTCACATTTTGAAAGGAGGTTCTTGAACTGATGGATGCCCAGGCTGATTCCACATCTTGGCTCTGGTGAGTAGGGCTTCAGGGAGCAGGGAATGCAGCTATCTCTTAAATGTACTGATTTCATTTAGCAGAACAAAAACAAACCCGCACATCTCTAGTCAAGGAATAAAAGGAAACCCATAGTATATGGTGTCATGCCTGTTAGACTGGCTATTGTCAGAGGGTACTGGGAAAGGTAAACTGTTGCTGGTATTAAAATTAGTACAAGTTGTTTTAAAAAAAAAAAAAAAAGTGTGAAGATTCCTCAAAAAACAAAAACAGAATCAGCAGGGTTTTTTTTTTCTTCATTTCTTAGGGTGGAAGCTTAGATTGTCTGTTTTAGTTTTCTTCTTTGATAATATATGCATTCAATTCAAGTCCTGTTTACAACACTTCCCTAAAATTTTAGTGATTTTTATTTTTACTTAGTTCAAATTACACTTTAATTTCTCTTGAAACTTCTTTTGTCTGGAGATTATTTGCAAGTATGTTATTTAATTTACTGATATTTGAGGCTTTCCAGATAAGCTTTTGTTTAAAAGCACTGTGGCCTTAGAACACACTTTGAATGGCCCTGTAAAGTTTGTTGCACTGTTTTTATGACCCAGCCTGTGGTCTATCTCAGTGAATGCTTCATGTCAGCACAAGACACATGAGCAAATTATGTCATGTCATATCATATCATATCATATCATTAGGTGAATGATTTTGTAGATAGCCATCAGATTAGATCACTGATAGTGAGGCTGCCTTATCCTTATTGATTTTCCGTCTGCTTGACCTATAAACCATTGATGGACTTTCAGTGTCTCCAACCTTAACAGTGGGGGTTTGTCCATTTCCCTCTTAGTCTTATCATTTTTTTTCTGGGAATACCTTGATGCTGTGCTGTTGGGGCATGTTTGTGAAGGACCTTTAATGTCTCCCTGGAAAGTTAACCCTTTGTCATTGGGTAATGCTTTCCTTTGTCCCCTCTGTTTTGAAGTGTCTGTTTTTCTGGTCTTCCCTGCTTTCTTTGGTGATCACTGGCTTTCTTTGGTGATCACTGGCATATAGCCTCATTTTCTTCCTTAGTCTGAGATGCAGTACTTGAGATAGGTTTCTTGCAGACAGCATTTAGTTGGCCCAGTTTTTATATACTCTCTTACCACCTCTCTGTTTATTTGCACATTTAGATTATTCCCATCATTTTGATTATCAATATAGTTGAATTAATATTGACTGTAGTTTAAACTTTATGTATTTTCCCTTAAAAACTGTATTTCTTAAGTTTTTCTGCCTTCTTGTTTGTTTGTGTGTATTGTGTGTGTATATGTGCGTATGTGTGTGAATATATTTGCCTGTTCATGAGTATGTGGCGGCCACATGTTTACACCAGGTGCCTTCTTTTGCCATTTTCCACCTTATTTATTGAGACAATGTTTCTCACTGACCATAGAGCTCATCATTTCAGGTGGATTGGCCAGAGTGCCCTAAGGTCTGCCTGTCTCTGCCCACCAAACACTGGGATTGCAAACACAAGCAATCATACCTGGATTTTCTGTCTTCTTATTTTTAACTTAGTGTTTTCAAATTACATGCTTTTATTTTGTTACCTGTCTTACAATATCAACTACATGCTTAGTTTTTAATTTTAGTAGTGGGTGTTCTAGAGGATGCAGCATAATTTTTAACTTACAACTGTCTTCTTTCCCACAACATTCATTATGGTGTTCCTCAAGTAGTGTAGACACATAGCAGAGTGTTCTCAATCCTGCCGTCCCATCCTAGGTTGCACTGTGATAATTATCTCATTCATTTTATTGATCTTTGTGCCATGGTTACCCCATACATTGTTATTAATGCTATGGACTGGTGTGTGTGTGTGTATGCACGTGCACGTAAGTGTTAAGAATAAATGATCTCATTTTGCTTTTGTTTAATTATTCTCTGATTTAATAAGCCTCTTCCCTATATCACTTTCCTTTCCTCAGTAACATCCATTGTCTCTCCCGTGGTAACATCCATCATCCCTTCTGTGGCAACTTCAGTCATTTCTCCTGTGGTAACTTTCATCATCCCTCCTCTGGTAACTGACATCATCTTTCCTGTGGTAACTTCTCTCATCTCTCCTGCACTGGGTCTGTAGTGATTGTTCCTCTTGACTTTTGTTCATCTTATGAGGCCCTTTATGTTAGAAGGACATCATCACCCAGTACAGAAGTCCAGGTTGGCGACTTTTCTTCTCAGCCCTTTAAGCGTGTCACTGAACTCTCCTCTCCTCTCCCCCATCTCCTCTGAGCTTTCCCCTGTGATTGACACTCTTGCTTCCATGCAGGTCACACCCTGCCTGCTCCTCACCATTGTCTTCCAAATTTTTTTTCTTTTTTTTCTGAAATGTGATAATTTATGTGTAGGCTTCATTTCTGCCTCTTGTTCTCTGCTTTTGTTTGTGTTATTTATCCTTCTTTTTGTTCTCTGGCCTTCCAGGTACTGTGGTTTGGTATTTGCCATTAACTTTGGGAAGGTTTTCTGCACTGTTTCTGCTACTTCTGATGTTTATTGAGCTCAGTTTTCCTTCTTCTATTCCAGTCATCTGTACCTCTTTCCCATTAGGTGAGGAAGAAGACCAGAGAGTGCTATGTGGGAAGAGTTTTCTCTACCTCCTGCAAAGCTCCAGCCAAGCCTTCCAAGGGGCAGACTGGTGTGGTAGGGACCACTTTGTGCTGGTCTTTCAATGCTTACTCTTCTCTTCCTGCCAGGCCCATGAGTGCATCTCTCTCAGACCATCGTCATGAGAACTTGGGAGGGCTCCTGGGAGGAAATTCCTCCCTCACTTCCAACACTGTCATCCACAGAGATTGCATACATGCTTCTCAAATTCTGCATCTAGCCACTCGACCAGATGGTCATTAGGGAATTCACTGTGGTCCCAGCAACTTCTGTGCTGGGTAGCAGATCCTGGTTCAGACCTTCCACATGCATCTCTCTTTCTGGAATCTGGATGGTGGTTTGTTCTGACACCTCTGTTCCCTGAGAAGACCATTTAAAGTCACTGATTTACTTTGGTCAATGCTTTTCTTATATAAGGGATGATTTTCAGTCTTTCCGCACCTTGGAAGTGGAACTGGAAATCTTTCATACTACATTTTCCACACGGCTTGTGCGAGTTCATTAAAGAAGGAGGCAATGTCCTCGGGACCTGGAATGCCAACTGGAAAAAGTCAGATTCAGTGATGTCCCTTGGTTGCGTAAATTAAACACTTGTTGGGAACAGTGCTATCCTTATGTTTTAAAAAAGGGAAACTGGAAGTTCAGAGAGTAAGCAATCTCCCTTACTAATCAGTAAAGAACTATCCCAGCAACTTTGACCCAGATTTCATAGTCTTCGTATGAGACAAGAAGCCGTTGAGTATACTGTAGTTTTCTGTGTAGGATGCTGTACTTACCGTATGATGTGCAGGAGTGGAAAGCACTATATTCTTATGTCATGATGAATATATTTGCATAAGTTATTTCAAGACTGCATTCTATTTACAAATAAGGTATTCTTGTTTGAAGGGGAAACTGTACCTGTGATGTCTTTCTGGGATCCAAGCTATCAAATAAGCAGAATTTGGTAGGATATGAGACATTCTCTGAGATGAAGCTAGGAGCATTATTGGACTGAAAATCCCCCTTTATAATAAAAATGTAGGGCCAGATAGATGGCTCCATTGTTCAGAGTTAAAATCTTCTAGAGCCGTTGAATTTGGTTCTGGCTTCCATGTCAGGAAGCTCATGATAGCCCGTCACTCTGACTCCAGGAACCCTGGCATCCTCTTTGGCTTCTGTAGATGCCTGTACTGATATATACAAAACCACATACAGACACATGGGTATCCATGTAATATAAAAATAAAAATCTTGAAAAACAAAAGTATTTTTCTCCTGCATTTTGTACCTCCTGACATAAAGTTTTTGGTTCTTCTGAGAGTGACTAGGAGGTGGTTGGCCCTTCTAAGCCCCTTAGCCTGGGCATTGGCCACTGATGGTGTTTGCCTACTTTTGTCTAAGTGTCCTGACCTTGTGAGGTCCTGAATGTGGGAACCACTTTTTATTTGTGTTGTTCCTCTGAGAGCACCATAGACATAGTCTTTCTTAGAAGGATGGCCTTAGGAAGGGCATGGTGGGAGGAAAGGTTCCTGTATCACACTCAGAGTGGCAGGTGGCAGTGTCTCAGCTTAAAAGTTTGTCGGTCATCACTGAACAGCCTTTCAGAGTGAGCTGAGGGCCCTGTGCCTGTTGAAATCTCAGGTTACAGAAGGACAGTGCTAACCAAGAGAAACAGGATGCACCAAGGCGCTTTCAAAAGTTAATGACTCAAGTCTTTCAATTAGGTACCGATGCTTAACTCTTTAGTGATGTGCCTTGAGTGAAACCACTCAAGTGCATTTCAGACTTCCAATAGTCCCAGCATGCTGGTCACAGACGCCCAGGACTCACTGTGGTACAATCAAAGCAATGAGAGCTAGCAATGGCTGAGTTTTCTCATCTATAATCTGATACACAGCCGAGACCCAGAGAGAGGCCACTTGCTTGTATCTATTTGTATCGTTCATCTCTATTGGCTCCGTAACGTTGCTCTCCCTGAATTTTCTAAGACATAATTGTGGAAACAAAGGGTGGAGGGCTGGGAAGAGTGAGGGGGAGGAGAGGTGGTGTAGGAAATCATGGAAAGGCACCTCCCTGTGACATTTTCTGTGGTGAGTTCCTCCATGCTCAGATGTTTTTCTTCCTGTCTGACCAATCACTTTTTGTTGAGTTTGTATAATAACGGGCACACTATGCCCTCCAAGCATGACTGTGAAGTGGGTAGAGATGAGAGGGAGACAGAACCAGATACCCAGACACTTGGGGCCACATGAGAGGAAGTCATGTTGGAGGGTGTGTCCTTAGATGTGTTCCAAGGGACACAGAACAGTGATGTTGTGACATCACCTGGAACAGTTATTCAGAGACTCCAGACTCACCCTGTGGGGTCTAGGAGACCCAGGACACCCAGTGTGCTCAGACTTGGCAAATACAGACTTAAAGTAGGAATGGTAGGTATGGCAAAAGCAGCTGGGAATAAGAAGTCAGGGTTAAGGCAAAACAGCACAGGAGAACCAGCCAGCCAGCCAGCCAGCCATTCGGGAAGTCTTGACTTTGTTAATATCTACCTTACTTTCCCACTCAGCAAAGTTTCTGATTCCCCAGGCATTTTCCCTGGCTTAATTATGTGGCTGTGTGGACTTAAGACAGGAAAGAAAATTTATTGTGTCTAGTCAAGCGATCGGCAAGTGGATAGAAATTGCTTCCTCTTAAGAACTCACCGTGTCATCTCAGGGCCGGGAATGTTCTCCCCTGCAAGTGGAATCAGTGCACGGTTGCGTCGGCTTCCGGGCTCTTCTCTCCGGGCAGACCTCCCGCCTCTCTGGAGATGTTGCGGATCCCATTAATTTGAAATGATGCAGATTGTATGTAACATTTCTCTCTGCAGCGAGTGGATGGAAAATGTTAAATTTAATGTGCTGGAGTTTGGAAAGTGCTTTCTCATTTTCTCCAACGAATTATGTGGTATAACATGCTAATTACCAGTGTAAATATAATGTCAGAGGAATTGGGGAAATAAGGCCGATGATATTTTTACTAGGATCTCTCTCTCTCTCTGTTTGTACTCGTTCATGTGTGAGCACACATATGCACATGTGTATATGTATATGGAGATCAGAGGGAAATGTCTTGCTCAGTCACTCATCATCTTATTTTTGAAGATCCGTTTTTATTTATGTGTTATGTGCAAGTCTGTGTATGTATAAGGCCTTAGTACGTGGGTACCTATGGATGCCAGAAGAAGGTGTCGCATCCCCTGGGGCTGGAGTTATAGGCAATTGTAAGCCATCTGACATGAGTCTTAAGTACTGACCTTGGGTCCTCTGCAAGAGCAGCAAGGACTTTAAACCTGAGCCATCCCTCCAGCCCCTTTGTCTTATTTTCTGATAGTCTTTCAAAGATTTCAAACATGAACATGTACTTAGTGATGGCAGTTAGACTGGCTGACCAGGGATCCTCCTGTCCCTGCCTGCCAGAACTGGGATTACAACATGGCTTCTGAGGCATCAAACTCAGATCTCCATGCTTGCAAGGTAAGCGCTGAACTGACGGGGCCATTTCCTTGGTCCAAGCCTGTCTTTTTATGTGGCATTTACCTGATCTCTTGGGTAATTTTTATTTTTTAATTGGTATAGATAGAGTACTACATTTCATACAGATACTTTCATACAAGTTGATAAGGTAATTTGGCCGATTTTCCCACATCCCTCTCATTTTTACCTCTCCTTGTTAGTTCCCTTTGTTTCATGGACAGTTTGCTTCTAATTCAGTGTCATCCGTACAGTCTATCTATTTTCTGTCTGTCTCTCTGTCTGTCTGTCTATCTATCTATCAATCATCTAATACACACATATTATCTTGGATCCACAAATGAGAGAGAACAAATGAGATTTGTCTTTGCCTGACCTGGTTTATTCAACATGGTAATCTCCAGTTGCATCTGTTTTCTTGAAAATGGCATAGTCTTATTCTTTGTATCTGAATAAAATCCCCTTGTGTTTGTAGGAGACATAGAGAAATCCGAGCGCGTAGAGGGCAGGTCATGGTTTAACCTGATTTCCTTCTCTGTGGCAGGTAGCCAGCCGGAGGAGGTGGCCTCTGGGAATTCAAGCATTCATTAGCTTTGTGTGTCTCTAGGGAGCTGGTGTTTCCTGTTGCTTATCAGGTGAGCGCCGAAGCAATCTAATAACCTCAGCTCTGCCTGCAGTGAGGAGTCACGTTTTTCCTGAGACTACTGTGGAAAGGTTCTGAGCTGAAGAGCAGAGGGCCAGCAGGGTGAAGAGAATGCCTGTGGGCAGCGTAGACAGTAGACAGTACACCCAGGGTCGTGACTTCAGTCCCTATTACAACATCCAGCCAAATGTGTATATGGCAGATCCATCTTCACGTTTCCTAATCTGTTAAGTAAATACGTATGAGCTATGATACTGACCACTGTGCCAGTTATTGGTGCAGAAAAAGAAGCAAGCAAGGAAACCCCACTGGTGTGGAGAAAAGCAGGGTTCACATCACACACCCGGTGGCTAAGGAGGCCCTGGTGACAGATGGAAAGGCAGCTAGGGAGATCTGCGGCTCAGCGTTAGCACAGGAGCGGGGAGGCAGTTTGCTGCGATGCTGGACATTGCAGGAGACAGGCTTGGGGTTATGGAGACAGAGCACCAGGCTGAGAGCAAATCCCTTCCTCTAATAACACAGGCTGGCAGAGAGAATTTGGGCAGGTGTTACAAGTATCTCCAGGCTCAGAGCTCTCATCTGTCAAATGAGCAGGTCCAAGCAGAATGAAGTAAGCTGCCAGCGCCAAACAGGTGTACACACACACACACACACACACACACACACACACACACGCACGAACACACACGCACGCACACATGCACACGCATGCATACATGCATATCTTCGGTGTGTAATTAGTATAAAAGGGAAGCTAAAAGACAGGGCTGAAGGCTCTCCTCTTTTATTCTGCACTGTTGAAGTTTTTCATGTTTTAATCTGTATTTTCTTCTTCAGCTCTGTTGCTATTCAGTCAAACTTTGCTCAGAGTCTGCCTTACTTTTGACTCTTGGTTTTTCTTTCTCATTTCTCCAAACAGGGAATCAAAACAGGAGGAAACTGACAGCAGAGTTACCCATTTTGGTCAGCAGTTTTCTTTAAATTGCATTTCTTAGCAGTGCCCTGCTCACATCCTAACCCCTCAAGGTCATTTTCAATCTTGAAGTCTTTTCTAATTTCTTCCCCTTAAAAAAGTGAGAAGCTAATTTCTTTTTTCTTTTTCTTTTTTTTTAAAACATTAATAGCTACTAATTAGGGTTACGACAAAGACAGAGTGGAAGATTATTCAAAATGGCTGCTGTGGGTCTCTTTCGGGGAAGTGTATGGAAGGCTAAGACAATGACAGACTTTGGAGTCATGCTCTTTGTAAGGGACTCCTCTGCAGTTTACTGTGGCCGTGCTCACTTCAGCAGCACAGATGCTAAAGCTGGAACATCCAGAAATGGGAGAGATGGCCCTGCACAGTGGTGGCACACAAATCCATGATGTGGTCCAGATATGAACGCACATGTGAATATGAATGTGTGCATTTGTGTGGGGGGTAGGGTGGGGAGCAGAACCAGAAAAAGAACCATGAGGTGGGAGGTTTAAGAGATCTTAATGGAGGTTGGAAAGAGGGTGGTGGAATTCATGCACTAGGAAAACTTAAAGGGAGACCAACCAGGGCAAGGAAAGGAGGCAGATGGAGGATAAGCGGGCAATGGGGAGGGGGAGGGGCAAGAACAGTGATTAGTGATGCATACGTAGGAAGATGACATGACAAGATGATTTCATAAAACTCACTTTACTATAAAGAACTTTCAAATAAAAATGCCACACAGTGAGAGCAGCACGGCTGCTCAAAGAAGCACCCGCTGGACCCCAGGTCCATCCATCTCAGTGATACAGCTAAAACAGCCATTCCTAAGCTGTGAGCTTTGCTTTTGGCCTTACACTTTCATTATCAATATATTTCTATGTATTTATCCAACACACATACACACACGGACATGCATGCATACAGATGCATGCACACACACACACAGATGCATGCATACACACACACACTCGGACATGCACACACACAGATGCATACATACACACAGATGCATGCACACACACAGACATGCACACACACAGATACATACACACACTCGGACATGCACATACACAGATGCATGCACACACACACACACACACACACACACATACAGACATGCACACACACAGATGCATGCACACACACACACAGACATGCACACACACAGATGCATACACACACACAGATGCATGCACACACACACACAGACATGCACACACACAGATGCATACACACACTCGGACATGCGCGCACACACACACACACAGATGCATGCACACACAGACATGCATACACAGAGATACATACACATACACACACTCAGAGATGCACACACACACACACAGATGCACACACACATACAGACATGCACACACACAGATGCATACACACATACACTCGGACATGCACACACACACACACACACACAGATGCACGCACACACAGACATGCACACAAACAGATGCATACATACACACACACTCAGAGATGCACACACACACACAGATGCACACACACATACAGACATGCACACACACAGATGCATGCACACACACACACACGGACATGCACACACACAGATGCATGCACACACACACACACGGACATGCACACACAGATGCATGCATACACACACACACACGGACATGCACACACAGAGATGCATACACACACACAGATGCATGCACACACACACACAGACATGCACACACACAGATGCATGCACACACACATGGACATGCACACACACAGATGCATGCACACACACACACACACACATACACACACACCAAATCAAACCCCAAGCAGCAAATCCATGGCCAAGTTAAAACTTAAAAAAACAATCAGCTTTACATCCCCTATCGACTCGTGTCCTTTACCTGCGTTCAGTCCTTCCTCATCACCTAATATTTACCTGCTCTTACTCTCCTGTCTAGTGCTAGACTGTACTACCCACACACACTTCTGTCTATACATTTTCCTCTATGCATTATAGTCTAGGATCTGCGGGTGAGAGAGAACATGCAATTTTTTTCCTTCAGAGATTAGAGACACATTGTATGTTAACCTAAAAATAATGATAAATAAAATTACGTGTGGCCACAAAGGCACATATTGCCAAAGCATCCAGGTGGCTTCATTTAAGATGCGACCAATTCCTCAGACTATGGACACCATGAATGTCCATGATCATAGCAGCCTGCTGCCTCCAAAACACAGGGTGATGCCTGTGGTCTGTGTTCCTGACACACAAGCTAGACTTAGTCTCCTTTCCTTTCCTTTCCTTTCCTTTCCTTTCCTTTCCTTTCCTTTCCTCTCCTCTCCTCTCCTCTCCTCTCCTCTCCTCTCCTCTCCCCTCCCCTCCCCTCCCCTCCCCTCCCCTCCCCTCCCCTCCCCTCCCCTCCCCTCCCCTCCCCTCCCCTCCCCTCCCCTCCCCTCCCCTCCCCTCCCCTCCCCTCCTTTCCTTTCCTTTCCTTTTTTGAGGGCACAGGGGTAGGAAGGTGGAGGGTGTTATTGAGAAACAGAAACATTGTATGAAACCAAAATTTATTAAAAAAATATTATTAAAAAAATGTTGAGGAACCAAACCTGGCAGCTCATGCCTTTAATCCCAGCACTTAGGAGGCCGAGGCAGGTGAATCTCTGTGAGTCCCAAGCCAGCCCAAGTTTCTCCTATCACATGATCCTCTTGCCTCAGCCTCCTGAGTGTAGGCGCATGCCAGCGTGTCCTTCCCATGTTGTACTTTAAATGCATCGTTTTATTTCTATGTGCTGTGATGTTAGGACTTTGTCATTTGGAAAATATGGGATCGGCGGGTTATGTGGCTCTCCGAAATGTGAACATACTTTATGTATTTTTGTTTATGTATTTCTGTGTTTACTTACCTACTGCATGTGTATGTGATGTGTGTGTGTGGGTGTGCATGCCACAGTACTCCTGCGGAGGTCGGAAGACTACTTGCTGGTTCTCTCCTCCCACCACGTAGGTCTCGGAGATCGAACTCACGCCATCAGGCTTGGTGGCGGGCACCTTTACCTGACGAGCCACCTCACCGGCTCCAACACATTTATTATATATTATTATATAGTTATAATACATACATAGCATCAAATATTCCTTTTGTTGCAATATCCACAAATCTCCTGACAAAGGTCACTTAAGTAATGGAATGGTGTGCAGTGATGTAGCAGTACACTGCTTTGTAGGCTCAGCCAGGAAGACAAGGAGGCATTTTTCAGAGGTGCAAACCCTACCAGACCTCAGTAGAGGGAACTGCCATCCTGGTCAGTACCAGACTCCATAGTGGAACAGTGGAACCCAAGCATCTGAGCTCAGATGTTTTATTGGTTCGGAACTCCTCAGGTGTAGATCATAAGCAATCAAATAGCCCTCACACATAAATATAACACCTGCAAGCAATACAAAATGCCGAGAACCTAGACAGCCCCTCCCCCAGCAGTGCATAAAACACAAGTATTTTAAACACAGCTAAAGATAAACTCCAACAACACAGTGACCAACAGCAAATACAAGCTTTCAAAAGTCCAGCTTCTCCTCTGAAGCTTGAATTTTATCACAGGCAACAATGTCATGTTCTTTAGGTGACCGGCTCACTCCGTGTTTAACAGATGTCAGCCAAATCCTCGGCTCTGAATCACAGCCCACACAGTCTTGACTTTGTCCAAGGAGAAAACGGTGTTCCAGGGAGAAAGTGGGCGATTTGGTTTGAAACTCAAAACGACTGCACGAGGTCTTCTTCTAGGACAGCCGCTGCTCTTCAGTATTCAGCTTTACTCAGACTTTCCATCTCTTCATTCAGACTACCTTTTACAAACCAATGTGCTTTATGCATAGGTCAGCATTTAATAAAATTAATAATATAGTACTGGCCAAAAAAAAATTATGCCCAATTCATTGGTAAACTTTGGCTAAATTAGCCATGTACATGGTGGGCTTTGAAAATAATACCGGTCACACACGTGGAGCTGTGACATCTGTTCAGGAAGGTTACCTCTTCTCTGGAGTGGGAGGACAGCACCTATGCTTCCAGTCTCCCATAGTGAAGCTCCCTTTCCCCCTACCTTCCTGACACTCTTTGGTCACAAGTGAAGCGACTTGTCCCAAATGAGTCCCAAGCCCCACAGGCTCCAAGGCTGGGGACATGGATGGGGCACCCAGCATGTGGGGTGGCAGTGTACTACAGGAGGTCGGGAATGGGAAACACCACTGGGCAACAGCATGGGATTCTCCTTCATTGTTTATGTGTTTTCCAAGTTAACGATTACTAACTTAAACGTGTTTGGGGTTTTAACTCTTCGCGGGATTTCTTTTGCATGTATGTTTTTCACGTCTACTTCAGATACTTCCGAGGCCGCATTACGAAGGACATAGCTTTTTATATCCTGAAACTTTCCTGGGTACGGCTTAATTGAGAGAGGGTAGTCACTGGGGCCAGGCCTTTGGAGGATGCATATTGGTGTCTGCCCTGTTCTGAGTCTGTTTTTCTTCCTGTCCAGCATAAAGTGCATGGCTTCATGGTAAATATACAGTCTTGCCTCAGGTCCCAAATGATAGAGCCAGCCACCCATGAACTGAAGGCCCTGAAACCATGAGCCAGAATAAGTCTTGCCTCTTTTCAGCTGTTTCTATTAGTGATTGTTTCTATTAGTGATTGGTCATAGAGAAGAAAAGCCAGACCAGTATAGTACTGCTATTTTATTTAGTAACAGCCCCAAGCATCAGAGGATTGATGTTGGAGATTCAGGTATGCCGGAGTGGCTGTCACGTGCTCTCAAAGCTGCCAGTGCTGGATTTAATGGATGGGAGCACACAATGTGATGCCGAGATACATGGTTTGGCCGTCCATGACTTTAGGCATCCACTGGGCTCTGGGAATGTGCTCACTGTGGATAATGGAGACAGTGTCTGAGCTCCACAGTCTCTAAGGGCTTTGCGTTTGAATCAAGCCCTAACTGGTATTTAAGGGCTCTAATCTATGGGTTTTTTTCCTAGGGAAGTGGAGTGTTGTATTTGCCTTATAAATGAGGAATATAAAATGACTTTTACCCCCTCCACACCAGGGTTTAGAGTGTCCAGTGCAATGTCTGCGGGTGCCTTCACTGTGGAGTGAGTGGGGCTCATGGCTGCTCCATCACGCGAAGCTCCTGTCGTCATCAATTCCTTCTGGGTCTCAACTGAGACCCTGAATTGTAGTGGTGAGCAGCCCCATCTTTGATATTGGAATCAGAGTCTGTTTGTTCACAGAAGTTGGAGACATGCCCCAAATCTCCTCACCTTGGTTTCCTCGTGTCCCAAAGGGCTTAATCCTTGAAGGCCTGTGTGGATTATGTGGGGATCAGTGAGAGCAGGAAGCGTTAGCTTGTCACTAGTTAGTTGCACAGGTAGAGTTCAGTAATTTTAAAGGCTACTTAGCACCTGCTGTGGCTGTCAGCATCACTCATTTTCATTCTTTAAATTGAACAGGAACTTCCCTCACTCACAAGCCCTCTTGGGCACCGGGAATTCCTGGTGGCTGCCACAAGTGTAGACACCTCTCACAGCACTGTCTTCATGACACCATCCCCTGCACTCATTTGCTTTCTGCTGGTCCTGATACAACTGCTCAGACTAGAAGAAGAAAGCCCACCATTGGCTCTTCCTGCCCCTCAAGTTTTCCTTGCCGGGGTAACTCCCATCTGCTGGCAATGCGTTTTGGGAAGTCATACGCTGAAACAGACTTTACACTGAAATGAGATTACAGGAGAATCATGAAGGTTCCACGTGGCCTGTGGGTCAAGGGTGCCTAGATAGATTTAGAGCAAATTCGAATGAGGTAGCCTGTGTGGCTTCCCTGGATACATTTGAAGACAACTATCCAATTTTGGCCGGCTGTCTCTTGCTGAGTTCAGTTCAGAGCCAATTTCCTTCACCTGTCCCAAGAGGCAGTTTCCAGTCTTCCCCATTGCTTTGGCTCACTAATTAGTCCTTACTTCAGATGGAGTCTGACAGAATGGAGTGCACGACCTCTGCCATGATTTGGGAATGGAATGTATGAGGCTGAGACTTCATTTAACGCTGGAGTTACATGACTCTGGATACCATACTTACTGCCTGGAAGGCTGGAGGCTTCAGCTGCCTCTGTTGATGGCCCATTTCTCTGTTGTGTCCTGCAATTGATTCTTAAAACCTAATGTAGACCTTTCTATTAACAAGGAAATGCATTTTGACCTGTAAATTTTTTTAGTGCTCCAGACTTGACTCTCTTGTAATAGAACCTATGTCGTTGTTATGTAAAACACACTTGTACTTGATGTACAAAATGGAAACACCTCTCAAAGTCATGGTGTATTCAAGGCAATGCTTTACATATGAGAAATAGACACATTTCCGTTAAACCAATAGAAAACTTGAAGTTTTGAGAAAAAGAATTATTTACTTAAAAATAATTTACTTTAGGGGGCTGGAGAGTTGTCTCAGTGGTTAAGAGCACTTGTTCATGCAAAGGACCTGGGTTCGATTCCCAGCACCCACATGGAGGTTACTACTTCTTTAGGTACCAGACATTCATGTGGTACACAGACATACATGCGGGCAAAACCTTTATATGCACACAATGAAATAAATCTAAAAATATTAAAAATAATTTAAGATAAAATACAAGTTGCCCTGAGATTTCTTGAAATAGTAAGTTAGTGCATTAGTAATTTGACTCAAGGATGCTAAAATATCATGCACTTTCACAAATATCATCCCCATTTGTGTGATGATTAGTGTAAGAAATGATATCTATTAATCCCCTGGGAGACAGACCTCTGGATATGCCTGTGGGTGATTGTATATATGAGGTTAACTGAGATGGAAAGACTGCCTGTCCTTTGTGAGTGGCACCACTCCCTAGACTGGGATCCTGAATTGTATTAAACAGAAGAATTGTATAAGCCGAGCACAAGCATCCTTTCATTTCTCTCTGCCTCCTGATTACAGATGCAACATGATCAGCTGTCCCAAGCAAGTGTGCCCTTTCTCTCTTAAGTTGCTTTTGTCAGGGAGTTTTATCATAGCAACAGAAAAATAAAATAAAAAGACGACTTAAAGGAGCACTCTTAGCTTTCATTGAGGCCCTCACAGGCTGTCATTGTATGTGGAGAATTGCCAGCTCTTCCTCATGGCCTTGAGGACAGCAGAGGGTGTAGACTCATTGCAGTCCACCCTACTGGCTTCAGCTCTGGTCTTCATTGGGTTGTAGCCAGGAAACTTTCCATTTCTTGATCACAGAATGTTCACTTTCACTTTTGAGCCTTTCGGTTATACTCTTCCCTGTCTGGAGGGCTCTGGCTCCAGTGTTTGAACAGCAATTCCTCTGCACTGGTCTGAGATCAAGTGCCATTCTTCCTCAAGACTTTTCCTGGGCTTCCACTTGGTACTGCATCCCTGCCGCATGTAGATCCTCTTAGTTACTCTTCCATGATACAATCTGTTTTTCCTTTTTGGGTTCTTTGTTGTTGTTGTTGTTGTTGTGTTTTGTTTGTTTTAGTGTGTATGTGCAAGTGAGTTCAGTTTACTGAGGAAGCCAGAAAAGAGCATTGCGTCCCCGAGGGTGGAGTTAGAAGCAGTTGTGAGTTGCCCTACATGGATACTGGGAACAGAATTCTGGTCCTCTATGAGAAGAATAAGCACTCTTAACTGCTGAGCGATTGCTCCAGATTGTAAGTATATTTAAGTGCTGATGATAGCTAAGAACATAGAAAGCTGAGTGTATTAAATCTTGGCGAGAGACAAATCTTTCTAGAAAAGCAGGGCCTGTGAGGTGTCTATGCCCTTGGTGGGTTTCTCTTCTCCTTGTGATGATTTCCATGACCCAGGATTAAAGAAATCTTCCAGCTGCCACATGCAGGCTGATGCCAGCTTGGAATCCTAAGGATCCCCAGTCACTGAGTCAGTCTACACCTGTCCACAGAAGTCCTTCTTAAGGGTCCCCACTGTGCACGTAGTAGATCCCCAAAGGTGAATGTATGAGCATACTAAGATGACATGACCTTTCTGAGAAGCCCGTAAAGGCCCTCGCTGAAGCCTCATGGTAGTGGCAGGGAGTGAACAAGGAGTTCAGCTAAAGCACAACAGGCCTTACTTCAGTGCAGCTGCCAATCAAAGAGCAGGCCAAAGCCAGACCTGCAGAGTCTCTCTCTGTAGCTGTTGTCTGGCAAAGCATAGAGAGACTCCGAATTTCAACAGTGCTGAGGTTAAGCTTTGCTTTGAAGGGGAATCTCCATCCTGCACAGTGGTGAACTGGGTCTGAGGAGCTTAGCCAACCATGGGGATATGTGGTTCAGCTCCCACTCTTAGTGGGGGAATGCACACTCTCTATGTAGTTCCCAGTTTCTGTGTTAAATAGAATATGGTTTTACATAGTTCTAGAGACTAGGAAAGAGTCAATAACATGAGACCCACCAGGTGGAAGTTTCCAGTCGAATCAGATCCAGAGATACGGGCTATGGAATGAGCAAGTGTGGGCTACGCGTGAAATAACCATGACAGATGTGACAAGGGATGAGGCTGGAAAGATGAACAGCGTGCGCAAGCAGACGGGGAATTTCAGCAGAGAAATGAAAACTAAGAATAAATACCGAAAACGCTGGGATTGACATCGTAGCTTGTGCTCATCTGCAGCTTCAAAATCTGTGATGCAGACACCAACCAAAAAGAAGTCGTACTACAGTTATAGTCAGGTTAGAGTTCTTCTCTTAGTAGAAGAACGGATAATCCTCTTCTAACTTATTAAAATTATAAAAGTATGTAGAAGGTTTGAATATTCCTTTCAGCTTACTTAATTCAAGTCTTGTAGACAGTACACATAAAGCACTGTAAATGCAAAAGTTAGTATTTACAAATTCACATAATAATAATACAAGTACCATGTTAAATATTAAAAGTACAACAAATATATTTTTATAGACATTTATGATGCAGACCATGGAATTAGTTCTCAGTTAATTTCAAAGAAACGGCACCCTACAAAATGCCCTATTTACAAACGCTAGACTGACTCAGTAACAGTACAGTATATAGAAAAACTCAAATACTAGGAAATTATGAAATTATACAGCAAAAATTCATTAATAAAAAAACATGTCACAAAATAATGCAGAATATTTTGGAGTTCATTATAGGGGGAGCGAGTATGGTAAAATGCACACTCCGCACCTGAAACAGGAACGCAGAGTTCTCCTGCGTCATTACCCTTGACTTTCCCTCTTTGCGTATATAAACTTCTGAATGTAGGCGTTCTGCAAGAGTTAAGCCTAAAATAAATACGAGGGAAAGCAACAGTGGTAAGAGCAGAAATCGATAATGTGAGCACTAGGCAGGATCAAAATCAAAAGGAAGTATTGGTGAAGTCTGTAAGCCACAATGTGTTGGTCAAGAAGAAATCAAAACAGAATCAGCACCAGGAAATCTGTAGGGCTCACTGTTGTTATGCTGTAGGCCCCGTGCAGTGATAACGGAATGTGAACAGCTTTCAGCAACAGCGGTGGTCTCCCAACTAAAAGAAAGAGCCAATATGTCGGTAAAACGCCGGCTCTCCTCAGATAGACACGCAGATGGATGTAGTCGGAATTGTAATCCCGGTAGGCATTTTATTTGCTAGAAACCTTGAGATGATGGTTATAAAATCGATGTGAATCTATAAGTATGTTTTAGAGGCATAGTCAAAACTTGGCTTGCAGCCTGTGACCTCACCACCTTGTTGCAAACGTAGATGCAAAGGGCGATGCAAGCGTCGCGTTAGAGACCGCGGGTCACAGGAGAAAGGGCGGTCAAACCCAGAGAGCCACTGCAGTCAGTGGTCTAAGATGAGCTCCCACAGGTTACGCCGGTAGCACCAGGAGCCCCCGGAAAAGACCTGAGCCTTTATGCTTTATTACCATTTCCGTAGGGGGACGATAAATGAGATGTGATTACAGACCTGGAGCATAGCTGGAACCTTGCTTCTAGGGGGACAGTCATTCGTAAGCTAAGGGCAGGCAAAGGCTGCTCACATAAGGATATAAAGACGCTCACTGGGCTGACAAGATGGCTCAGCGGGTGAAGGCCTGGCCATAAAGGCCCAGGACCTGAGTTCAGCCTCTGGAAAAAATAAGGTGGAAGGAATGAAAAGGTACCACGTGTGGGTAGTGGCACATTCATATACACCCCCATCCTCCCTGTCTGCATTCTCTCTCTCTCTCTCTCCTTTCCTCCTCCTTCTCAATAAATAAAATAAATGTAAAAAAATAATAATCACTAACTATAAGAAAAGTTGACTTCTATAAACTTCTCATTAGCAAACACATCATAAGTAAATAACATAGTCATGCCACAAGCTGGGGGAAAATACTCACACTGCACCTGACTTAGTGGGCTTTCTGTTACTGTGTTAAACACCAGGATGAAAAGTAACTTGAGCACAGCATTTATTTCAGCTTATGCTTCCAAGTGACAGTCCATCACTGAGGGAAAACAGGGCAGGAACTCAAAAGCAGGAATCTGAAGGTAGGACCTGAAGAAGAGACCATGGAGGAAGGCTTTTACAGACTTACTTCTTCACTGACTTGCTCGGGTACCTTTCTCACACAGCCAAGACTCAGTTGCCCAAGGACGGCATTTCCCACAGTGAGCTGGACCCTCCTCCGTCAATCATTAATCAAGAAAACACCCTGTAGACTTGCTCACAGGCCAATCTGATGGAGACAGTTCCTCATCAGCCTCTTTATTCCCAGATGTGTTATGCTGACAACCAAGATCAGCCATCACATGTCTGAAGAAGAGGCTTGTACCTAGCATATGTAACAGATCCCACAGTGAAGACTGATGATAGAACAATCTAGAAGTAAAATGAACAATAGGCAAGAAATTTGAGTAATTAATCAAAATTAAGCAAGGATGCTCAGTGCATACTGCATTCTCCAACAGGTAAAAGGACTTTAGAATAGCCTTTGAGATTAGCTCACACATTGAAAGGCAGTGATAAAAATACCTGGTAGAAGCAAAGGTCAGCAGGCTTGCGTGAAACATTCCAGTCACTGGGGCAGGTGACATGGCAGTTTTGTATAAATGTAGCTCTAGCCTGTGGCTTATTTTACAGTTGGATTTTATTCATAAGGAATGAAAACTTCTTATGTGCATGCTCTCAAGACTCTCGAGAACAATAACGACATTTCCTTCAGAAGGTGCAGAGTGAGCACATCGTGGTATGCCCACACAGTGTTGAAAGAAGGGGATCAGACACAGGGAAATATTCACATGCAATTTCATCCAAATCAAGCTCTTAGAACAGTACAAACTTTGGTGATATGAACAGGCGGTGGAGTTAGTTGATAGAAAGAGGCTCTTCAGGGACCACTGCAAGGTTCTAGATTATAACTTTCTAGGTTATGCTATGATGTATGAATTTCCATATACGAAAGTTAAACCTCTGTAAGAGCGAATTAGCCACCATGAAAATGTGATTTTCAGCAAGGTGAAATGCTGGTGGTTTCCTGGCAGACATTCCTTCCAATAATTACTGTAGGGCACTTCATTAAGTATCTGGGCACTTATGCTCCCATTAAATTCTCACTGTGACTGTTGTGCATCGTCAACATTATTACCAAATCAAGGGGAGTCAATGACTGTTTCTAAGCTTTGGGCTGAGTGGGGCTGAATTATCTTTCAAAGGACCCCGCTTGATGTATGTCTTACTCTGAACCCTGGCTCTTTAATACTGGAAGAGCAAACTTAAACACATATTAATTATATTATAACTTACTTGCTTAGAATTCTCATTCAGGTTAGATGAGCCCAACTCTAGGTTAAGATATCACTTTGTCTTCGCTGGTGAGTTTTGGGCACACCCTGGTAACCCACACCTTACTGTCCTCCTGGGGTCAGAGGTGGAAAGCCTTGGCGTGTCCTAGCATCCCAGGCTTTCTACCAGCCTCAAATCCATCACGCCTTTCTTTATTTCTCTGCGTTTGTGGCTGCCTGTGTGCCACTCATGTTGGTCTTTTTCTGATGGTAGGTAGAAAATAAATTCTTATTTTAGAAACTATATTCATTTGTGTATTTGTATGTGTGTGTGCGTGTGTGTGTGTGTGTGTGTGAATGTGTTTGTGTAGGTATGATGTATCGCAGCACAAGTGTGTCAGTTTGAGGATAACTTGAGGGATTCAGTTCTCTCCTCCTACTGTGTGGGTCAGTACTATAAGCATCTGTGGCCCTGCTCCCTGACTGGCCCAGCAGAGGGTCTGACACCCTCATGGGGACTCCTTTCCTTCTCACACACAGAAAGTCTTTCAGGCATAGGCAAGTGCTTTGGGGAACAGCAGGAGCAGGTAGAAAATCAGAGAGGCAATCAGGACCGGATCCAGGGGAAGAAAGGACACAGGGCATGCAGCTTTGTTCAAAATAAAGAATGAGGGCTGTGGGCTTGGCATGGGGTGGGGTGGGTGGGAGAAGGAATACTGCTTCTGCTCTGGGGCATAGAGTGGGATGAAGGATGGCAGTATGAGGGGGAAGGAAGGAGACACCCTTTGGAGGGCAGAGGAGACAAGTGAGGTACTGGGAGCACCCGGAAGTAAATTGTGTTTAGTAACTTTCGAGGGTGACCAGCAGAGTTAGGCATTTCTTTTTTAGTTCGTATTTCTCCTGCTCATACAGTGCTTTTAAAGTTATCTGCGTAGAGCTTTCCTGATGTGAGTCCAGTAGATTCTGATTTCAATAGTGATCTGTCACAGCTCATCCTAGATCCTCCTGGAGGCAGAGGAAGGAGAGGAGAGGGCAGGAGTACGCAGTAGGCAGGCATGCGCAGTGCAGCCTTGCTGGATGTAGGGAGGCTCGGTGTGGTACAGGGGCCTCAGTGAGACTCATGGCTCCCCTCCTGTTACCTGTACTGTGGGTCACGAACCCATGTGGGGTCAGAAAGCTGAACAGGGGTGGGGGGGGGGAGTTGGAAACATTTTTTTTTCAACAGTGAAAAAAGGCTAAATGCACAGTGACCAAAAATTAATTCAAAATTAAGTGTGTAACTAACCTAAGGAGTCTGCGGCAGTCCGTGCTCACGCCGTATCGCGTGACTTCCTTTGTAGCCTTGGTTCCCAACACATAGCATGAACGCTGTGGTACTGTGTGTGTCACAACGTCACCAAAACACAGCAAGCACTGCCTGGGACACCCTGGCTCTGACCTGGGCCTTTGGCTCCCAACTGCTGTGCTGTGACTGTACCTAAAGCTTTGTGCTTTTGCAGAAACATGATGGCTTAAACATGGAAAAGAAAGACTCCAATATTTTCCTGCCATTGTTTCTCAGCAGATACATATCACATTGATACAGTTTTAGAGTTTGTTATGGCATACTGTTTGATTTTCTAAAACTTGTTGAGTTGCTGACTTAAGTTTCATAAAAACAAAACAACACCAAAAAACCAAACAGCAACAACAACGACAAACATCCAGTGAATCTTGGCTGGGATTAGAACAGAATTTCCAGCAATTTCTGAAATGGCCCTCGTACTCCTGCTGTTTTGTGCTATGTATTTATGTGAAGCAGCATTCTTCACTCTGATGATTATAAACCCGAAATATCTATAAACTCCAAAATGTTAATGATGCCCTGCCTCCTGCAACATCCGATACTCAGCTAAGATTGAATTCTTTATGTAAAAGCATATAAGCACGTCGGTCTCATTAGTGTGCAAACTTGCTTTTTTTTTTTTTTTATTAAATGCTAAAATCGTATGTGTGAAGAACTATTTTAGAATAAAATGCCCTTTCTTATTTATTTCTTTACGTTTTTCAAGACAGGGTTTCTCTGTTGTAACTCTGGCTGTCCTGGAACTCACTGTAGACCAGGTTGGCCTCAAACTCACAGAGATCCGCCTGCCTCTGCCTCCCAAGTGCTGGGATTAAAGGTGTGTGCCCCCAACTGCCTGGCTTTTTTCCTTATTTTTGAGACAGGGTCTCACTCTAGTCCAGGCTGTCCTGAACTAGTCCTTATTATGTAGCCCAAGGTTCCCAAAGACTCACAGCAACCCCTCCTGTTTTAGTGTTGGGGGTGTGAACAGGAGACATCATGGTTGGCTAAAAATAAATTTATGACTTATTGTCATTAGAATGCTTAATTTCTATACCAAATTTATATAGCTTTATTCTTGTGGGAGTCACATAAACTGTCTCTGGAGAAAAGTGGGTCAAAATTTTAAAACAAGAAGCTCAGCTGTAGGCAAGGAGTTAAACCCTCAAACCTCCACAGAGCACCATGTTGGCCACTAGGAGGCAGTGTTGTCAGCCTCTGGATCTAGCACTTGGCCATGCATGGTTAGACTTCAGAAGGGAACTGGAGGGCAGCCTGGGTTTGGAACCCGTTGCTAATGGAAAACAGAGAAGGCGACAGAGCTGGGGTCTGAGGTTAAGCACTTAGGGCACTGGTTCTCAGTCTTCCTAATGCTGCAACCCTTTAATACAGTTTCTCATGTTGTGGTGACCCCCCAACCTATAATTATTTCCTTTGCTACTTCATAACTGTAACTTTCCTACTGTTATGAACCACAGTATAAATACCTGATATGTGGATGGTCTTAGGCAACCCTGTGAAAGGGTCAAAGGGGTCATGGCCCACAGGTTGAGAACTGATGACTTGGGGGCGGTGTGGCAGGAGTGATGTCAGAGAGAGGGTACTGCTGCAAGAATCCCGATGCAAGAACATGGGCTTCTAGTGACGGGAATCCTGCCTCCACCCCCAAGAATTCACAATTCTAGCAGAATTTCAGACCCTCAGAAGGAAACACACCTCGAGGGCCAACATCTTACCAGAGAACACTGGGCTTCCGTAGCTTAGTCAAGTGCATACTGTGAGATATTTGCCTAATGAACGTCTCAGAAGGTAACAGTGTCCCCACGCTATTGTGAACTGAGGGTACAAAATGCTGGAGAGGCTACCCCTTAGCTTGTGTCCTGGGCAGCCGTCTTCAGGGTTCATGAACAGGTTCCCAGGCTGCCCATCAGAAGTTAGTAATGTTTGCTGTTGGAACTCTGTGATTCTCCCTGAGGACCGTATGACTATCGCAGTGCAGCTTCTAAGATACCTGGGGGTCAGAACTTTATTTCATCATCAGTAACTCTTGCTCTATATCTACCTACAGTTCTTTGTCCTATTATGTCTGATTCTCCAGAGAGGTGCCCTCTGGTGAGGACTCCATGGCAGCCACTTCATGCTCAATAAAATGAACCCATTTGCACCGTCAAGCATAAATCTTGGGTGGCTCTTCTTCTTTGATGTCAGTCTGTTCCTTTGCTTCCAGGCCACCACCTAGCCGGTTGCCCCATCTGACCCAGGTTGCCAGGATTCTTATCTTCTCTCCAGTTGTATATAGCATGTTCCTCTGAATCTCAACGTTCTCTCCAAATGGAAACATTGCCCCAGGAAGGAGGGGGAGGCTCACCAACATCAGGTGAGACACAAAAGTTCACCAATCTGGGAAAAACAGCCACATGGAAGTACTGAGAGACCCCCTACCCACATTATAAAGAGGGTGAGGTTGCTGGAGGTGGAGATTCCCAACCAACTAAACTGCAGCCAGCAAAAATGCTGGGACTGCTGCTCTGCAGGCAAGCCGCATGGACAACTGCAGGGTTGTAGTTTTCGGGAGTTCTTATTCATGTTGTGGTGGGCTTTCTGGTGATGCTTTTCAGTGATCTCTGATCCTCATAGGTGACCCCTTATCCTAAATCCTCTTGGGAAGCCAATGAAGACTCATTGGTTCATGTGGTGGCTTGAATAGGAAAGCCCCCCCCCCATAGGCTCATATATATGAATGCTTGGTTATTGGGAAGTGGTGCTCCTTGACACAGATTAGGAGGTGTGACCTTTTGGGGGTAGATCTGGCCTTGTTGGAAGAAGTGTATAGCATCATTCTGCTGTGACAGCTCCCCAAACAAGACAAGTAGGCACTTTCTTAGATGCAAACCCTGCCAGACCTCAGCAGAAGGAACCACTATCATAGCAAGTGCCATCCTGGACTCATCTCAGGGGTTTTTATTGATCCCTAAGCTCCTCAGGTGTCCTATTGATAGCACGTGCAGATTATGAGCAATCAAACATCTTTTCCATAAAGCCAACACCTGAAGACAATACAAAACGCCAAGGCCTAGGCAGCCCTTCTCCCAACAGTGCACAAGACAACAATTTTCAACACAACTAAAAATAAATGTCTGCAACAGAACTGTGTCACTGGGAGTGAGCTTTGGGGTTTCAGATGCTCAAACCAGGTCCCGTGTCTTGCTCTTCCTGCTGCCGGCCAATCTGGATATAGCACTCTTGGCTACCTTTTTAGTGCCATGTTTGCTTGTGTGCTGCCATGCTCCTCACCATGGTGACAACGGACTAAACCTCTGAAACTGTAAGCCAGTCCCAATTACATGTTTTCCTTTATAAGAGTTGCCGTGGTCATGGTGTCTGTTCACAGCAATAGAACACTTACTGAGACAGTTCACCAATGTGGGTATTGGTGGAATTGTCACTTTATATATTATATATTGTCTATTTATATATATATATATATATATTATTTAGTTTTTGGCTTGGAATGTCTGAGCAGCTTGTGAATTTTGATCACCCATCCCCTTAAGAACCGTCTGGATTCTTTGGTGTTCTGGAGCTTTGTGAAATGCCTTTACCCCCAGCATCCTTCACCATGCTGGCCAGGCAGAGTATCTCCGAAACTGTGAAATGCTCAGACAAGGAAATGGTCCACAGTTCTGCCACTGAGGGTAAGACTGGGATTATGAGAGCAAGCTCTGCTCAGGATGCTTGTTGCTATGTTCTCGAGGAGAGATGCACGGAAATGCCAACATGAGACACATGGGTATTTATATAAGACACACTTGCATGATATCAGAGCTTAAATACATAGAAATTCTGAATAGGCAGAACAGATACTGCTTTCTGAGGTCTTAGTTGCAAGAATAAATTGAGCCTTAAAGTGGTTAAGTGATAGCCAAGGTCATGTGGGTAATACGTGATTGTGTTTGACAAGATGCCGATATTTCTCAGCTTGGACTGACTGCCTTTTTCTAGTGAACCCCATGCTTCATGCCTTGTTGAGTGGGTGATTGATGCGTTTACATTTATGGGTACTTATGATATGGCTCACTGACTAGTTTCCCAGCAGTTGATGAGGGGTGGGGTGACCATTTGAATGTGGGCTCAAGGAACAGGTGCTCACAAGAAAATGAAGTGATGAGACACTGTGAGATTCTTCACCAGAAAACAAACTGCTGGCAGTTAATAAAGCGAATGTTGAGCTGCCTTGTCCCTGCTGATGAATGACACATCGCTTTGGGCAAGTAGGTAAGCTCAGGGAGATTGTCTTTCCCATCTACACTTAAAAAGTTTAGCACATGAATAATTGAGCAACTTCCTGGCACGCTCAACATTTATTTGTTTGCCTGCTCAAGGCAGAAAAAGAAGGGGAAAACTATTTTGAAAATGAGTTGTGCATTAACTTAGAGTTGATGTGCCTCCCATAATTATATTTGCAAAGGAGTTTATTGGTATGTTTTGTTATTTTCTTATTGATATATTGAAGTAAAACACATTACTGAACTACGAAAGAGGAAGGGTAGGAATCCGCCTGGTTGGTATGCATGTGGGTTGTAGATGAGAGCTTGCACCTGCCTGCTCACCCATGTAGTCATTATACGGGGTTCACCTCATTAAAGTGAGTTTTTTGATCCAGTGCTTCTCCCGGTCAAGGCCAGAAGAGGACATGGAGTTATGCCAGTACCCAGTGCTTAGTACCTGTTTTTTGTTTTTTTTTTCTCACTCAAATGTTAACAACACTGGCCTCATTAAATCTGAACTGTGTCCTTCTAAAGACGCTAAGAGGTTGCATTTGTCCCTAGTCCAGTGGTGAGGGTAGGAAGAAGAGCCTTATTCACAGAACACTCCCACTCTCTCGGTGAGTCTTAGGTCTGGTGGTGAATTAACGTCACACTTGTGGGAGGGAGAATGGTTTCCAGTAACATCTTAGACAGACTCTCTACGTATATACAAAAGAAAGGAAATTGGTATATGGGAGAGACACCTGTACTCCTGTGTTGATTATGGCGTGGCTTACAAAAGTTTTAACCCAGTGTAGGTTGTTTTCTCTGTGGGATTGTGTTCAAATAGAGATCTAGTCCTAACTTGGGTCTTTAACAAACAAAGTTAAGTAGGAAGGTCCAGACATAAAGTACTATTGTTTTTATCATGTTTACTATCACATGCTTCTCTGTTGTTCCATTTCACATCTATTATTTGTCTATGAATCCATCCACCTATCCATCCATCCACCCACCTATCCATCCATCCATCCATCCACCCACCGACCTATCCATCTGTCCATCTATCCATCCATCTATCTATCCATCCATCCTCCATCTATCTATACATCCATCTATCTACCCATCCGTCCATCCATCCATCCTCCATCTATCTATAAATCCATCTATCCACCCATCCATCCATCTACCCACTTACCACCCATCCTCCATCCATCCATCTGTACATCCATCCATCCATCCATCATCACCCATCCTCCTGTCTCTTTGTCATCATCCTTATCCTCTCTATTGGTGTTGCAACTTCCAAATGATGTCTCAGTCAGTGCTTGCTTCTCTTTTCTATGCAGAGGCTACCTCCCACTAAGTCAGCCTGGATGCATGTGAGGTTTCCTTAGCCCACACAGCTAGAATTTTCATAAGCACGAAAGATTGACAAATGAGGAGGCAGATTTTCCCATCAACCATACGTTAAAGCTTGATCTGACTGTCTTCATCCCTGCCAGCCTCATTCACCCTCTTGCCTTCTCTATCCTTTGTGTGTGTGTGTGGAGAGAGGGGTGCATGCCTGTGCAGTGGAGCTCAGTTACACACCCACATCACCCTGTTTTCTTACGCTCTGAGGATAGATCAGTTGGCTGGGTGCAGGAGGAGGGGGATTGATAGGAGTTTGTTCACAGAAACTGATCCTGACTTCCTATGACCCTTGATCCCACCTCCATTCCTGGTCCTGGCAGTAGGCCGCTCCAACACACCTTCAACTCTGCTGGATAACCAACCCCCTTCCACCACACCAGCTCCCACCAGGTACACCATGTCCTCTTTTTGCCCCACTATCTTGTTTTCTCGCTTGCAGTGGTCCCTTGGACTTCAGCAGGAGCCCAACTTCTGCACAACACAGGGTCGTAAACTGTCCCTAGAATGCCATTGGGCAGGCCTTCTGCTTCTAACCAGGTGTTGTCTGAATCGCAGTCTATGTGGATAAAGCCTCAACAAAAACTCCCAATTTAAAAAGAACATGTTACTTAAAGAAAAATAAAGCATGAAGGAATAGCTTGTGACCCCTGAATTCATCTAAAGTTGTTGCTTCGGTGAACGCTAGTTTATTCTTCCAGCTGCAAGGGGTTGTTTTCTTTAAAACCAAAAGAATTTGGGCTTTGCATTTCCAGGTTTTTTGTGTTTTGTTCAAGGAACTGGAATAAATTCAAATGGATTTGCAAGGATATTTTATCCAAAGCCAAGCAATAATACAGCTAAGAAAAGGATATGCTTCCAAGGGTGATAGCAGGCCACGTAAGTGAAGGCACTCAAGGGTCCCGACTACTGTGTTCGTCTTTACTTTACGGGATCCAGGAGGAGAAATCTGTCTACTAAGGGGCATAGTGGGGGTGATTCTTTGTTTTGATTGACAGGCTTGGATATGTAAGCTTTTGCTCCCTGCATGCATCCTGTCCCACGATGTATCTTATTTCAGTCATAGGCTAGTGCAGTAGGCACACACATAGGCGTAAGATGGTAAATAGGACTTTTTCTCTAAAAGGTTAGACATTTTGCTCACTGCCTGTGGTGGTTTGAATGAGAATGGCCTCCATAAATTCATATGTTTGAATAGTTGGTCCCTGCTGGGTGGGACTGTTTTTGGAGCTGTCAATTTGTTGGAGAAGATGTGTCACTGAGGACAGGCTTTGAGGTTTCAAAAGCCCATGTCATTCCCAGTGAAGCTCTCTCTCTCTGCCTCCTGCTTGTGGATCAGGACGTGAGCTGTCAGCTGTTCCTGCCACCATGTCTTTGTTCCACCGTCATGGACTCTATCCTCTGAAACCATTAGTCCCAAATTAAATGTTTCTTTCTATATGTATATTGCCTTGGTTACGGTGTTGGTCAGAGCAATAGAAAAGTAACTAAGTAACTAAGACATTGCCCACACACTCAGAGATGGTTTGCCCATTGCCTTCCATATTTGAATCCAAACTATCCTTAAAAGGGACTTTCTGATGGTTGCCGAGGGTGTGGGGCGGGTGGGACTTAATCTGTTGTTTGGAGTGGAGTGTGTGTGCGCGCAGCTTGATATAGATAAGAGTCACAGACTGCTAGTTTGTTGCTAGGTGCATTGTTATAAGAAAGACGCATTTGTACACTACACACGGTGAGATGATTCCCTCCATGTCTCAGCAGTTCTGGGAAAGGAGCAGAAAGCGAGCTGTGAGTGACAGACAGGGACCAGTTTTGAAGCTGGGCCAAGCTGAGGACCAGCATATACCTTCTACTTGATGCAACCTTGACCTGATAGGAAAGGCTTGCAGGAGCAGAAGACACATGCGAGGGTGAAACTGGAGCCGGGAGGGCAGGAGGGACAGCAGACAGCCAGGGAGGCGGAGGTCACCCCTTGTCACCACAGCCTGCTATTAAAGGGATTTTTCCAAGATGCTTTTTGTTCCCTTCCTGAGGATGTCATTCTGCTTCCCCCGTCCTTTGGAGCAGGAGGGGAAACATAGCCACTCCCCTGGCCCTGTGCAAGCCGGTTATTAAGACCAAAGTTACCCTGAGGAAGTAATTTTCACTTTTCCAAAAAGATTAAAGATAAAAGGCAAGGTGCAATTTAGGTTTCTAAAATTTAGAAAGAAAGGAGAGGGGAGAGTTGGCCTTTCCTTGTGTTAATTTCTTATGACTTTGAGTTGTTCCTAAACTCTAAAGGAACATTGCGGTATTGGTAGTTATATCAACCGACTGCCCCTGCCAGTGTGTGTTACTTGATCTTGTGTGGATTCTCACACGTCCTGTGCTTCCTGATGTGGGAGCAGAGCCAGGCAGTCATGAGGGTGCTGGGTGGTTCGCCCAGTCTCTCCTTGTTCTGGCCCTGCCTCAGCAGCTCCTCCTTCCCTCCACTGCTTCGCCTCTGCCACCTCTTCCTCTCTGCAGCCTCTCTCCTGCCTCTCATCATCCCATGCTCTCTTGGGCATCTCTCTCACAAGGGTCCCAGGAACAGAAATGCTTTCAGCCCAGCATCTGCTCTTGGCATCCTCGACCTTCCTTCAGCAAACCCTGAGCCCTGGACGTGGAAAGGGAATTGTGGGAAGGAAGGTGCCTGAGCAGTAGCTGTATGAAATCACAAGCCATGGTTCTTGGGGAGACGGGGAGGGGAAGGGAAAGGGAGGTGGAGAAGATGAGAGGAAGGGGGCCCATAAGACAGCAGGGAGGCTGTTTGGGGAAACAGTGTGATTTTAAGTTTGCATATTAATAGTTTTAGTCGATCCCAATCTTCCTCTGATATCTTCCCATACCCCCTTGGCATTGGTGCTGGCCCAAGAGTCTTTCCCAAGACACTCCTGCCCCTGGGAGTCTGGGGTCCGCACATGTGACTGGGGAGGTGGTAGGCTTTATTTACCTTCTAGTTTTGAGAATGAGGAGGTGAAAAAAGGGGGTGGGGGAACGCCCCAGGCTGGACTCTGGTGCCTGTGCCTGAGCCCAACAGGGTGGGGTGTTGGTGACCTTGAGTTCTAGACCCTGGAGCAGAGGATGCTCGGGAATCGACGAGCACCCACACTGCTCCTGGACTCATCTCCAAAGCTGATATGAATTTCAGCTCTCCTAACAGTGCTGTGAATTATACATGAGTCCCATTTCACAGAGCGGAGGGTTGGAGCTCATCACGTGCTCGCCCGCTGTCATGTGCCCGTCAAACGAGTCTGTCAGGCTAGACAGTTGCTGCTTCTCCCAGGACTCACGCTGCTTGCCTGGGAGCCAGTGCTGGGCTAGACCCAGGCAGGGGCGGGAGCTGCGCTTTCTGTCCCCACAGCCTCACCGCCACAGCTGTCACTCCCAGAAGATGGCTTCTGAATCCCAGACAAGGATAGGAGTTGGCAATGGAGAGTCCAAGGTTCTGCGCTCTGTGGTCTCTTGTCCTCCCTGAAGATGAGCCTGTGGGGGTGGAGTGCTCCCCGCTCACACAGGCTGCCATCAGTGGCGTGGTCGATGGGACCTGAAGCTCAAGGCAAGTGGCTAAGGTGAAAAGTGACCCTGCCTCCATTGTCAGGAAACAGATAAAAATAGATGTCCTTCGTGGCTCTGGTGAAAAATACCCAGACAGGGAAGGCATCCAGGCTTCACTCCCGACAGGAAACCCTGGGTGCTCAGCTTCTGGCCTGTGCGTCAGTGCCAAGTGACACTGATTCTGAACAAAGGTTGTAAATCAAGGCAGTGTCACGTGATAGAGAAGTTACGAAGCCCATGTCAGTTCCCAGTGCCCCAGTGATGGGAGGAGGAGGAGGGGGAGACTTTTCCCATCTTCTCCCAGACAACTCCCTAGCAAGGCTTTAGGGCCTTGGCGTGCTCCGCTGTGACTGTCACCCCATGCTATAATGCATGTCCAGTGTACTCTAGACTGCATGCACGGATGTGATCCTGCCCAGGGGATGTGGCCCTGACCAGAGGAGGTCCTCCCCCAGGGATCTTAGTCTTCAGTGAGAGACTTCTAAATAAACCATCGTCACAATGTCAGACACCAGTGACCTCTGAATAGAATACCATCTGGGGATGCAACGTAAGAGCGAGTGGTGAGTCTCCTAGGAGAGTTTGAAAAGACTGGCCAGTTGATGAGATCTTTGAACCAGAACTTCAGCAGCAGTTGGACCCAGTGATGGATAAGACCCAGGGGAAATGGAGGGAGAGGCCGAGCCACTGAGCTGTGGGGAGAGGGAGAACTTGGGCAGCTAGGACCAGGCAGGGACTACAGGTGTGTGCAGGTTGAGGAGATGGTGCTTCCCATCCCTGCTGCTGGAGACAGAGAGCCTTCACAGACTCTCCCCTGGTGTGATTTAGACCATCAGCCGCTGGCAAGAGCTGTGTCAGTGGGCAGGAGGGAGCAGAGCTTGAGAGTGAGGGACCTGCAGGATCCACACAAGGTCCCGACAGATCACTTCCACCACGGAACCCTCCATGGACCTCCACACTCACCTTCCACTGTTCTCTCTCTTCTCTCTGTGTTTTTGTCCCCAGAGTGTGAGCGGCTTAGGCCACCCTGCTTTCTCTTCCCAGTATACACAGCAGACTGGCCATTGACCCGGGCACAGAAATCAGACACAGGAAACCAGTATGCCCACAAAGGATGAGCAGGTGTGCACGTGTGTAATTGAGCTTGGAATATTTGAGAGAAAAAAGTAAGAATGAAGTGTTGACTTTGGGTCTCTCCTGGGATAAGGCCTGGCCAAGCTCATTCTTCTGCTCGGACACTGCATCACATTGGGGAGATGCTCTTAGTGGGTCCTTAAGTCCTTAGGGAAAACATGTTTATTTCCTTGTTGTAGAAATTTATATCAATCATAAAAATTAGGAAAATACCGAAAAGTCAGCACAGTAGCTGCTGTTAATTACAGCCACTTTTATGTTCACTTTAAAAATCTAGAAGGAATAATGGGGAGAAAATATGATAAAATAGTAAGAGATAAAGAATGGCCACTGTTATAACCGTCATTTTACAGCTGCATATTAGTTCCATAGAATTGATGAATCGTGGTTGATTAAAAATCCACCTCACTGTTGTATATTTAAATTACATCCAAGTTTTTCCATTAAAAAAAAAAACAACATAGAGTAATTAAATAACATTCCCCTTGCTTACAACAATATTCTCAGAATCTCTGGCTTTATTCCCCTAAAATGCTATCACTGAATGCAAAAAGTGCTAATAATTTTAAAGTTCTGAATGCTGCTCAGCAAAGAAAGTGATGTTTATGAGAGCTGAGGACCGATTTGCAAAACAGACACCTGGGGTGCTGGCTCATCCTCATTGTCAACTTACCAAGGAGACGCACCCGTGAGCGTGACTATGAGGGTGTATCCAGAGTCAGTTTTTCTCTGAGTATGTGGTGGCATTCCATGGGCTGGGGTCCCAGACTGATAAAGAGACAAAGAAGAAAGCTAGCAGAGCACTGGCATTCGCCACTCTCCGCTTCCTGGCTGTGGATGCAGATGTGGCCAGCGACCTCAGACTCACGCTGTCATCTAGCCCCGCGATGGACTGTGCTCTCAGAGCCGAGGCAAAGCAAAGCTTCCTCTTTTAGGTTGCTGTTTGTCAGCTGTTTTACCACAGTAACAAGAAAGGTAACGAGTACTCAGGACCACCCCTGTGCAGCCTGTGCAGTTTGCATATGTGTGGATCCTAGGTGGTGCTTAGAGGGGCCCAGAGAGGGAAGGGGAGAAGCCAAGGCAGACATGGGGAGAGGTGGTGAGGAGCTGGTGTGTCCAGAGGTGACTCCATGACACTGAAACACCAGCCAATGCCCCAGAAAGACAAGGTCTGTATGAGATGGACCTGAAAGGGCCTGGCAGAACTAAGTTCAATTTACTTTCTGTGGAAAATGTCTGGGAAGGGATTGGGGTTTTCCTCTGCTTCTCTGTGCGTCTGTTTCCATGGCAAGGTGAATTGGATGTCTACTGTGCTGTCATAATTAACTGCGCTATTAAAATATAATTGAAGGGTTAGAAGCTCTTGACTGAATATGTTGCTCCATCTAGAGACTCTTTCAAAGGAGAGCAGAGTGCAAAGCATTTTCCATTTAGGGATTGGTTTCTTGGTCCAGAAAGATGAATCCCAGTGTTGCCAACACTGGGTGATTGGCTCTGTGGTGGTTAACCTTGGCTGTCAGCTTGACAGTCACCTCTAGGATCCCCTAAAATGCAAACACCTCTGCGAGGAAGTTTCTAGATTCTGTTGTCTGCGATGGAAAGACCAACACTGACTGTGAGCGGTACCATTCTGTGGTTTGCTGCAGGCTGCTGCAGGGAATGGCACGTGTCCCCACCAAGTCCCTGCTGCCACTGACATTTCCTGTCTGTTGCACCTGTTGGTTGAATATTCTGTTTAATACCCTTCAGTAAAAATGTTACAATCACCAGGCAGTGGAGGTACACGCCTTTAATCCCAGCACTTGGGAGGCAGAGGCAAGCGGATCTCTGTCAGTTAGAGGCCAGCCTGATCTACAGAGTGAGTTCCAGAGTTACAACAGAGAAACCCTGTCTCAAAAAATTAATTAATTAATTAATTAATAGAAAATTAATTAATTACAATAGAGAATTCTGGGATGGTGGATGACAATGGCTTTGGTGATTTTTTGACACTTTTCATTTTGACAATTAAAATGGCTTCGACTGATTTATTTTCCCTGGGGCTGGGCTAGATGGAGTGTGGGGGTCACCGTTCAGGTGACAGGACATCCATGGAGATTCACCACGTTCTCTTTCAGCGCCAGCACGCCTTAGCACACTTTCTCACTCCCCCCCCCCATCCCTGCCCTTTTTGCCTGTCTGTGATCCTCATCCAGCCTCACCAGCTTTCTCTTCAGCTTTAGTGCCGCCTCTGAGGAGCCCCCAGGCCTTCGCCTCCAGCAGCACAGGCTGAGCATGCCTCCCCCTCCCCGGGAGTCTCCTTCCACAGTCTTCTCAGGACGGTTTCCTCCCTGCCTCTCTCTGGTGACTTCTTCCTTCTGGTCACTCTTCTTTGTCATCACAGCACCCTGCTACCCATTACCTGCATCACAGGCGCTATCCCCGATCTTACGCAAACATAGGAAGCTGCGAGACCCTGAAGGCACAGTCTGGGGCCCTTTGGTTTGGTTTGGACTTCATCCTCAGAGCTTCTGCACAGCCTGGAAGATAGCCCAGGTACCTTGAGAGCAGGGTTTAGGGCTTGTTTCCATTTGTGTTTCTGTCAAAGGGCTCAGTTACAATGAATGACACACTGAGCTAGTCTCTGAACTGCTGTAGAGCGCACATGTCCGTTGCCACTTGTGAATCTAGCAAGCAT
Source organism: Cricetomys ansorgei (assembly GCA_026225945.1). Taxonomy (NCBI): domain Eukaryota; kingdom Metazoa; phylum Chordata; class Mammalia; order Rodentia; family Nesomyidae; genus Cricetomys; species Cricetomys ansorgei. Next base: position 2,143,066 of record JAMJFZ010004042.1, read on the forward strand.
GTGTTTGCCATTTCTACATTTTCTGTGTTTGTGATGTGTTAGCTGTGTTCATGTAGGTGTGTGTGGGTGGCGTGTGTTTAGTGTGTTTATGTATATATGGGTGTGCATGCCATGTGTTTACTGTGTTTATGTATGTGTGTGTGGTCACATGCTTGCTGTGTATAAGTACGTATAAGGGCTAAGTACATGTTATTATGTGTATACTGTGCACATTTGCTGCTTGTTCTGTGTTTTATTGTTTATACTGGGTACCGATGCCCATAGACTGTGACTTAGGTCCCCACTGAACTTAGCCGTGTGCTTGGAGCCGAGACATAGTCTTTCTGATACTTCCCTCGGGAGCTTGGGGTCTGGGAGGTGCTGCTGAGAGGCTTCCTCCTGACTTCCCTATGCTAACATCACTCCTCTTTCTTTGCCTGTCCATCTGGCCAACCTGCCCTCTCCCAGAACTTAGAACTCCACCCCATAACACCTCCAGCAAAGGCTGAGGCTTGTGGGTGCTTACTCTACCAAATGAGCAACCCACAGTCAGCAGGACATTCATCTGATCAAACTTAGGTAGACTGATGGCACAGCAACTCGGGAACATGGAGTCACACTGGAGGGTCCTGTGGTCACGGAGTGGGTGGCATCGGCTGCTGAGTAGAAGGGCATGCAGCATCCTTGATGATTCATCTCTTAGGCTGCAGGTAAGAGGCTGGGTTCCTCTGCTCCAGCTCACTTCCCTCTCTGGTCTTCCCTGTGGGTGGAGCAGCACAGCACAGTGTTGAAGTATCTTTCCTGGAGGGTTGTCTATTGAAGCATTTAGACTGTTCTTTGAGGAAGATCTCCAATTTGAAAAGGCTTTTCTTCAAATAAAGGGCATTTTTGGTATGACACTACAGTCTTTATCATTTGTGCTGGGGGAGGTGATGGGTACAAAGGACTATAAATCCCAACTTCCTCCATATGAGAGAAGCAGCAGGAACCACTTTTATTTGTGTGTCTGTCTTAGTTATTTTCCTGTTGATGTGAGAAGATACCCCAACTAAAGCAACTTAAGGGAGAGAAGGTTTATTTTGGCTCACAGTTCCAGGGCACAGCTCTCCATACCGAGGAGGAAGTCACTGGCAGCTAGATCTAGAGATGGCTGGCGACACTGGGTCGCCAGTCGGCAGAGAAAGATGAATGCCGGTGCTCAGCTTTCATTCAGTGCAGGACCCCAGCCCCAGGAAGAGCACCACCCTCATGTAATGTACTTCCCACCTCAATTAACCTAATCAAGACAATCCCTGAGGAGCCTGGCCAGAGGGTTGTCTCCCTGGTGGTTCCAGACCCTGTGAGGCTGACAATCCATGTGGACCATCACTCTCTGTCAGCATACTTCTGGGAAATTATGTTAGTTGACTTTACTTCTCCAAGGAATCTCCCACCCTCTGCTCTTCATTGCATCCTGTTGGCTGTCTTTTCAGTTCTACTTTTTAATCTGTAGGTGGATTTACAGACTCATCCTCAGAACGTTTCGTTTTAACCTGATCCCAGGCGTAACTCTCTTGTCACATAAATTTTCTCTAATACCATTGTGTCACCAGGCAGTTACAGAAAGCAAGCCCTTAGAGAGTGTCAGAATTGATAAGATTAAATGCTAAGAACGACAGCCACTTGATTTTGTAGCGAACAGCAGTAAGTAGCAGAGGTTATTAATTATACAAAAAAAATGTTTCCCACGGAGTAGTCATTGTCAAAGCAAGCTGCCCACTGTGGCAAGGCTCGCTCTCAGGCTGTGACTGAGGAGGGGCGAAGAGGAAGAGAGAGCTGCCATGCTTTCCTCAAGCTAACTGAGGTTGGTGAACAGAATAAAGAAAATACTAGAACTCTTGCCTTTAAGCCTGGGTCAATGTGGTGCTGAGGATATCTTTAGTGCTGGTTTACGCTTGCCCTCAGCTTAACAGCTCAGGTTTATCTGTGTCAATGGATTATGTTGGTCATCAATATTCAGGTGCCCTAAACACAACTTTAAAAAAATCTTACATTTCTTTTAACTTTTTAGAAAACTCTTTATTTTTATTGTAAGACTAAAGGCCTTTTGACTGCATGTATGTTTGTGTAGTGCATACATGCAGTGCCTAGAAAGATCAGAAGAGGGCATCAGATTCCCTGGGACTGTAGTTGTGTATGGTTGTGAGTCTTCATGTGGGTGCTGGGAACTGAACTCGGGTCCTCTGGAAGAGCAGCCAGTGCTCTTATACTATGGAACCATCTCTCCAGCCCCTTATTTTAGTTTTTATTATTTGTAGATTTCACACATGCAGCTAATGTGCTTTGGTCAAGTCCACCCCCACTCCCTTCTCTCCAGTTCCTCCTTTATCCCTCCACCTGATAGTCCCTCCAGCTTTCATGTATTCTCTATTTTTTTAAACCTGAGTCTATCTAGTGCTGGCATTATGTGCACGGGCTGAGGCCCATCTACTGGCGCACGGTAGCCTCTCAAAGGCCATGTCCCTAAAGAAAGCTGTCTATTCCTTCCTCCGCATCTACCTGTTGCCAATAGCTCCTCCGCTAGAGATGGGACTTTCTGATCACCCACCTACCCGGCCTGAGGTTTTGTCTGGCTTGACCTCGTGCATACAGTAGCAGCTACTATGGGTTCATATGTTCAACTGCCTTGTTGCGTCTAGAAAACAATGTTTCCTTGTAGCTTCCCCTTCTTCTGGGATGATCCCTGGATCATGGGAGAGGTGTGGTAAAGATGTCCTATTTCAGGGTGTGCACTCTGTAGTCTCTCACTCTCTGTACCTTGATCACTCGTGGGTCTGTGTGTTAGATGCCACCTACTGCAGAAAGAAGGTTCTCTGATGAGAGCAGAGAGACGCACTTTTCTATGAGCATAACAATGCGTCTTTAGGAGTCAGTTTAATATTATGCCCACTCATCAGAATAATAGTAATAGGTTCTCTCCTAGAGCCTGTGATCTGTGCAGTCTCGGGTTCTTGGCCCTGTTCTGATGCCAGACGTAAGTTACTTCCGTGGAGTGGGCCTTGAACCCAGTCATAAGGTGGCTGGTCACTCCCCCAACATGAGTGCACTGCTGAGCCAGTGAGCACATCTTTCAGGCCAGTTGGTACTGTAGCTCACAGGATTCACTGTGAGGTAAGTTTGTTGAATACTTTTCCGCCATAGCAGCATAAACAGAACCTTTTGGTGCTATGAGAGCCAGCCAGTGGGGATGGTGTGTCCAGGTGGTTATCGGATTGATTTCCCCATATCCTGTGACTCAAATATGTGGTGTCCTTAGTGGTGGCGTATTGTCCCCAAATTCTAGAGGGTAACCAAGAGCAATGACAATAGGTTGTAATATCTGGGGACAGATGGGCTTCCATTGATCCACACCTGGGGTCTTTTTTGATAGCCAGTGCTGTCTGAGTCTTAATTTTTTCTTTTTACAATGGAAAAAAAAGGAGCTGTGGATACCAGCTAAAACTATGTAGCCGAGCTCCTGTTTGAGGACAGCTAGACTGTTGTTATCAAGTAGCTGGAACTGTACGTAAGTGAAATCAACAGGTCATCACAGTCTGCCTCTTATAAACATGGCATCTAATTCAGTTCCTTAAGATCTACACAATTCCTGACTAGAAATGATAACAATGGCATACTTCTTTCCACCGTGATACAGCTCCTCTGTATACGAAGTCAACAACAGCAACAACTGAGCCCCTTTACAGAGAAGATTATAGAGTCCTAGTTCAACGTCCATGCTAGTGTCTGCTTTTCTTTCTCTAGAGACTACCTAGGCAATTTACATCAGCTGTATCTACTGCGGGCCTCCTTCACATCCATATTTCAGTTAACAGTAGAGACTTTCTAACCCATTGCTTACAATATTAATGTCCAGAGCATTTTAATGTGGCTTTAATTTATCATTTGTGAATTTCTTAGATGTCTGTAGTGGATTTTGGTCGTATTCACCCCCACTACTCCCTTCAACTTCCCTGGGTTGAAGACCAGGTTGAAGATAGAGACTTTCTAACCCACTGGGAAAATGCCCACTTCCTACTTTCATGCCCTCTCTTCTGATAACCTGCTGAGACCGGCTAGCGCTGCCTGCTGTGTTTGCATGGGTATGGAACTATCCACTGGAGTACAGTCAACCTATCAGGGCTCACACCCATGAGGAAAACTGACTGTTCCTCAGCAGTCACCAGCTGTCCACATCACCTCAGCTAGGGGTGGGGCTTTGTCACAGCCTCCCCACACCAGCCCTTATTGGAATGCCATCTGGTTGGGTGTTGTACAGGTCCTATGCAGGCAGCCACAGCCACTGTTTGCTCGTGAGTGTAATGGTCCTATCGTGTCTGGAAGACTTGTTTTGCAGCAGTCCTTCTCAGCCTCTGGCTCTCACAGTCTTCCAGGCTCACTCCTGAGATGTTCCCTAAGCCTCCCCTTCTCCTTCTGTTTGCCTAAGTTGGACAACAGCATTTGGCTCTTTGGGAGCTTAGCATATACATGAGTTATTTCTCTGTTGCTGGGATGAAACCCCGTGACCAAGGCAGCTTATAGAAGAAGGGGTTTATTGGGGGTCATGACTTCCAGGGGGCTTAGAGTCCACCATGGCGGAGAAGCACAGCAGCAAGTGGCAGGCACTGTGGCAGGGACAGGGAACTGAGAGCTCACATTTTCAAATGCGAACACAAAGCAGAGAGAATGGTCAAACAGTGAGACAAAGCTATGAGCCCTCGAAGCCTGACTCCATTGGCACACTTCCTCTCGAAAGGCTGAAGCATGTAAATCTCCTCAAACAGCACCATCAGCTGGGGACCGAGTATTCAAATGCCTGAGCGTTTTTCTTTTACCCTAGAAATAAAAATACTGATTTGGGGTTATTTTGTGTGATACTTACTCTGGGAATTCAAATCCCCGAATTCATCTTTTTCTTTTCCCACAGTTTTTAGGGCAGCCAGGAACAACCTCGATGCTCCTTGACTAAAATATTTTAAGGTGACAAGGACCAAGTCACCTAGAAACCTTTTGTCTGTACAAATTTGATTATAGATGGGTTTTAAGTAGTGTGTGTATATGTATGTTTGTATATATGTATGCATGTGTTTATATATGTGTGTATGTTTGAATGTGTTTATATATTTTGTGTGTATATATGTGTTTATATGTATGCTTGTGTATATGTGTGTGTGTGTATGTTTGCATGTGTATATATATGTATACATGTGTTTATATGTGTGTGTGTATATATGTGTATGTTTGAATGTGTGTGTATTTATATATTTATATATATAAATATGTTTGTATGTTTCACCATGGGGGAAAACATAGGACTGACACTATCAGCACTGTGGTGTTCTTTGAGTTCTTTGCATAGAGGAGCCCCAGGATGGGACGACTGAAGGATGACTGGGTCAGGTAGATTCTGTTAAGCACTGGAGCTGCAGAGCAGTAAAGTGTGTGGCTGGCACATGACAGTAAGAAACCTAAGGCTCTCAAGGCACACTGACTGGCTGAGGGCTCAATGCCCAGTCAACATTTCCCCTCAATTAAAACACTCCAGTGCACTTACTAGAGTGAACCAATGTGGTTTACATTTCTGAGGGTGGCTTTCTGTCTTTCCTCTTCTGCTTTGTTGGCTTGAGGACAATGTGGTCCTGAGGGTGGTCAGGGGATTTTGAGGTCTCTAGAGCAGTGCTTTTCAACCTGTGTATTGCAACCCCTTTGGGGGTCCAATGACCCTTTCACGGGGGTTGCCTAAGAGCACCTTCATATCAGATGTTTAAGTTAAAATTCATAACAGTAGCAAAATTGCAGCTATGAAGTAGCAACGAAAGTAATTTTATGCTTGGAGGTCACCACAACATGAGGAACTACGTTACAAGGTTGCAGAATTAGGAAAGGTAGAGAATCACCCTAGAGGATCAATCCCCAAATCTTCAGCATCTACAGATTCAGTCCTAATCTTTCCTCCCCATAAAACCTCCCCTGATAATTTAGCATTATTCTGCTCCTTCTCTAGTATTCTGGGGTCAACACAACGTGGAGCCTTAGTTTCTTACTGTTAACGTGGATGTCCAGTCCGCAATCATAGAACGTAGTTTGGAACTTGTCCTGGGTTCCTGATAAATATTTAATGAGTATACAGTTGAAAACAATATGAGGAAGGCTTTCTTTCTTCCATGAAGTGAAAAGCAGAACTGATGACCCATTTCCTGATTGTCATTGACAGTGTCAGGAGAGTCGCTGGGGAGATCTGTTGTTAATGATGTAGCTGCTGATTTATAGCTGTGATCATGAACTGGGTTCAAGGTCTAGATTTAAGTGAGTATTCATCACTAATACAAAAAAAAATCTAGTTTATTACTCAGATATGCTGGTTATACATAACCAAGAATTTTGTAAATCCATAATTGATTTTTTTTGCCTGTGTATGTATCAGTGGTGTTCCTGTCTGTATATATGAATGTGAGATTGTGTGGGGGTGTATGTGTGTGCAGGTAAGTGTAGAGGAGTGTGTACATATGTGCAGAGCCTGACAGAAATGTTGGGTGTCTTTTTTTATCATTCTCTGCCCTACGTATTGAGACAGGGTCTCTCACTCAAACCCAGATGGTTTGCGCAGCTAGCCAGCTTGCTTCCCACATGCCAGGATTGCTGTCAGACCATTAAACCTGCCCAGCATTTATGTGGTTGCTGGGAATATGAACGAACTGTAGTCATCACACTTGCAAGGTAAGCAGTTTACCTGCTAAACCATCTCCCCAAGCCCCATAATTGAATTTTTGTTAAAGAAAATTATATGATAGGAATAGCACCAGAGCCGAAAGTCAGAGTGGAGGACACACAGATCAACTGGGGTAGGGTGGAGCCACCAAGCTCCCGAGGGCAGAGCGTTCAACCTTCCTGGGTAGCTGTGAGGGTGGGGAGACTCTCTGAAGAAATTAGAACCCCAAAGTCAGAACTCCAGAAGGGTGGTAAACTTCAAAGAGCTAAATCCACCCTGAGATACTGGAATGTAAAAAGGAAACTGAAGGCCGCGATGTAAAAAAGCTGAACATTATTTTTTTCTTGCTGTATTTGCACGGAATCTACAAATAAGTAGAGAGAAGTTCTTTAGAGTTGTCCCAGAGGCTCCTGGGCTGGGCTTTCCAACCCAGAGGCTGATGGCTCAGAGTCATAAGAGCTGGAGGCACAGAGCCCTAGGCATTCAGACAGCCTCACAGCTGGAGTGCTGTGCGTAGTGCCCAGAAGCTGGTATTAGCACTCCAAGCTCCAGGTTCAAGGCCTCAGCTCTCGTTATTGGAGACCCTCTGTCTACAGCGCCCCCTCCCCCAGGCTCTTTGCAGTATTTCGTCTCTTGTGGTCTCAGCTCTTCCGTTTATTTTCCTGGAACTTCCAGCCTGTGTAGTTTCTGAGTTTTTTGTGGCCTCTGCAGTCTCTGCTGACACACAGTCTTCAGCGAGCGGCCTTGTCGATGCTGAATGAGCTGGGTCTTCTCCATTTGGGAGGTCATTCCCCAGTCGCTGTGTCCAGCGGCTTCTGCACAGTGTCCAGGACTGCGAGCCCAAGGGTTTTGTCCTCTTCCATCATCTCAGCCTCCTCGACCTGAGATAAAGACCACAGTAGGCAAGAAAAGGCCATCCAGGGGAGGATTTTGTTGAGGCCTAAAGGGAGATGTATATTAGAAATAAGTTTCCAGAATGACCTGAGGAGGCTGAGAAGCAAGCTTTTTATGTGGCCAGAAAATGGGTGTGGCAGGCTTGTATGCAGGCTCCAGTTGCACCAATCACACTCACTGCATATGTACAGCCTTTAATCCACCAATCACAGGCTTCCTTTGGAATCACAGAGGAATTTTCTTCCTGGCCTGAATAAAAACCAATATAAGGTTAGAATCATCTGGAGCTGCTAGAGGTAGGGTCATATAGAGTTCACTTAGCTTATAGCCGAAGTGGAATCTGCTAGAGTTGGTATAAGATGCTCAGAGCAGTTGTAAGGGGAACAAGGCTCCCTAAGGCAGAATTCATGGCTTCAGCAGCAGCTGGAGTCTTGACAGTCTTGACAGGCATTTCGTCAGTGTCCACAAAATGTTTAAAGCAATTGGCCTGTTGTTAAAAACAGTTTGGCTGGTGACCAAAGAAAGGGCCTTTTGACTGACAGTTCCCCACTCGAGGCGGTGGGCGCAAGGAAGAGTCTGACAGCTGTAAATTGAGGAACTGAAAAGGTCCTCCCAACAGCACAGATTATTTCTATAATATTAAATATATATTTATTTATATATTTATACAATATAGAATATATATAGTTTATATTATATATATAATATAAATATATACTGAAGGCTATTGCTCAGAATATATCATGAAAATGTGGAATTGTACATATGTACTTGCAAAAACAGAAAAGAAAAAAAAAAACAAATAAAAAGCATACATCATCCATCCGTAACGGTAACTGTCTAGGAAACTGAACAGAATGTGAAACAAGGAGGATTTCTGTTTAATCTGAAATATTTTAATCTTTCATTTAAAATGGACTTAGGTAAAATAAAATGGTTGACAGCAGGAATATAGGTTGTTTCTCATCATTCACACTCTTCTGAATTTTTTGTTCTACATTTAAAAAATAAAAATAAGCCAGGATTGTGAAGAGTGATACTAAATATTGAAATACTACATTTAATTTTAAAATATTAAACTTATTTAAAAATATTAAAATGTCAGTAAGTATGGAGATAAAAGAGTGTCCACTATGCGCAAAATGTGAATCTTAGGGGAAAGGAAGAGAAGGCCATCGACCTTTTAAAATGTGAAGGTTGATAATTTTCCAGAATTGGTGAAAGATCTAAAACCTCAAATTGAAGAAATCTGGTATAGAAGATATAAACAAAAATCCCTCACTTTAGAAACTTACTACCCAATGCACAGAAGGGACACTGGTGTGGAAGGTGACGATCCTAACATTTATCAAAACAATGAAGATTAAACAACACAAAAGGAAAATAGTCTGTGAGCAGACTCCCTGAGAGTAACAGTAGAAAAGGAGACTAAAAAAGGAGACTAAGAGAATCTTCAAAGCACCTGTCACCTGGATTCCCCAGCACCTCTGCTGTGTCATTCCAGGCTGTGATCACATCAGAATATCCCCAGACAAGTAATGCTGACTGTTGATCCTGGCTCCACACCCAACATCCCAAGATGGCAGTGTGTCATGAAAATAGTAGCCAGATGAAAGCTGACTCCAGCTTCTTACACAAAGAGTTGTTTCCAGAAATGCATTGGTGATCCTCTTGGTCAACCAGAAACAACCTCTGAGGCCTGGCTTGGCACCACTGCCACAGTAGCCTGTGACACCCTCCCACCCCATCAAAGCAGCCACAGGCTTGCTGAGACACTCCCTCACCCTGCCCCCATCTCCCACCCAGCCACCTTCTCCTGGTTCCCAGACAGCTGCTTTATTCTTTGTGCTGAGTGTCTGGTATCTGGCTGTGCTCTAAGCTGACCCTTATTTTGTTGTTATTCCGTTATCTACTTCACTGACAGAGGTTAGTCTAAACAGACTATAGACCTGCTATAGACCAGCACGGAATCCTGCAGGATGACCATTTGGAAGAAGGAAATTAAATTCAAAAGCAGAAAGTGTGAATACGAAGCTTCATCAGAGATCAGAATGCTGCTAGTATGTCTGGTGTATTCTAGTCAGAGAGGAGGAACGTGAGATGGGAGCTCCTTATGGCCATTTGGGACTATCCTGGGCTTATTCTGATCCCGATATGTGGCATGATGGCTGTTTCTTCTCAGATCTCCACTCCCTCTAGAGGGAGTAGAAATGAGAAGAGTCATCATGCCACCCACCAGCCTTTGAATCCCTAATGATGGATTCAAGGTGCTCCTGATTTTCTTGGCATTCAGGTTCTGAGCAAAGAGGAATATTCCTACATTTTGTTATGTGACCTCACTGAGCAAGAGTCCTACAATCACCTTGTAAATCCTTCTTCTAATAATTGTCAGTAGAGATGTCCAGGGGCAGAGAGAGGATCTGCTTTAGCACACCCTGCCCATGAGCCCTGGAGTGCCCTGGCGTGGGGGAAGCTAGCTTTCTCACTGCTCTTAATAAGTACTCCTATCTTCTTGTCTGTTTCTGTGCAACTCTCCAAAGCACACTTGTTTCTGTTGTCATAATGGACCCGGGAATTGGTCATTCTTGAAATAATGTAGAGAAGTAGTTAGTAGGAGTAGAAGGTAGCCAGTAGCTAGAAAGTCCATTTCCTGTTTACAAGTCTTGATGGCTCATTTGTCTTCCTCTAATTAGCACCAGAACCCTCAGGTGCCTGACCTTCCACGTTTACAGGAGATGTTACTGGCTTTCTTTTCCTTTTTAAATATTATTTTGACAGGGCATAAAATGAATTTGCTAATTAGTTTTTTTTTTCCTTTCTGGCTTGCATTGTCTTATTGCCATAATCTGTCTCCAGTGAGACCAGCCGAATTTGTCAAACCCACACTGTTTCTGAAGAACAAATATTAAACAGCAACATGACTTGCAGACAGTATGTAGTTCAAGGGGAGATGAGCCAGCTCTGAAACTTGGCCAGGTGGGTATCCCCTCTTCCTACCTCTGCACAAGGACTACATGGGGTGTGTCATCACTCGGGTCCCTCCACTTACTGCTTGGAATAACAGTCTCTCAATCAAACAGGGCTCTAACTGAACCCTGGCTCCTTATTTTATAACTAAAATCTGCTCTCCCGAGTCTCCTGTTCCACTTGGAACTGAATCTTCCTGTTCTCTCTACTCCACGTGTAACTGAAGGCTGTTCTCCTGCCCTGAAAACTATTTTCTTGCCCTACACTGGAGTGCCACTTTTAACTGAATGTTACTGTAACGGATTCCTAACTTGTAACTAAATCCCAATTTGTAACAGATCCCCACTGTTTTCCCCTCTAGCTTTAAAAAGTTAGAAAGGAAAGAGAGAAACAGGAAGAAATCTTCACAGTCCTTATCTGTCTGAAGCCTCGAGAACTGGACCAACATCTATCATCTCTGTCCCACTAACTGTCACTGCCAACTCCCACTGCCTCTTTTATATACTGAGCGGTTCCCAGAAGTCCAAGCGTCAGTCAGTCATACAGAATGCTGTACAGGACAGACTTCTTGGCAACGTCCCACTACACAGGGCTTAACAAAATGGAACAATGCTGGACAGGGTCACCCAATAGGAGGGTAGGTAGAAGGCTCAGAGAGCCCCCTCCAACTCCAAATTTTAGGAGTTCTACAAGAACAGCAAGCCAGAAAACATTAAGATAGAGGTAGGGGACCTAGTGCAGACCCGTGAAGGTCCTGTGTCTGCTGTTTTGGTCTCTGTGAGCCCCTAAGAGTCCTGATCCCTTTACTCCATGGAGTGTGTTCTGGTGCTCTCAACCCCACTTTTCTGAACTGAAGTGGAGTTGAGGGTCAATCTAGGGGAGAAGGGAGCAGGGAGCTGGGAGGAGTGGAGGGGGAAGCAAGGCTGGGGTTGGAATGTATTGTACGAGAGAAGAAAAAATAAACGAAGAAAATCCGAAAAAGAGGAATATAGCCAAAAAAAGGGGGAGGGAGAGTAGAGTCTCCCTAACTCTCTCAGAACTCTTGTGTACAAGCAGCCTAGCCATTCAGAAAAACCAGGAGCAAGGTCTCTATGTATTGCCCTTAAGCACTGACAACTGGGTTTTTGTTGGAGAAAGGCTGGGAACACTAGTTTAGGAGATAATTAAATGCAAAAGCAAGGTTCCAGGCCTCCCAGTGGCATGACCACTAGTTAACATGAACGGAAGTGGGAAATTCATCTGCACTTAGTTTTAGGGGGCATTATCTGGTGTGCTCTGGGTAGCATGCTGTGCCAGAGCTGGGCTTCACTCCAGTGTGTTCCCCAAGTGTTAAATTATAATGACTGGAGATGAGGGCAGAAATTCACCATGCGAGCCTTTTCAGCATAGAGTACAAGAGCTACTGCCCTTTTCAGGTCATTCAGCTCTGCCCCATCTATTAGAATGAGATGTTTACTTGTCAACATGCACTTTATACCTAGATACATAAAATTTTGGAAACTTGTGGTTGGAAGGCCATCTCCTCTCTTCTTGAGTCCATTCTGAATAAGGGTAAAGGCAAGGCTTACTTAAAGAGAAAAAAAAAAATCATGATTGCTGTTTATTCTCCCTCAAAGTAAGAGGCTCTGTCATTTCCTGTCAAAACAACCTGAGCTGGCCTAATGGTATCCAAGCCATCAGCTCATTCCAGGTAGCTGCAGATAGAAATGTGCCTGCCAGGCTATACTGTTCACAGACAGGGCTTGGTAATTTGCTTTTAACACAGAAGAACGAGACGATCAGCCAAGTTCAAGAACTACCGATCCGTTCCACTCTCAACAAATAAGTGAACTCAACTGTGTAGTCACAATGACTCATCAATCAAATTTGCAGAGACCTTTGATTTGCCTGCAGCATTGACTTCTGCGCTCTGTGAACGTCTTCTGCATTCTCTTGATCCCACAGTGAGTCTGAAGGGTGGTACCACTGCCTGCAGCTTTAGAAGACATCTGGAACCGGGAGCACTTTCTCTAGTGGTTCACATTCCTAAGTGTCCTTCTGTCACCTCCCCTCACATCCTGCCAATTAAGATCAGCCTCTAATCAAGGGATTATTATCTCTGAACTTTGAACAGCAGCAGGGTTTGCATGGGTAAATGAGAGAGTGACTGGTTTATTGTAGGTCCTTGATTGATAGTGATGCCCTGGGATTAGTCAGCACAACATGGAGAGTTGAAAAAAAAAACGAAAAGCACTGAAAGCACTGAATAATCATGGATTCATTCATTTTCCTCCAAATTACAGAAAAAATAGTGAGGCTTCAGAATGACTTCGGCTGATTCCCCAGTCCTTGACATTCCCTTTAATGGGACCCTACACGATGCCCGGACAGGACAGCCAACAACAGAAGTATGTGGTTTCCAAGGTCAGATCATTAAAGATCTGTGGTTTCTTCTCTGACATCCTGTGACTTTTCTCTGGGAACCAGTCACAGCATTTCGAGGACACTTGTGAAGTCCCACATGCTGGGACGCTCTTCTTCGTGGTGATTAATCAAGAAACGAGTTCTCACCAGGTGCCTGAGTATGTCATCTAGGAAGGAGTCCTCAAGCCTTTAGGTACCTCATGGGCAGCCTCTCTTGAATCCTCCATGTATTTCTGATAACCAGAAACTGCAAAGTAGTAAATGCTTTAGGCCTAAGTGAAGGGATAATTTGTTGTGTAGTAGTAGATTCATGTGAATGTTCAATGACTATCTCGTAGGATGGTAATCTTGTTTGCCAGAGGATAATTGCGAATTTCTAAACTGTGTACAGGGAGAGTCCAGATTTGCAACATGAAAACGTCAAGGCCAGTAGGAGAGATTCCTTCCAGGGCAGGGCATAGAATCCCTACAAAGACCACAGCTGTTGAAATTGAGAAAGAAGGAACTTGAGCAGGGTCCTGACTCCCTCACCCTGTGGGGAACAAGTATCAGTGCTATCTCTTTCCCTCAACAGTCTACAACACTATTCCTTTCATGAACCACAGGGCACATTTTATTCCTCCTGGGTAGTACAGAGAACAACTGTGTACCATGAAAAGCCATTTTGTGTAAGATGCTTCTATCCGAGTGGCAGAGAGCTAGACATCAGGGAGCAATAACATCCCTGGAAAAGAGCAAGGCAGTGGCCACCTTTACTTGGAGCCTGATGCTTCCAGCCTTCAGCCAGGGACCTCCACGCACATGCTCTGCCCCATCTTAATCATCTTAGGAGACTCTCCTTTGTGACTGCTGTTAGCAGTTTTCTCAGACCAAATATCTTGAAACAGCACATTATTACCTTGTAGTTCTGGAGCTTGGAAGTCCACAGTAAGACTAGGTGTGGCCAGCTGGTTCCTCTGGGGCCTCTAGAAGAGGATCCTTTCCCCAAACCTTCCAGTTCCTTGAGGTTGCCCACATTCCTCAGCTTACCTCTTCCTCTGTCTCCCAAGTTTTCAGTGTGACCTCCCTCTGACCTTCAGGGCAAAGTTTTCCTTCTGCTGCAGCAGGGGCAGACTCTTCATTCCTGAGGGTTTGAATAGCCAGTCAAGACTCTCCTGAGCAGTTCAAGATAATCTCCATGTCATAGGAACTTGAACCACATCAGCAAAGGGAGGCTGATACGATTCCGAGAGTCAGAACCTGGACATCTCTGAGGGCTTTTTTTCTGACCATCGCAAATGTTTCTTTTTTTAATTCATCAACTATTTTTTAATTCATCAAATTTTTACTATTTATTTTTTATTATGTGTTCTGTGTATGAGTATGTACATATGAATGCAGGTGTCCTTGAAGGCAAGAGGCATTCAGTTCTCTGGACCTGGAGTCACAGGCAGCTATGTGCCTCTTGGTATAGGTGCTAGGAGCAGAATTGAGGACTCCTGGAAGAGCAGCAAGTGCTCTTCACTGCTGAGCCTTCTCTTTAGCCTCCCTTTTTAAATTGTAAAAATAAAAATGATACAGGTTTCCAAACTTGTCTACCCCAGGACAACCCCTGCCTCAAAGTCAAATCCTTGCATCTTTCCTTAGGTTACTGTCTATGAATAATGAATGCTTCACTCTGAAAAACGTATCCTGTCTCTTCTGTCTTGAGGGTGTCTCTGCCTATGAAGCATGATTTTCCTGGACACCCTGAATCAATTGCTCCAAACTTACCTTAAGTCTTTGATGTAGTAAGAAAGGCACCGCAGGGCACCCTTCTGCTTTAAGTGGATACATATAAGGACCCGTTCTTCAGGCTTAGAACACTGCCTCCAACTTGGAGCATTTCTGGGTTCTATGAGGAATGTGGCTTTGCCTCTGTTTGGCTTCCCTCTGTGGACTTCTCTCTGGGCAGGCATCGGCCGGGAGCTTTTCTGTGTCATTACTGTCACTGTGATACAATATCTGACAAGCAACTTCAGGGAGGAAAGATTCCTCAGTCTCAGTCCATCAGCAGGGAAGGCATGGTGGTGGGTGTGAGCAGCAGAGCTCTTCACATGGGATTGAGGAAGGGTTGGGAAGCTGAGAACGAGATCTCCATCACCTGCAGCAACACATCCCCACCATCCAGATCCTACGTCCTCCCAAAGCAGCATGATCAGCTGGGGACCAGGTATTCAAACATCTGCGGGCACATCACACGCCCAAAACGATATAGTGACCATTTTCCGACCCCCTTTACTCTCCAAATTTCTGTCTTGTTTTCTCCCATTAAGGTCTTTTATTTTTAATTTTTGTTTTTCTTCTGGTAATGTATTTTTATTCATTGACATCAGACATTCCTAGGGTATAGAAAAGTTAAGTACATGCCAATCCAGCATGTTTGATCATTTTCTGGAATTATGTGCATACTTGAACTCTTAGGCAGGGAGATAGCAAACAGGGACGTGCACCACATGCAAGGCCCTGAGACTCACCCCAGCATGCCCTGTCTCATTCCGCGGAAGGGTTCTAGCTGGGGCTGGATGCAGCCCCTACCATTCTTTTGTTATTTCTTAAAGATGTATTCCACATATGTGTGTGCACCCACGTACAACGTGTGTGTGGGTACCTGTTGTTACTTCTTCTGAGTTCACATCACTGCCCCACAGAACCCGTCTGTAGCTTCCCATTGCCCATATTCTGGAACCTCACTTGCCTAATGTGGCAGTTGCAGCTACGTGCTTCACTTGTGGTGCTGTCTTCTGTCCCGTGTCATGTACAAAATGGTGCAAGGGCTGGTCCAAATCCAAGGGACAAGAAGGTGCCCAGCTCCTGGTGGCCCTTGATTGTTTCCTTCACTGTTGTAGGTAGGGTCTCAGCCTCTCCCACACATCCCATCTGGACCTCTCCTTCCCTGTGCAGAGATCCCTGACACTGCCTCCCTGAATGGGATGAACTGAAACGTTCGCTGTGTATCACTGCACATTACCAAGAATAATGAGTTTGTAAGAGATACAGAGGTGTGTTTTATAGACCATGAGGATAAGTATGTCATCTGTACCTGCCACACACACTGGCCATCACGAGGGCAGAGGTCACACTTAAATCTTCTCACTGACACATACATTCACAGTCCCCACCATGGGGGTTAGTGCAAAACAGAAAACAACCGAGTTACGTAGTCCCCAATGTCACTTTCTTCATCTGTAATTGGGTTGCTGTGGAGCTGCAGATGTAAGATGCTTTGAAGTTATAAATATGAGAGACAGGAAGAAATATCTGTGTTCACATATGCCTGGGAATGCACACAGTGAGAAGCCTCTGTCTCGCCTTGCCGCCCTCTGTGATTTCTACACAGAATTGAAGTTGCCACTTTCCTGTTTATCTCTCCAGAAGGTTCTAGAACATGTTCTCAGAGTAAGGAAGCAATGCTACTATTTGGCCCAGAGTCATATAGGAGATTTGCTAAGGGCACTTTACAGCTTCCTCCGTTTTGGCCTCTTGGGCTTAGGGGAGGACATCTTCCTTCCCCTCCATCATTTCAATATCCAGCGAGGTCCCACACCATCTGTCATCAATGAGAAGCTCAGACAAGCATTGAGACCAGCTCAGCCCATGTTAGAATTAAGAATAATAAAATCCCCTCACTGTAGATCATGTTCTGATTTCTGCTCTTTTGGAGATAATTAGAAAGGAAAGGCTTTGGCATGAAGTCCGGTTCCTCCTTTATGGAGCCAGAGCCAAAGATGTAGGATAGACAGCAGAGCCGCAGGTACGAAAAGATGCAAAGGATGGTCCAAGGCCAAGGAAAAGTCACTGAGTACACAGAAGGTGCCCAGCTCATGGCATAGCCTCTTTCCCATTTGCTTCATGAAAATATGAAGGTGTGTGTATGTGTGTGTGTGTTGTATACATGCTTCGGTGGAGGCGTAGACTCTTTCCCATTTGCTTCATGAAGATGTGAAGGTTGTGTGTGTGTGTGTGTGTGTGTGTGTGTGTGTGTGTGTGTGTGTGTTGTATACATGCTTCGGTGGAGGCATAGACTCTTTCCCATTTGCTTCATGAAGATGTGAAGGTTTGTGTGTGTGTGTGTGTGTGTGTGTGTGTTGTATACATACCTCAGTGGAGGCATAGACTCCTATTTCCATCATGAAGATGTGAAGATGTGTGTATATGTATGTGTGTGTTGTATAATGCTTCAGTAGAGGCTGGAGGTCGATGTTGAGTGTCCTCTGTTACTCTCCACTTTATTTTTGAGACACAGTCTCTCACTGAACTTAAGATTCTGGATTCTGCTTCTCTTGCTGTCCAGCGAGCTCCGGGGATCTGCCTGTCTCCACCCAGCATACACTCTAAGGTTACAGACATATGCTGCAACTAGTCGCTTACAAGGACACTGGTGTTTGAATTTGGGTACTCATTCACTTTACCCATTGAATCACCTCCCCAGCCTCTGAAAATGCTGGGCAGATGTTCTATGTGGTATTGTTAAGAAACCAGTTTCCAAGGCAAAGTGATGCCCACTCCGCTCCTGTCAGTTTGTCCTTTATCCTGTTCGGGAGAAGATGCATTGGGGCTGAGTATAGAGACCCCATCTCTCTGCTTCCGCCCTCACTCTCACTCTCTAGCTTTACCATTTGTCAGGACCTTAATGCCCCTCCCCATCTTGCTGTGTGGTTTAAAGGGTGAATGCATTTTTTTTGTCTTTCATATTCTTTCACTGCAGTTCTTCTTCAGGAAAGAACCCAAATTTCTCCCCTCCAGTTTCCTGCTCAGTCAGCAAAGGAAGGTGGGTGTTTACTTTATTCTTTCGTGTTTAGCACAACAGGATATTTTCAGTTCTCTCCCTTTTCTTGTTTGTAAATTCTTTCCCCAACACTGAGAAGCCTAGTTCTGATCATCTGCAGGACGTTTATCTGTGTAGCTACAGAGCACGAAAACAAAGTCGTTTCTGAGTCCAAAACACTCGGGATTTTCCTCGTATTTGCAGTTTATGAAGTACTTTGTCCTTTGAAAGGCTATTTATTTGTGTCCTTCTCTGACAAGATTGTTTTCTTTTATTCCTCCTTTTTACCCAAAGCATAAACTAGAAATAATAATGCTTTACACCAGGTAAGCATGGGACTTTAAAATGCTGGGTCTCTGAAATAGCTCAAGTAGGCACCGAGAGATAGATAGGCACGGCCGTACAATGCAGTTTATTCCTGCAGAACACATTCTAGCATGCTCGGGTCAGCCAATTGAAAAAACATGGCGAACATGAAATGCAGATGCGCACGCGCGCGCACACACACACACTCACAGGCTTTTTAAGCAAAACAGGCAGTGGTTAGGGGATCTTTCTGACCGGCCAGGATCTGAACACTGGATTGGCTCCTTCACACCTCCTGGGGAAGTAGGGATCCAGCTGGGAAGCGAAGAGTGGAGGCCTGGGCCCGCCCACTACAAGGAAGCCCTGGTCCTCTCAGAGGACACTTGCTGTATACATCTGTCATAGACACTCACCAGCAACATGTTTTTCATCATTTGACGTCATTTGATATCATTTGACATCAGTCCTCCAGTTCACAGCTAACGTGATCTTGTGGAGATGTGGCCAATGCCTTAGATTTTCGGAGCTTGGGTTTTCGGCTATGTGTGGACACAAGATCATTGTCACAGTGCCGCAGGGTATCTTCACAGCGGTGCGTTGTGCTGCTTGGTCAATGCAAGGACCTCCAAGCTGCCCCCTCCCCTCCCACGGAAGACATACCCTCACCATCTAGCCATGTAGCCGTCTTGTCAAGGTCTAGAGATGGAACACAGCAGCATGGATGTGCCCCAGATTTCTCACTTTCTGGACTCTTTTTTAAATTATTTTTCATTTTTATTTGTATGTACGTCAATGTATACTTCATGTGTGCACGTGCCCACAGGGTCTTGAAGAGGGCATTGTAACCCCTGGAGCTGGAGTTTCAGGTGGCTGAGAGAACCCGCGCCCCCTAGCTGTGCCCCCTAGTGGGGCTAGTGGTGGAGGCGCTGACCTCGCCAATCCAGTATTCAGGTCCTAAGCCAATCAGAGAAGTCCTCTAGACACTGGAGACACTGGTTTAAAAGGTATCACATGGCCAGCTTTCAAGGCTGCCATGTCTTTTTTTGTTTTGTTTTGTTTTCAATTGGACAGCCCTGACGTCAGTACGTAGCCCGCGGAAAATAAACTGCTTTGTCTGGCCATACAGATCTCTCAGTATGTAATTGAGCTATTAGCGTGAACCCCACAGTGACTGTGAGTCACGTGCTGTGGATACTGGGAACTGAACCTGGGTCTTTTGCAAGAGCGACAAGTGCTTTTAACCATGGAGCTGTCTTTCCAGCCCCATGAGATAGTCTGCGTGTCTAGAATTTTCCTAACATAAAGAGAAATACAAAACCATAAAGCAGTAAAGAAACATTTCCACCTCTTCATGCATGAAAAACTTAAGTGAAAATTTTTTCTTACGTCGGAAATTTCAGCGAAATGACCTATGTATTTCCAAAATCTTTTACTTTGTTTCTCAGTATCCAGAGAGCTCAATATGTTGTTGGTGGGAGTCATACAAAGTGGCAAGTGGCAGTGGATATTTATCTAGGCTTCTCTAGGAAAATATAAACGAGAAGGCTTAGTATCTGTAATAAGAACCTGTCGTATTTTAAATCAATTCAATTAATAAAAAGCTATTTTTGCACAAACTAAATGATCACTATGTATTTTTTCCTCATCTTTCATTTGATACAGCTGCCTCTTCAATGCGGCTTCACAACATTAACCTAAAAACATCTTTAACTCGTGGAACTTTAGAGGGACAAAATGTAAGAGAAGGTTACTCTAATCAAATGAACTAATTTCAAGCAAACATGAGAATGGCTGTCGTATATGTCAGCATAAGCGGTCTGAGACAAGGAAACAGCGCACAACGGAGAAATTTGAGATCACTCATAGGCTTTCTGGTTTTTATTCATGTGTGTCTGTGTGTGTAGTCTGACTTGTCATGTGAACATAAGATATCTGTATATCACTAGAAACACAGCAAAATTTTGTCCCCAGATTCAGATACGCTCTGTGGTCAGACTTTCAAACAAATAAACGAGCATGAAAACAGGCAAACAAAACCAAACAGAGGCTAGAGAGATGGCTCAAGACTTAAGAGCAGGCACCGCTCTCCTAGAGGATGTGAGTTTGATTCTAAACACCCGTATCAGGTAGGTCACAACTGCCTATAATTCCAGCTCCAGGTAGATCTGGCAGTGTGGCCTCTCTGGGCACCCGTATCCACACACACACACCTACACACATGCATACGACTAGGAAAAAAATAACTAGAATACTATCATGGAGCTATATTAAGTTACCACATATATTGGCCTGTAAGTAGAATCTGAATGAATAGCTGGATTTAGTGTGCACATACACACACAAATGAAAAACTCCTCTATGACATAGCTGAACACTAATGCTAAGAATCAGAGGAAGCTCTTCCCTAGCCAACAATTCTTATGAAGATTTCCAAATACAGTCTCACTTTCTGTCAAAAATTCTTTTTAAATAGAGTTAAGCTTTCAGTCTATGTTAAACCACGTTTCCGTATACTACAGCCTGCCAAGGGTTAGGGCATCTTCAAATTCAAGCTGATTTATTCAAAGCCTTGTTGACCTTGAGCATCTCTTCCTTTAGAACTTCTTATTAGCTCTGTTGCCTGACTCTGAGCCTGGCCTGGTGCGGTGATGCCGTTAGCAAAGCTGCTGTCTCTGGGTTATGTGGGGAATCTATCCACTCTACTGGATGCTGCTTCTCGGTAGCTCTTTGCTGTATTTTCTGTTCATAACTCATTTTTATTACCATCTTCCTCACCTGCTCACCCTGTTTTCTCCCTACACCTTCCTGTTTTCTCTAAAGACGCAAACACAGAGAACTCCTTTCAAAGTCCACGAAGAGCTCATCAGGAGACACCTTCTGCTCTAAGCTGTTGAAAATTCTGTTTCGAAGCTTGCGCCATCTTGGGAATCTTCAGTACATGGCAAGGTTAAGGTATTTCACGTAAAAATGTACAATTTGTTTTCTGTTACATTCAGTAGGGTCAAAGATCTATGAAAGAGATATTATTTTAGCAATTTATATGGGAGGAGGGCTTTTATTAAAAACAGATCATAAGAAAATGATAGACACATCAGGAATATAAAAGTTTTATGTTGCCCACTTTATTATAAATTCGAAAGCAATGGTGTAGATGCACATGTGCACACTGTGCATCTGCATCAGAACTGTCCTATGAAGCAGCATGGTCGTCAGAATGGTGAACCGGAATAAGAAGGACATCACCAGGAAGTTGCCCCTATTAACTTGGAGATCGTGTTCCGGAGTTGCTGAAAGCCAGCACTGCACCTAGCGTGTAACTGAGGTTGAGAGGGCTGAGGAGATCCCACTGTGCGGCTGTCCCCCGTCCTTGCTGTCCACCAGCTGACAGGCACTTGCCCGTTCCCATTTCTTGGCTGTTGTGAATGGCACTGCTGTGACAGGTGAGCAAACCTCTGTCACACTGGCTCTGTGTCCTTTGGATCTGTACCCAGGGGTGTGGTTGCACGGTCTCAGGGAGGCTAAGTCTTTGTTTCATGAAGAGCTTTCAGGTTGTTTTCCCTAATATCAGGACATTCAATGTGCATATGTTTTGTTACTATTATCAGGGGAAATTAATTTAAATATAAAAAGGTACTATAAATCTGGCCATGATTCCATAGTTGGGGAGCTCACGGGTCCCATGGGTGAACCTATTAAATTACTGTGCAAAGTGGACAGAGTATCGAACTGCCTCTACATTCATATATTTACACCTATAGATTAGTATAGCTCTCAGACCTCAGCAGACAGGATTCTTTGTGCAGTGCATTGTTGTTAACAGGGAAACTCTCTGCTCTGTTTGAAAACTTTTGGGCCCCAGATTCACATGCTAGGATCTCATTACACCAGAGATGATGAAATGGGGCTTTGAGGAGGTAATGACATCATGGGGATCCAGCCCATCTTTGCATTTGAATGGGCTAATCCTGAGGTGAGAGTATCAGAGCAGATGACCTGGACCAGATTTCCTTGGGTTCAAGAATCCCCCTACCGTCTTTGATGAGGCCCTTCGCCAGTCCTTAAGCTGTTTCCACACTGAGCACTCCAAAGTCGCCTTACTCCAATATGTGGATGAGCTATTCCTGGCTGCCAAGAATAAAGAGCACTGTTTAGAGACTACTCAAGGACTCTTAAGAACTCTTGCTTGACTAGGCTGTCAGCTGTCCAAAAAGAAAGCTCAGATGTGTACACCCCAGCTTACCTTTTTGGGGTATGAATTAAAAGAATGAGAAAGACTATTGCCAAAAGCCCATATAGCAGCCGTAATGAGAATCCTGTCTGACAGAGGATCTGCATGCCAAGATCACTGGGCAGAAACTGGCTAGTTACTCTGCATTTGCCAGCCAGCTAAAAAGATCTCAGAACTTACCTTCCCCTCACGTCTGGCCATCTGGACACTGGGAAATACTTTAGAACATTTCAGACTGTCACTTTCTTTATGCTCAGGTAAATACATAAAAGAACATGCCTCGTATAGGACACAGAAATCGAGGCATTGTACCTGGTGAATTTTGGGAACTAGACTTCACTGAAGTCAAACCGGGACTGTATGGATACAAATATCTGCTGGTTTGTGTTGACACTGTCTTGGGCTGAATAGAGGCCCTTTCATCCCTAACAGAAATGGCCCAAGTAGTAGCAAAAAATTAATAATGGAAATCATCTCCAGATTTGATCTCCCTTTATCTCTGGGATCTGACAATGGCCTGGCCTTTATGGCCAAACTATCTCCATTGCTCTCAAAGGCTTTTAACATAATTTGGAAACTGCTTTGAATGTATCATTCTCAAAGTTCAGGAAAAGTAGAAAGGATGACTAGAACTGTAAAAGAAATATTAACTAAATACACTGTGGTGGTAACTGAGTTGACCTTTTGCCTTATACCCTTCTGAGGGCCTGTTGTGCCCTGTACAGAGAAAAATTCGCCTCATAGGAACTAATCTATGGGTGACCACCCCCACGATTGCTTAGAAACCTGGAAGGCTGTTGTCAGATTGTTCCACTCCTATATGAGTGGATATTTCTTTCCTCAGGTTCAGCCTGCTCAACCTGTTGGGTACCATCTACCTGACCATCCATTTCAGCCCAGTGATACCGTGTTAGTCCACCTCTTTGAAACTGACTGGCTTGAGCCCAGATGGAAGTGACGGTTTATTGTGATTCTCCAGATGCCCACCACTGTTAGAGTTGCTGATATTCTTGTCTGGATTCACCACTCAAATCTCAGAGGATCCTACAGAAGGAGATCTGGGCCACTGGAAATGTACAATGACTAAACGTAGCCCCCTTAAGATGAAGATTTCTAAGGTTTAATATTTTGTTACTTAATCTATTCTTGTTTTTTTTTATTGCTACAAATACCATAATAGTAGTCTTAACTTGTTGGATTATAGTCTTGCCCTTGAACTTTAGCTCTGATAACCCTCCTAAACCTTTCATCTTGGACTAGAAACTTAGGTTAATGGCTATGGGAGAAGTTTTAGCTTCGGTCAGGACCCAGGACCCAGGACCCAGGACCCAGGACCAACTGAAACTGAGCCATCAATCTTTGCAGTTTATTTAACGTAGGTCAGACTGTCATTGTTAGGCCTAGTTATGGATTTGGCTTGAATAAAGCTGCTTGGCACAGATCACAACCAAGAAAAAGACATATAGGTATGACCAGGGGCTGTGGCTGTGGCTATCTTAGCCAGGAAAAGAACCTACAAGGCACCCAGATTTACGCCTGCCAAGCTCATGAAGGTCTCTCCTGTAATGAGGACAGTGAGTGTGAATATCACTGTGCCTCTTGGAACTGTGTAACTATTACCTGGGAAATGTCCAAACCTTATTACTATAACCCTAAGTTCCACTGAAATCAACTCCAGCTGTGAAGAGGGGCCGTGTAATATAACTTCTATACCTAAAGTGTTGAAAATATAGTGATTCCCTCTGGAATATTGTACAAACTTGGGGACTTAGATTATATCTCTCTGGACATGATCCTGGTATCCTTATTAAATTCATAGAAAGCTTGTGTAACCATAAATACAAAAACCTATAGGCTCCAATAAAAATCTTCTCCCAGTACCCCAGGTATCCCCTGCTATGCTCGTGTTCCACCACAGCAAACCCACACCCTATGGGCCTGTCAACTACTGTCCAGCTTATTTCAGCTTCTACTAAACCACCCTTACACACACCTGCATATACCCAAGGGCCTCTGCTATCCACATCTACCCTCTAAACAGAGGCCCCCTGTAGTAGTATGCTGCTGTGGCAGCTCACCAAAGAAGACATGGAGGCATTTTCGTAAGTGCAAACCTTGCCAGACCTCAGCAGAGGGGACCACTAAAGTGCCATTGGACAGGGGAACGCTGAGCCCCTCCTCTCAGGGAGGAGATACCCAGGCTCCCCAGGTGTTCTATTGATAGCCCGTGCAGATTATAAGCAATCAAACATCTTTGCCATAAAGCCAACACCTGCAGACAATACAAATGCCAAGCCTCGGCAGCCCTGTTCCCAACAGTGCACAAAACAACCATTTTAAACATAGCTAAAAATAAACTTCTGCATCAGTCTCCCTCTTAACTATGCTCTCAGTGGCCTTCTCCTTCCTTAATCATCCTGCATCTAACTTAATGCATGAGTGTTGGTTTTGTCTAGATCCCCAAACCGTCTTGCTATATAGGTATGGCTATAAACTATTATTTGTCTTTTACAGCATTACCACAAAGTCACTGCTAATACCTGTTCCTGGTCCCAACCCAAATTAACCCTACGTGTTATAAAGGGGCAAGGACTATGCATTATGTCCAATGAATCAGACTGTCTGACTTCACTTTATTTAGATAACTGTGATCATCATATGGAATGTAATTATCACTGGCACTGAAAGAAAACACCTATTTCCTCCTGCTCATTTTGATGCCTGGTGGGCTTGTACTGACGGTATTAGCTCTCTATCAGTCTCACATTTTGTACATGAGACACAACCATTTTTTTTTTTTTTTTTGCATTCTCATTTATATTCTCCCTCCAGTTTATATCTGTGGCAGGGATGCAGGCTGCCTGCATCAAGCTATGAGACCATCTCCAGACCAAGTGGGCTCCTATTTTAAATCCACTTTTAGTAGGTGCTGCACTGAGAATGTCAACACTGGTCCTGCAGGATTTAGGGTTCAAAACCCTAAATGCTCAAGTTAAACAGGATTTAGGATTTTTAGGAAACTCAGTCTCTCGGTTAGAATGACAAGTAGACTCTTTAGCAGAAGTAGTGTTACAAAATAGAATAGGCTTTGGTTTTCGCTTCATGAAGCAAGGTGGACTGTGTGGCCCTAGGAGAAACCTGTTGTTTCTATGCCAATCAATCAAGTATAAATAGAGAAACCCTGGCTATGGTAAGGTACATCTTAAAACTAAATACTTAGACTACCAGGGAGGAAGTAATTGGTATCAATCCTGTTCAAGTGGTCCCTCTGCATAATTATTCTTATTTTAGCTCTACAGGCCCCCGAATTCTCCTGATGCTATTTGCTGTCATGCAATGTGTCTTCCAATGCATTACAAATTTTATCTCTTGCCAAATTAAAAAAAAATGCAAAAATACTTGCCATCTGCCAGCATTACCAGCCCATTAAAGATGGGCTTATTAAATCCTTATCAAGCATGTGAAAGAAACACATAAGACAAGAAGGGAATGATGGGCCAGCCTGACTCTAACTTAAGATTAGCAGCCATCTTGTTCCAAGGTCAAAATAGGTTCATTTCTGGTTACTATAAAACTTAAGCTTTATGCCTTGACCTATTCCTGAAATCTGACACGTTCCACGCCTTAAGGAATTTGACTCATACCTTGACTGTTCCCTGAACTCTACCTTGATAAGATGTTCTGACAAATCATCTTAAACTGCCACCAGCTTCTGTACCTCACTTTCCAAATTCTTACTACCAA
The DNA here is from genome assembly GCA_026225945.1 of Cricetomys ansorgei. Lineage (NCBI taxonomy): Eukaryota > Metazoa > Chordata > Mammalia > Rodentia > Nesomyidae > Cricetomys > Cricetomys ansorgei. The sequence goes on from JAMJFZ010004042.1 coordinate 2,169,097, forward strand.
ATTCCTGTGGAAATCCCCAGTCTGCATTTTTCTCCTATAAAAGAGGCCTAAAAAGTTAGCTCAACACTGTTCTCTCAAACTTGGCTTTAGGGAGACTGTCCCGTGCACAGAAAATAGAGCTTCCTTCATTCACCAAAACTTGAATTGGTGGTCCTTACTTTCATTTGGTGAGATTAACAGTACAAACTTCTCAAAGAATTAATTAAAATGTGTCATTTAAAAGTTCATTGTTTAATGCTGTTAAAACTCTTATGAAAACTTTTATCTTCTAAAGGAAACGTGTGAGAAAGTCACTGTCACTGAATTCTGCTCAGTGTCATTGAACTAGAAGATTCTGGCTGCAGAGCCAGATGATGGCTGGGACTCAGTTCATTCACCTATGGTTTTCAACCATTTTCTTTTCTTCAGGAAACGTGAAATACTGCCTTCTGGTTCATGAGTCTCTTGACGAATGTTTCCATCATCTTTGGGGAAAAGGTCAACTACCACTTAATTCTCTTTCTAATTTGAGGAGTAAATACCCTGACTGTGAATTACCTGGAACCCAAATGAAACAAAAATAATGGAAAGTCATGTGAGTTAGTTACTTGATTTTTAAGATGATTTGTCATTGCCTCTCTACCCTGCCATCCTTCCAGGACAGAGCTTATATTTCAGAACTAATATGTGGCTGTTGACACTGCATTTGTTCAGGTAGAATATCCTTTGCACAGTGAGAGAAGAAAGCCAACTGCATACTGTTCTAATAGCCAACCACGTGCCCTGGATGTTGACATTTACAAAATTACAAAAAGAGCCACCCTTCCTTGTAGAATCAGTACAGTTACTGAAAAATGTAGATAAAAAGATCATTTTATGTATGATTTTAAGAACTGTTTCATATATAAGGTAGGTATCACATGACTGGCTACTAATTTGCATTGCGTTTATATGAAATTGTATTGTATATTCTTGCTATTTGTCCTTTCTCTTCTTCAGTGTCCAATATAAGTAAAACTTGTCAGTGTAACTTTTAAGTGGGGAGGCAGAAATCCTTGGGTCTTGATCTATTGATGTGTATTCCACTTGTTCTCATCTAGCAGAACCTTTACCAGCCTCCACATTGAGGTCAAGTGTCAGGAATACAACCCTTGTGTGTTAACGTGCTTCCAGCTATAGACGTGTCTCTTATTACAGATGTTAGAAACAGATCCAGGCATGGTGGTCCCCGAATCTCATCACTTGAGAGACAGAGACAAGAGGAGTGGTCTGAGTCCAATGCCAGGTCTGCCTACGCAGCAAAACATGGACTTAAAAATCAAACCAGATATTAGAAGTGGGCAAAATAATAAATAATCATTGATTAGCAGTTAGAAATGTTGGATATTGAAAGTCACATGTTGAGACATCTCCTTTGATTTGGGCACTCGGGGTCCTAGTGGGCACATAACATGAAATAATAGAGACAAATTCTTTGATTTCTCCAGAGCTTTCATTGGTATTTCCACAGTGAACAACATACATCTTAAAAGTTTTATTCCTAACATGGAAAAACTAAACATGTGATTTGCATAAAAAAGTGAAAATTTGTTTAATATGTATGCATATAGCACAAAAGCATTGTGAGTGAATTTGAGGTATGGAAAATAGTTGAATATCATATATAAATCTACGTTCCATGGGTCATTGAAATAGGAAATATAAAAACATGTTTATAGAGTAATGCCTGACTTTCTGGAGTCTGAGTCAGGTACCTGTATAAATGGAAGGCAAAAGGCAGACAAGTTTCTGCTGATGTGGTAAGAAGCTGAGTGTGTGCAGTCTGCCTGTCTGTGTTGCTTTCCTTCCAGATGAAGGCAGCACAGTGGGGTGGATTTGAATATGAAGGTGGGGCATGGGAAAGTGTGCAGGTAGCATGGGGGTTGTAGGTGAGGATGAGCTTCATACCCTGGGACGTCAGCTGATTTAAAAGTCCGAGATAGTGCTCCCTGTCACAGAGGAACCCTCATGTCCAACATGCTGTTGTAATGTCTGTGATTGTGACTCCTTATGAGAACAGAGATCTAGAGGTGAAGGCACCAGTGTTGAACTAAAATAGGCCTCCCTGAAATACATGTCATTGCATAAAATTGTAATATTGAGTCTCAGACCTAGCCAAAGACTTCCACTGAATGGTTCTCCAAATTTTATTTTGCAATTCTTAAAGTTAAAATGACATCACACCATTTTCCCAGTCCTCCTTCTTGCTATCTTACCATTTTTCTCGCAGTCACTCTCAAATTCATGGTTTAGTAAAGTGTCCCTATCAGGTTCTGTCACAGGACCCATGACTGCAGTGGGTACAGGTAATTGGCTAGGATTCCGGGAACAGGCAGGATGCCCCTCTTGTTGAACAAGCATTCAATGAAGTAAAGTTATACGGAGCAGCTATTGCTGGATATGTGTGCAACTGTTGCACCCTTTGGGGCAACCTACATGTTGTGGTGTTGTGGTCAATAGGCATCAGATTGGTGGCTTCCCTCCCTTGGCAGCTTCGGTAGCACCTGCCAGGATTGTGACAGCCAGTCCTCATGGAGGAGGTTTTAGTGCCACATCCAGGACAAATTCTGAGAGCCATGTCCCTAGGGCTTGTTTTTTTCTCTCTCTTTTTAATATTTTATTTTTACTCTATGCACAGTGGCATTTTTCTTGCATATATGTCTGTGTGAGGGTGTCAGATCCCCTGGAACAGGAGTTACAGAGAGTTGTGAGCTGCCGTGTGGGTGCTGTGAATTGAACCCGGACCCTCTGGAGGGCTGTCAGTACTCTTAACCACTGATCCGTCTCTCTGGCCCCAGAGCTTGCTTTTTTCAGCAATAGGGGCTTGCTTTGATTTCGGGAAAGTGACAGCAGCAGCATTGACCTGTAATGTTTTGGGAGTTTTTTGGACCCACACGACCAGGAGCTCAAAAAGATGTTTCTCATGCCAGGGCCCTTGTGTTTGAGGGTTCGGCTTGGGAACTTTGGTTTCAGGATACAACCTTGTCTCCTTTGCAGACTCGGTTCTTTCTGGAAAATGGCAGGGACAGGGTTTGATTCCTGACTCCTGAGGTTTATTTAGCATGTGTCCTTGGCTGCTATGTGTTCATGTTCTGACTGGGCTCCTTCTCTGTCAGCATTTGCCCTGGGGTTCTCCCACTTAGGCGTCATCTGAGCTCCTTTGATTTCAGGGCTTAGCCAGGGCTACCTTCATGTTGGGTTTGAGCCCATGCTCAAAACTGCAAATGATCAGTGCTAGGACCTCCAATGTGAACACACCAGGGCTCACAGATGGAGATGTTCACCAGTCTTGAATCCCCAAATCAATCCACCAATAGGCAAATTCACGCAGAATGTGATCAAAGCTTTGTTTAAGATAACAAAATTACCATTAGGAATCATGACCCCATCCCTGCAAAGTCTGACGTGTCTGTGAGCCCCTGATGGTGATGAACCACAAATACCCTTCCCTCTGGTGCTGGCCCAAGTGCATTGTGTTCAGACTCTACAGCCACTTTCCGTGAGTGGGAGCAGCCAGGTACCTGCAGCTCAACCTCCTTAGGAGGACGTCCTCTGAAAGTCGATGGGAGATCCTGTAAATAAATGATGGTGGACCTTTCTTTTCATTCTGTCTGATGTACTCTCATATCTCTGAACGTAAATGATGTGTGCATGGGGAAGAGAGTGCTGTGACCTAGATGGGAGAATGGAGCCCTGTGACCATGGATGTCCAGCTGTAAAGAAGGGCCCTTGATTTACAAGAGCATGTAAAGCCACGGGTTGTTTTCTACAGAAACCTGGACGGAGATGTGTTAGCTATCCTTACTTGCAGGGAAGTCTCTGGAACACGGGGATGAGTATTGACAACGACCAAGGGAATGGGAGACAGAAATGTATGTAGCTGGGTAGTGAACACAACAACACATCTGCCATATCAGAAGTGGGGCTCCTGAGTACATTGGCCCCTCGGGAAGAGTGACCTGAGTATTCCTCAACCAGAGACAGGAAGGCGCTGTGTGACTTGAGGGGCAGGTGGACCTCAAGTATTCACTTGCTGCCCTGAGGGTGATCAGCCTTTACCGGCTAGAGATGGAGCCTGCTCAGTTTCCTGGATACAAGTTCAAAGTCATTGAGTCTCCTAGGAAGTCAGTGCGGTCATTTCATGAGTGAGTTCAACGTCAGTTTAAAGAGGTAACACTTTCTGCCGCATCAGCAGCAGCACTATGTGTTACATGATACACCATGTGTGCGTCCTGCAAAATCATGCCCTATACCACCTTCCACACCTTCCCACATAGGAATTTTATCCAGTGCCCATCTTCTGGATAAGAAAACCAAACACAGAGAAGTTTAACCATTTGGCTGTGTATTTGCATGTACGTGCTTGTGTGTGAACTGAGCGTGTTCATATGAGACCCTGTGTACGTGTGTGGATATGTGTGAGGATAGAAATCTGTGTTCTTTGTCTTTCTCAATTGCGATCCACCTCATTTTTGAGACAAGGTCTCTTCTTGAATGAGGAGCTTGAATGACTGTCTCCAGGGATGCACTTGACTCTGCCTCCCCGGTGCTGGGAGTGTTTAAGAACAACACCCGAGATTAACCTCTGACCTACACACACACACACACACACATACACACACACACACACACACACACACACTAGACACATATGTATATTCCCACACACAAACACAAAATTAATGAGAATCACACTAAATTCATTAAATGCAGGCCTCATGTGTTGTAGAATCTGAAGGATTTTGAGATGTAGGGTTCTCTCATTGAGGTTTCATCCAAGCTCCTTTGATTTCAGGGCTTAGCCAGGGCTACTTTCATGTTGGGTTTGAGCCCATGCACAAAGCTCAGAAGGATTCATGCTAGGACCTCCACGTGCACAGACCAGGGCTCACTGGTGGACTTTCTCACCATTTTTATTCCCCAAATCCATCTGCCAATAGGCCAAAGTACAAGGAATGTGATCAAATCTTTGGTTAGGATGACACAATCATCATTAGGAATCATAGCCCCCATCCCTGGAAAGTCTGTTGCTAACCCCCTGATGTTGGTGACTTGCCAGCACCCTTCCCTGTGATGCTGGCCCAAGCTTATTGTGTTCAGACTCTGCAGACTCCTTTTCAGGGCTGGCAACATCCAGGATCCTGCAGCTCAGAACTCCTTAGGAGAATGTCAATGGGAGACAATGAGGAAAGTCAATGGGAGAGCCAGGGAAGCATGACTGTGGGCCTGTCTTTTCATCCTGTCTGATGGACTCTCACATCTGCAAAGGTGAGAGACATGTGCATGGAGAACAGAGTGCTGAGACCTCGATGGGAAGCAGGGCTCTGTGACCACAGGATGCCCAACTGTAAGGATGGGCCATTGATTGACTAGATCATGTAAAGCCCCGTGTTGTTTCCTTACATGAACCTGGGATTGTTCTCGGACACTGGAAGGACTGTATGTTGACAAAGACCAGGGCAATGGGAGACAGAGGAGGAGCTATATAGCGAACATACCAACACATCTGCCATCTACCTTTCCAGATACTCAGAGGCAGGCCCAGAATAGTTCTGTGTCTGCCTTTGGTTTCTCTAGCTGAAGGAATGAATACAACGCACTAACTCCTCTGTTGACAAGAGACTACCTGTGTTGTGGCACCAGGCAAGGGATATCACTGGGAGCACATTCGCCCTCATGTGGAGTCTCACTGGAAAACACTTTCCAGATGCCTGATGCCCTGTAATCTACGCTGAGCCTTCTGTCCCTCCTCTGCCTCGCAGCCCTTCGTCAGCAACTCTCTAAGCCTTGGTGCTCATCTGATTTGGACACTGAAGGGGAAGCACCTTCAGTTTAGACATTTCATCCCCGTGATCTGAAAGTACGTGAGGGCTCTTGCCTACTTGACCCCTTTCTTTAGGTTCCTTTGGGAGACTCCAACTAAAGGCAAAATAGGAACGGTGGACACAGGTGCAGGGATCTTCGGGATGAGGTCTGAGCATACAGACATGCGCTGCACAAATGGAGACAGGCAGGTGAGGAAGACATGTGCTCGCTATCCATACGTGTTCTTAAGTTCAAAGATGAAAAACCTCTGTTAGAAATACAGAAAAAGGGCCAAAAGGAGCTTTTCAGGAAAAACCACAGTAGCACATGTAACTTATATTTATTAAAGTAAGAACAAAAGTGGATAGGCAGGGGTAGAGCAAGACATGCACAATAACGAATCGTAAATCTTCAAGGCTTTAGAAGCTTATCCTGTAGGTGACGGCCAGATTACAGACGTTCATGCTCCTTCTAGGTTCGCTCTAGTGAGCGATTAAGAAAGCTCAGGCAACTATATGCAGATGGTAAACGTGCCACCAGAGGAAGATTTAAGGGTTTTCCATGCGATCTTTGCATTAAAATTGTGTCTGTCCGGATTCAGGTTCGGGAGCCTTGATTGTGCATCTAAGAATTTTAGTGAACAATCTAGTCCAGGAAAAAAATCAGGTGAAGTCACCATGAGGCATCTAACCACACTTGATCTCCAAGCATGGCATGCTCTCAGATCATTAAAGAGAATGAGTCCTTCTCCGATGGAAGCCCATGCTGTGTGGATCCGGGTCCTCGCTGTGAGCACAGGATTAGATAGGAGAGAGGGTGCGGCCCACACACCCTCCATTTGAAGCTGTGCCCCTGATGTTCCTGTGTGGTCCAGACCACAGCCATGATGTCTTGCCACACTGATGTGAGGTCGCCCATTTTGGAAGAATAAGCAGGATGGTCCAAAAGCTGGACGTCACACACAGGGATCCAGGATTAGCACTGATGGGAGTTCCTGGCCTGTGACTGGAGTGTCTGAACTTCCTTGATGAACATGGCATGGCCAGGGTCGCAGTGACACTTTGGGATGTCAAACAAAAAAATAGTTGACTCATATACAACGCCTGTTATCAGACGAGGTCAGGGTCAGGGGAAGTCCATTTCCTTTAGTCATTAAGGTGAGGTGTTTTTCCCTTGAAGGCATGGCTCCTCTGTGGTGGTACTGGGTCCCGGGATAGGATGGAGAGGGGGTGCGGCCCACACACCCTGGCTACTCCAGGCCTAACTTCTTGGGGACAAGGAGCTGCCCTGTATTTTTTTAAGGTCTCGCTGTGATCTTGCTCCTTTGTTAATGATCATGTCACCATCCCCATCCCCATGTGGAGGAGAGGATGTATCCGGACGTCAGTTCATTAGAATCAGAACAATTTGAGGTTGGTCTGAGGGTCTTGAACAGACTAAGGCATGAGTTACATTGTTTGTTCCTAAAGAAATCAATTAGATAAGTTTTCGTCTCTGGCACCTACAGGGTGCAGTGAAACACCTTTGATTAGGTATGGTAAGTCCAAAGCATAGGTGATTTAGGTGAGCCCTTGGCACTCACAGTGATGGTGCCATCCTTGCTCACTTACGTTACCACCTGTTTTGAAGTGTGTGGGTAGAATACACACATCTGGTAATCAGGGTGTGAATCTTGCGTCGGTCAGTATAGGAATAATTGTAGGCTGTTGAACAGGACTATGGATGAACAACCTGGAATTTGTCTGCGTTGATTGTGTAAAACCTTGACATGGTTGGTAGTAAATTCAGGCGTTGGATCAGAAGGTGTTTGGTACACACTCTAACCACAACATTCTTTCACTTTAGGTGTGGCCCAGGCACACATCTTTGGTTCTAGAGCCTTTTGCTTGTGGATTATTCTGGGCTCAATTGACATTCATTAGCCTTTGGGTATTGACTTTCTCAGTGCCACAGTTTGGTGGGGACACAGTCTGTTTCTTGGTACATATCGGCCTCTTGCAGGACTTTGCACCGGCCTTTGTCTTGTCAATGGATGCTTAGACTCTTCATACGGAGGGATGACCGAGTCCTATATCACCTTAGTCGCTGGTCACAGGTGTATTGAGGGTCAGTGATTGGTCAAGTGATAACCCCTTCATTGGGTCTGCATTGAGCCTCTGGTATTAAGCAATGGGCCTAGGCCCACAAATCAATCTGCCTTGGCTTGGGCTCCTTGAGGTTCAGGCCTGGCCCAGGACCATATAACATCCTGCTTTGGGCAGGGATTGGCCCAGGCTCACACAGCATCTTGCTGTGGGCCAGGGCTTCTACTGAGAGGGGTATTGGCCCAGGCCCACATAAAATTCTGTGCTGGGCCCAGGCCGCTTCAGGAGTACAGGTTGGCCCAGGTCCACATAAACTAGTGCTTTCGGCCTGGGCCTCTTCTGGGTCAGGGATTTGCCCAGGCCCATACATCTTCATCTGCCCAGGCTTCTTCTGGGTTAGGGATTGGCCCAGGCCCATAATACCATATTGTCTTGGGCCCGGGCCTCCTCCAAGTCAGAGATTGCCCAGGCCCGCACAGCAGCTTGCTATGGGCCTGGGATTGTTCTGGGAGAGGGACTGGCCCAGGCCTACATAAAATCCTGTGCTGGGCCAAGGCCACTTCAGGGGTCCCAGTTGACCCAGGCCCATATATCCTCCTTCCTTGGGCCTGGGCCTCTTTTGGGTCCCAGGATGGCCCAGGCCCATATACCTTTCCTCCATGGGCCCAGGCCTCTTCTGGGTCTGGGGTTGGCCCAGGCCCATATATCTTTCCTTCATGGGCCCGGGCCTCTTCTGGGTCTGGGGTTGGCCCAGGCCCATACAACCTCTTTCCTTGTATCAGGGGCTCCTCTGAGTCCAGGTTGGCCCAGGCCCATATATCTTTCCTTCATGGGCCCGGGCATCTTCTGGGTATGGGGTTGGCTCAGGCCCATATATCTTTCCTTCATGGGCCCGGGCATCTTCTGGGTATGGGGTTGGCCCAGGCCCCTATATCTTTCCTTCATGGGCCCAGGCCTCTTCTGGGTCTGGGTTGGCCCAGGCCCATATATCTTTCCTTCATGGGCCCGGGCCTCTTCTGGGTCTGGCGTTGGCCCTGGCCCATACAACCTCCTTCCTTGTATCAGGGGCTCCTCTGGGTCCAGGTTGGCCCAGGCCCATATATCTTTCCTTCATGGGCCCGGGCATCTTCTGGGTATGGGGTTGGCCCAGGCCCATATATCTTTCCTTCATGGGCCCGGGCATCTTCTGGGTATGGGGTTGGCCCAGGCCCATATATCTTTCCTTCATGGGCCCGGGCCTCTTCTGGGTATGGGGTTGGCCCAGGCCCATATATCTTTCCTTCATGGGCCCGGGCCTCTTCTGGGTCCAGGTTGGCCCAGGCCCATATATCTTTCCTTCATGGGCCCGGGCCTCTTCTGGGTATGGGGTTGGCCCAGGCCCATATATCTTTCCTTCATGGGCCCGGGCATCTTCTGGGTATGGGGTTGGCCCAGGCCCCCATATCTTTCCTTCATGGGCCCGGGCCTCTTCTGGGTATGGGGTTGGCCCAGGCCCATATATCTTTCCTTCATGGGCCCGGGCCTCTTCTGGGTCTGGGGTTGGCCCAGGCCCCTATATCTTTCCTTCATGGGCCCGGGCCTCTTCTGGGTATGGGGTTGGCCCAGGCCCATATATCTTTCCTTCATGGGCCCGGGCCTCTTCTGGGTCTGGGGTTGGCCCTGGCCCATACAACCTCCTTCCTTGTATCAGGGGCTCCTCTGGGTCCAGGTTGGCCCAGGCCCATATACTTTTCCTCCATGGGCCCGGGCCTCTTCTGGATCTGGGGTTGGCCCAGGCCCATATATCTTTCCTTCATGGGCCCGGGCCTCTTCTGGGTCTGGGGTTGGCCCAGGCCCATATATCTTTCCTTCATGGGCCCGGGCCTCTTCTGGGTATGGGGTTGGCCCAGGCCCATATATCTTTCCTTCATGGGCCCGGGCCTCTTCTGGGTCTGGGGTTGGCCCAGGCCCATATATCTTTCCTTCATGGGCCCGGGCATCTTCTGGGTATGGGGTTGGCCCAGGCCCCCATATCTTTCCTTCATGGGCCCGGGCCTCTTCTGGGTATGGGGTTGGCCCAGGCCCCCATATCTTTCCTTCATGGGCCTGGGCCTCTTCTGGGTATGGGGTTGGCCCAGGCCCCTATATCTTTCCTTCATGGGCCCGGGCCTCTTCTGGGTATGGGGTTGGCCCAGGCCCATATATCTTTCCTTCATGGGCCCGGGCCTCTTCTGGGTCTGGGGTTGGCCCTGGCCCATACAACCTCCTTCCTTGTATCAGGGGCTCCTCTGGGTCCAGGTTGGCCCAGGCCCATATACTTTTCCTCCATGGGCCCGGGCCTCTTCTGGATCTGGGGTTGGCCCAGGCCCATATATCTTTCCTTCATGGGCCCGGGCCTCTTCTGGGTCTGTGGTTGGCCCAGGCCCATATATCTTTCCTCCATGGGCCCGGGCCTCTTCTAGAGTAGGGATAGGCCCAGGCCCACATATCTTCTCTTTTTGGGCCCGGACACGTTAGGCTGACGGTACCTAGTACTTTCTGACACTGAGGTCATGGATTCTTTTGAGTCCATTTAGGTTCAAATATACTTTGTCTATGATAAGGATTTCTGAAAAGCAAAACAATAATAACAATCAATTGATGGATATTGATACAAATCCTTGTATCCTTCTCTGTATCAAACGTACTCAGACCATCACATGCCTGTTCTCAGGGAAACATGCACAGACACAGACACATGTAGCCCACAGTCAAATGAAACAAATTACACACTACACGAAGAGAAACCTGAAACATGTAGGAGGAAAGATGCCTGGGAAAGAGGTCCTGTTGCACAGCTGACTGTGCCTCTGGTGGAGGCCCACGAGCTCGTGTGCAAAGATTGTCCTGCTGATGTGAGACCCTCAAGACAGTCCCAACAAGGCACCAAGTTGCATTTCCTTCCTTCTGTGGTCAGAGCCCAGGATGGAATATCACAGCGAGGTGACAGAAACAGCAGAGGGTAGACTTGTGTGTTTCTCGAGATTGTCTTGTTGAGGCCCTAGTGACTATGCAGATGTTCTCAGACCCCTTTAGCCTGTGTGGGATTTGGGTCCTCTCTCTGCATGGCATGTGTGGCCCTGCTCTGTGAGGGTCTCTCTGGTCCTTGCCATTGCAACTCTTCTCAAGGTCACATCAGTCTTGTATCTAGGGAAACCCTCAGACCCTGAACTGAGCCTTCTTCACCCCTTTGAGGAAAGCCCCCTGCCGTGTTCATACACCGATGTGAGACCAGGTCTTCACCCAAAGAGTTTTCTCGCCTGGCTTACCTGGATAGGATCCCTTCCCCTCGTCTCCTGGTTTTCAATCCTAGCCCACATGAAGGGACTCTGGTGCCCTCAGACCTGGGGCACACCCATATTCATGACAGTGACCCTTTATGTGAGGTCACAGAGGCGGAGCCTCACTGTCTGGGAAAGCCCAAAGGCTGTCCAGGCACAGGTGTCCTTTGGACTGGTGTTTAGGGCATGTCCCTGAGGGCTTCTCTTATGACATTTTGGGAACAACTTCACATGCAGCCCTTCTGCTCCTGCAGGGAACGTCAGCCCTGGGCAGAGCAAGGCCAGTGGGGATGGGTCATACTCAGCCCCCATGTGGAAAGCTCAAATCTTGGTCTGTCCTCTCAGCTCGTCAGTTTACAGCAAGTTTCTCTTGTCATGTGACTTGGTGCGTGCCATCTGCAGGATATTGGTCACCAAGTTGATTCAAAATTTTGGCCTCCACGCTGTCCCTTCACCGTGACACACAGCTTGAAGCAGGCTTGCCCAGAAAACAGGATGTCATGAAATTGCCCTTCCTGCACCTGCAGCAGGCAGTTGAGGACTTCTCAGAGCATCACTCACTGGGGGACAGCGCAACAGCAGAGCTTCCTCTGTCCCAGTTTGGAAACTGAATCTGGGACAAGTGCTGGCTCTGCATCAGCTGCTGATACCTGTTCTCACAAACTCAGATGCAGAGTAGGAGAGAACACACCTGACATGGTCCCCCACACCCACATACTCGTGTACACACAGTCTCATCCACAAATATAAGAACATGCCTTTCATAAGTCAAAGAATAATAGTTTAAATATGAAATTTTGTGGAGAGAATATGATGTCAGTGTCTGTGACCAAGCAGGGAAAGATTCAGTATGAATATGGCTGTTTGAGGAAGGTGCCTGTGTGGAGAGGCCCAAGAGAAGTTCTCAGTGATGTACTTCCTAACTTCCTTGTGCTGCTTTTGCTCCTGAGGGTCTGTTAGAGGTGGCTATTAGTAGTTAACCTTTAACTTCCTGTTGGTCTTGAGTCTCAGCCCAGGTGCTGATGTGACAGTTCCTATCAGAGGCCTCTCTTCATGGCATGTGTAGAATGTCCTTCCCCGAGTTATCACATGGCATGCCACTCTGCAGACATGCTTTGATTCACTGCTCTTTTGGCATCTTACCAGGACTCCCATTGTGTTAGATCAGCCCCAGTAACTACCATTCAGGCCTTTGCTCCTACTCTTACTTGCTTGCCTGTACACCTGAAGCCACATATTCACAGACACACACACACACACACACACACACACACACACACACACACACACACACACACACCAGTCTGGAGCCTGGAATCGTCCTTAAGATACAGGCTGTGTGTAGTCATCCCATGGTCTCACTCTCTGGTGTGCTGTGGGTGTCGTCTCCCCGAGTCCTCGTGTAGCTGGTTCCTGGGCACACGTCCCACTGATACTGCCACTGCTTCTCTGTCTGTAGCACAGGTCCTCTTAGAGGTCACTTGGAGACCACATTGTGCTCATGCCCTTTATCCCCCACCTCCCAGGATAACACACTGAGGATGAGTTAGGCCTTCTCCTCAGCAATCCTGGATGAACTCCTCCTGCCACAGAGCCCAAACCTCTGTGCATACCTGCGATCCCTCCTGAATCCCAGCCTTCCCGGGGAGACACTGGGTTCTCTCCCTTCAACACCACAGCCTTTACCTTGGAACGACCTATTCTGTGAGGAAACAGAGGCTCTGTCCAGCTTCGTCCTATGTGCCCGAGTGTAGCATGTGGGATGACCATGCTGTCCACTCTGCTGAGCACACTGTCCCACCCAAGGGGGTTGTACATGTGCTGAGGGCTTCATCTTATGAACAAATCCCAAACATAAAACTACCCTGCCTAATATAGCAGTGCATATATCAGTAGAGCAAGATATGTGCCCTGACTCAGTGTCATCTCCTGCTCCTTCACACACATGGATATGGACCTGCAGACAGGAGCACACACATGAGCACGCACACAAAGTGAACACGTGTGTGAGTACAGAATTAGAGGGAAGAGTGCTGCCATGGTGTTTCCTGTGCAGTGACATGGGTGTCTGTGCCCACATTGTGACAGCGACCTTAGAACAAACAAAAAGACTGGTACTGCCAGCCACTGTAGTCCTCAGGGAAGATCAGACATCAGTACCCCAGATGCTTTCCTACCTTCCCTGGACAAGCTGTGAGTGATGGTAGCACGTGGCCCTGCAGACAGCAGTGCTTCGTCCTTCCTTACCTAGGCTGGAGGTGGAGTCCTGGTCCACATACACCTGTGTGGCTTCATTGCGAGGCCTCTCCCTGTGGTGCGTGGAGGGTTCCTCTCCCTGAGTTCTGGAGTGTCCAGTCCTGCTGCTATGAGACTTCTGATCCCTGCTATTTCTAGTTCTCCTAAGGGTGAGCTATCCTCGGTCAGGAATACTTAAAGTATCTCGCCATGTTTCAGTCTCCCCACTTAAGGCACCAATGAAGAAGTTCCTCCCACTGAGGGAGTCACTCCCGTGGTGAATTTTGAGTAGCGTCCATCCCACAACTCAGCCCAAACCTACCTGGACGCCTCGAGTTGCTTTGAATCCCAGGCCTCTTCTGAGGACTCTGAGTGCCCTCAGGCAAAGACCACTCTTGTTACTAGGGCAGGGTCCCCCCGCCCTCATGATGTCACAGAGGCCTCACCTCACTTCATTCTGAGAGTCACAAAGGGCAACCAGGCCTCAGTCATGTCCCAGCTTGCTGGATCCCTGTTGTCTGTCAACCTATGTGCAAGCATCCTTGGCTTCGCTCAGCTTTGGGGAAGTTGTCGGAAGTGTTTCTCAGAAACACTTCCCTGGGAATCACCTACATATACCTCCTGTCAGCCCTCCATCTCCCCACAGGTGCCTTCAGTCTTGAGAGGAGGAACACAGTAGACAATGCTGCTTCCTCAGCTCAAATGTCTGAACCTCACACTGCCTCCTCTTCTCACATTCTCTAGAGCCATCATGGCTGGTTGTTGGCGCTCAGTCTGCAGAGTGCCAGCTACTACCCTTGTATCTGGCTCCAACAGTAACCATACCGAGTGTCCTAATCTGGCTTCAGTAAACTATTAATCTTTCGCTTGAGTTAGGTTGTGGGATATTTTCTGAGTGCTTGCCTGCAATGCCCATGGGGCTGGGCTTTAGTGGGAACAGTACAAATGTACACAGATGAGTAGCGAATGATCTGTACAGAGAGGAGGTATCTAAAATGGTGCTACTGGCAGAGGCAGCTTGTGAGGGGCAGAGAGTCCTGGGAGCACCTGCGCTCACCTGTCCATCCTCAGCCGACTTTCCACCTTAATAACGCTGTCCAGAATGTGCCAAACACTCAGTCCCCATGCACTCGCAGGCCATGCAGGGGTGCGCTAGGCTGGGCAGCTCTGCTCTGACCTGGGACTCTGTCAATCCATGCTTCACCTGTGCTGGATCTGCAGCCTCTCAGCCAGTAGTTTTCCTCTGTGTTTCTCATGAAGGGATGGTGGGTGGAAATCATGACCGACACCAAGTGGGGATTGCTGGCCGTCTGGCCGAGGGGCCACCCTGCATTCTCTAAAGTGACACAGAATGTTGCATGGCTCAGCCCTTAGACACAAAAAGTCCTGCTTCTGGCATGAGGATGATTAAGAGTTCACCCTGTGTGTGTTTGCACTCAGACAGCCTCACATATAACATGACTCATGAACATGAGGACCCTGTGGGTGTCGTATGGAGATGGTGGGAAGTCAGAGTGCCTGATGGGGTGGCAGGCTTCTGCAGCAGGTGAAGGAGTCACCGCTGTTGTGCCCTGTGCCTGGCCATGTGCTGTCTTCCCATTGGCTTACTGTGGCTTTTGTCTGCTCTCCACTGAGGAATACAGGTTATATACATGGTGATATTAAGGGGCAGGCAGACTTGCATTGGTTGTTACTGAGAGAAATTGTCCTCTCTACCCATGGCATCACCCTGTCTTTGGTCTAAAATGGTAAAGTCTGGCCAAACCTGATTAAAAGCCTGGAATTAGAATGTAATGTGGCATTAATTTTAAGGTCACCTGTACCAACATCAAAGGGTACATTACTGACGTTTGTCAGAGCTGAAGGCAGCATGCTGCCAGAGGGACGGGGCAGGCTGAAAACAGAGGCCAAAGACAGCAAAGGGGAAGATCGAGAGCTATGGAAGACAGAGGAGATAAGCAGCATGTAGACATAGGGTCTTTCGTGCCTTCTTACATGGCCTATCCCCTGCAATGGTGTCCAGTGATTCTGGACAGTATCATTTTAATGTTCTTTCTATGTGCCTGAGAATTAGCCTCATCACATAGAAATAGCTACCAGTCAAGAAATGCCGTAATGGTCTTTGTTGGGCAAAAAACCAAACCAAAACAAATAAACAAACAAAAACAGAGAGTCTTGGGACTATTGATCATGGATATTTTAGGGAGCCTTGGGAGAACAGAAAGGCATTCAATGGGAGGAAAGATGACAACAAACAGCTAGGGTACATGAGGATACTCAGAATGGCAGGTGGACTGTGGCTGGACAGACAGCTCTTGAATGTTAATTCCGAGGAGATAGGCTTCCTGGGCCTGAGTAAGGGACCCCAAGTGAAGAAGCAGGGAATATATCTTTGAATCTGACAGAATCGTGTTACCTAGCTTTGTGGTGACCTCTTATGTGAGAAAACACCATTGCAGACACTCCTGCCGTGAGCTCCAGCCCAAGTGTCTCATGTGCTTCAGTTTTTACCAAGGCACTGTGCAAGCACAGAAGAGTGTAGGACACGATCCACACTCTCAGAAGGCTTAGAACATCCCCGGAGAGGCAGGGTCATGTGAGAGATGTGGACCATATCCGTGAGCAGTGTCTGATGTGGGAGATGAGACCTGTGAAGGACGAGATGGATCTGGATCAGAGCAGAGGTGAGACAGGCCAACATACCCATAGGCAGCCCAGCCCTGTGAGGATGTGAGGATGCTGGTGAGAGGGAACCAGGACTAGAGGGATGGAAGAGTTCTCCTGACTTTGGGGGGAGGGTGCCAACCTTGCTTGGCAGGAGTCCATAAGAACTCCTGGTCTCTCCGTACCCCTTCCTTTGAGATTTTACCCAGAAAACATTTCCAAGTGAGTCCACCCTTGAGAGTCCGCCCCAGCTCTGAGGCTGTTCCTGTATGTCTCTAGCCTGTCAAGTCAACATCAATTGCACAAGACATGGGGCGCTAAGAAGAAAGGACAGAGCATTAAACAGGGCCCTTGATTCCATACCCTAGCTATCATGAAGACAGTGCCAATCAACACAGATGTGCAAGTGTCCACTATAAAGTATTCCTTTAGTACGTGCCCAGGAGTGACAGGGCTGTGTCATATGGTAGATCTACTTGTACCACTATATATCAGCAGCCAGCTCCTGTCAGGCTATAACCACAAGATCCTCCTACTGTAGGACAGAACACATAGCTTCTGGTACAACAGCCACCCTCCTCCATCTCTGTGAAGGTGACACAGGTTGAGCAGCAGGAAGTACAAATTGCATTAGTGTGCCTCACCCTGGTCCACAGAGGCAGAGATTCCATTGCTCATTCAATCACTCCTTAGACACAGTGTGACATGATAGGACCTTGGGCTTGCAGAAGAAAATCCCTTTGTCCCCAGCCTACCTCTCAGGGATCTGGAAACTTCAGCCCCATAAACACCCAGGAACATTGGGTCTGGCACTGCTGCTAAGGCACTATCAGTCTTGACTCATAGCAAATTGTTAGGAAGATGATCTGAGCACCCTGCGATGGACAGGAGGAAGCTCAGTGTCTCACAAGACACAGGCAGAGGTTGGGAAATCCAGCTGGAGAGGCCTGCTTGACCCCAGACATGAATGAAGTGCCCACCAGTCCTTTGTCAAGGAGAAGTGACTGCATGGCCCACAGCCAGAACTGTGTCTGGGAAGAGATGACTCAAGCATGACCAGGAGGAAAAAGTTCCCAGATCAACAGACTCTTGAGTCTTGCTACAGGTGAGGATATATACACATATGGAGGCTTCAAAGGGTTACATTTCCCCTAAGAGGCAATCAGCCAGCATTCAAGGTGTAAGGCACTGGAGCACAGGAAGGGGACCAGATTTATCTCACTGCACACTCATAACAAGGCCTCTTCCACATACGAATGTTCTAAGACATAATTGGGGTTCTGAATAAGATGCTGTTAGTGTTCTCCTCCAACTCAGAGGTGGAAAGGTGCCCTGGTAGTTAGGAGCCAAGGAACCACATAACACTGACATGGCGAGCATGTCCCCTAAGACGTGTTAACAGCTCTGAGAGGATGCTGCCTTGTCAGTGGGATCCCAGGGACCCCAAGGTGGGGAAGGTGTCCCCAGTGAAGAGGAATCCCGGCATTCGGGAGCCTAAGTGCCTCACAGCTCTGAGGTAGGGAAGGCGTCCCCAGCTGAGCTGGAGTCTTACACTGGGCCAGCAGCACTTCTCTCTGCTCCCAGGGGAGAAGCTGCTCAGTGTTGCAGCTCTCAGGGGAAAGATCCCTGGCTGAGCTGAGGAACTCTTCTCTTCTTAGCTCTTCTGCTTTGATGCCTCAACCAGATGACAAAGACAGTTTCATGCAGCAAGTTTGACTGGGTGTGGCTGCCTCTTCTCAGGAGGAAAGCAGCAGAGGAAACTCTGCATCCTCCTGAGCAAAATGCTAATCTGGTTGTTTTTCCTTCTGTTTTTCTCTTTTGTTTTCTGTTGTGTTATGTTGGGGACAGGGTTTCTCTGTTGTAACTCTGGGTAGCCTGAAACTCACTCTTGTAGACCAGGCTGGCCTTGATCTCACAGAGATCCAAGTGGCTTGGCCTCCAGAGTTCTGAGATGAAAGGTATGCACAACCCATTCCCAGCCTGCTATTATTTATATAGTTTTTCTTGTGGCTCATTGCTTTCCAGTGTAGGCTATAATTGGTAGGATTTTTCACCTTATTTAGACAGTCCTGGGTGGGCAGCATCAAAGGGACCAGCTCAGGACTATATGTGTGAGTGGAAGCCACATCTGAAACTCTCTGCCAGGTTGTGGGAGCCCATAGCAGGCCACGGGTGGGGTCCCAGGTAGTTCCAGTGGGGAGCTTTCAAAGAGGGGGTCTCAAGACCTGGAGCTCTCTGGCCTAGACAGAAGGAGACTCCCAAAGAGGGAAAATGTGCCAGATCCCCATGGTCCTCAGCACTGTTTGGGGCTCAAGGCATGTAGAGAGGGCGGTGGCCTGGACATGGGATTCCAAGCAGGATTGGTAAGGAGCCAAGAACAAGCCCCTGAGAAGCAGCCGGCAGCAGGAAGTGTCAGGGTGCTGGGAAAGGTCAGGTTTGCTCCATGGCAGAAGCACAGACAGGAGTGCGGTGCCATTTTGGGCCGTGAACAGTCAGCCAGCAGCTCAGTTTTCACACCAGTCGGTCTATCTGCTGCCATGGCCTTCTGTGGAGCCCTCCATGAAGGAGTCCATGGCCAGCCGAGGTGCCTGGGTGCCTGGAGGAGGCCAGGCCTGGAGGGAACATGGGGAAGAAGAAGGCCAGCTGAGCAAGAGGAACCTCTGCCACTCAGCTGTTATCAGCACTGAACCTGGGCCCAGCTCAGTAGGGGACAAGGCCTGGGCACACACATGTGCAGGGCTTGGTCTCCATATGGAGCTGGGAGCCCAGGGTCCAACTGTCAGCTGAGTAGGCTACAATACGAAAGGGAAGTGGAGGCTCTGAATCTCCATGATGAACCAGTGGGCAGCGAGGCTCACACTGTATCTGCTGAGAGAGATGTGAGACTACAGATCCCGGGAGAGATGAAGCTGGCCAAAAAGTGGTATAAATATTTAACTCATTGAGAGGCAGTCTCATGGGGGTCATTGAACCCGAACGCATGCAACTGTGAGTTTGAACACAGGATTAACACATCAGACTCTGTGAACATGCAGATAAGAATGAATGGAAGACATTATAGACATAAGTCCTAGGGGCAGAGAGCCAGATGTAATCAGAAACCAAGAGACCACAGTTCTGGTACAGTTTCTTGTTTAACTTGTGACCTCTGTGTCCTTCAGAGAGTCAGGTACCTTCTATGGTCCACCATGTAATCACAGATGACATAAAGTCGAATGGTATTAATGTCTACTTCTCAATTTTCACCCGAGTATAAAAGCATGGTTAAGAGTATGTTTTGAAACAGAGAAGCATCTTTCCAAATGTTTTCACCATTAGTGTCACTGCAGAGTGGAGATAATCTGCATGTCCAGGTCTGCAAACCATGGCCAGCTAATGAGATCTGGAAAGGTCTGCTCTGCTAGTATACATGAACTTCTAGAAGGAGATCCAGAGACCGCATTGTCTGGTCACCAAAGGGAATATTTAGTTCCAGGGAAAACCATGAAAATGAGAAGTCTTTCCCCTAGAGCTTGTTCAGGGAAGACAGGAATCTCATCAAGATCATGATTGAGGCAGAACCATTAACCCTGGTTCCTGCCAGGGCAAAAAGTGCTCTCTGGCCCCAGTGAACACAGAATGCCAGATAAAATCATTCATGGAGCCATTAGGCATGCATTGGTTACAGCCTTTTCCGGGGGGCAAACATCCAACTTTCATAATACCTAAATCCTGCATTGGATTGGAGAAACTCAGGATCTACCCTAACCTTGTAGCCCAAAAGTAGAAGAATCTTGATTAGGAGTGGGGCTCCTGAGTACATTGGTCCCTCCAGAAGAGTGACCTGAGTCTTTCTCCACCAGAGACAGGAAGGTGTTGTGTGACTTGAGGTTCAGGTTGAGCTGGGGTATTCACTTGCTGTCCTAAAGGTGATCAGCCTTTACCAGCTAGAGATGGAGCCTGCTCGAGGTAACACTGTTCAGTGCATCAGCAGCAGCAATGTGTATCACATGATACACTGTGTGTGTGTGTGTGTCCTGCAAAATCATTCCCTATACCTTCATTGACACCATCCCACACAGGAATGTTATCCAGTCCCTATCCCACATAGGAATGTTATCCAGTCCCCTTCTCTGGATAAGAAACCCAAACACAGAGAAGTTTAATCGTTTGGTTGTGTATTTGCATGTATATGCTTGTGAGTGTGTGAACGTGTTCATGAGGCCCTATGTACATGTATGGATATGTGTAAGGGTAGAAATCTGTGTTCCTTGTCTTTCTCAATTGTGTTCCACCTCATTTTTGAGACAGGGTCTCTTCTTGAATGAGGAGCTCACTGACTGTTTCCAGGGATCCACTTGGCTCTGCCTCCCTGGTCCTGGGATTGTAATTGTTCATTGCCACACTAGGGTTTTTAGTAGCTTTAGGGCTCACACTCATGTCTTCATGATTTTACAGTAAGCACTTTTCCAACTTTGCTCTCTCTCCATCATCTTAAACAATCCATGAAGTCTCAGAGCTATTAAGAGACAGTTTTCGGGTGCCACTGAAGCCTGTACTTACCCAGCAATAACATAGAATGTGGGGTTCTCTGCCACTGTGGGAATGAATTTCCCTGAGTTATCTACCCTTCTTTGCACTTGGTGAGGACTGAGATTTCCTTGGTTGTTTTTGGATTGATTCTCCAGTGTGGCATCAAGGTAATTGCAGAGCACCTGTGTCCCAGCAGGAGAGGGAAATGAGCCAAAGCAGACCTCAGGAAGTGACAGTGGTCCTCGGGCTGACACAGGTAAGGATCGGAGAGTGGGAGCCACTGCAGGCTAGGGAAGAAAGATAGAGGGGAATGGTGGTGAAGGGCAGTTCATCAAGGGTGAAAGGAAAGATGGGGAAGGAAGCAGAAAGGAAACGAATGAGTGCCAGGCCTTAGAAAAGCTGACCTGCACCTGTGGCAGATACTTCTCAAGCAATGGCTCATTGGTACTTCCACACTGAGGTGTAGCAATGGGTCAGGTGCCCTGGCTGCATGGACACTCCATGGGCAGACTGCCTGTACCTGTTGTTAGCCTTGTCCACCCAGCTCTTGGCCCTCCATCCATCCATGGCCAAACATATATGTGCTTTCCGCAGATGACACTCAGGTAGCCAAGAGTCCAGCAGACCCAAGGTGATTTGTTCCTTGTTAAACTGGGAAGATATCATAGGCCCTCTATTCCTTCATGGACTCAGCTATCACAGCAGAATTTTGAGTTGAACCTCCAACTGTATTCCATACTCCCTTGGCCAGAGCTTGTAGAGAGGCACAGGACCCCAGGGCCCATGAGTGTGTGTGTGTGTGTGTGTGTGTATTCAGATTCCACAACCCAGAAATTACAGCATCAGAAAAGCCCCTGTGAATATTGGGAGAAAGATTCTGTTAGCAGTGTGATCTAACCACCAAGTTAACAGGAACTGACCTATCAGGTTAGCAGTTAAGAACTGGCCTCACAGGTTAACAGGAATCTGACCTAACTGGTACTTAAGTATGTATCATTATACATACCTACATAAGATACATAATATCCTGTACCTAGCGTATTAAACTTATAAAACAGTGCAGTATTTAGTTTGAGAAGAAATGCAAACACACAGTAACATTGCTTGGTGGAAGTGTGAAGAATATACAACTCTGATTCAGGGAAAAGCAGGTCCATGAGGCTGACGAGACTGCTGTGTGGTTTGATATTATTCCCAATGTGCCTATTGGTATGTATGCAAATGTTTAAATTATAGAGAACCATTTCCTATTTTGATAGTATTATATTTTTAGGATTTTTTATTTTGAGAGAGAGAGAGAAAGGGGGGGAATGAATGAGAGAGAGGGGGAGGGGGGAATTGCAATGCCTACAGGATCCAGAAGACTATTTTGAATAGACCCTGGAACTAGAGTTTTAGGCAGTTGTGAGCTCCCCAACATAAATACTAGGAACTAACTCAGGCCTTCTGAAAGAATAGTAACCACTTTTGTAACCACTAAACCGTCCACTGAGTCATTGCTCCAGTTTAGTACCTAGTATTATATTTAAAGCATAGAAGCCTAAGAGTGGACGACAATCATTCTGTCTTGAAAGTTAATTGACTTAATCATCAATTTTTGTTCCAAGCAGCATTTGAGGAGGGCTTATGCTAGTGGGCCAGTGAGACAGGATTTTAGATATCAGGAAAGACATGCTGTGTGGTTGGCGATAGTCAGGGAAGGTAGGTTTGTGCATAGGAGAAAGAGAATAAAAGGGGCATTTTTGCATTTTTTTTAAATAAGTGAAAGTGTCTCCCTTATCATCTTTGCATCCTCAGTGTTCAGCACAGCAAATTTATGTGCTTAGGAAGTATTTATTGAATAAGTGCAAACAAAAATGTAGATGAGGTTATAATTTTGCCTAATTTAATCCTAAAATTGGTCTGGAAGTATAGAGGCCCAGACAAGTGGACTCCTTATTGACTCTTTCTGAAGGCTGCTCTGTGAGCTTCAGAACTTCTTGGTACCTTGGAAGAAACCCCAGTCAGAAAGACTCCACAGCCATGACTAACAGGACACTAGAGACTTACTGCCGCTGGGTGAGCTGAGGTGAGGGAAGCTCTGCTCACTCTTTCCTGATGAAGCAGAAGAGCACATGTTGAGTCAGCTGGTCATCTAGTTCTTGATGGTTTTTTAGGTCTGGGCTTGGCAAGAACATTCCCTAGTGAGTTGAGGCAGATGCTATTCTAAGGAAAGCCTGCTTTACCCCCAGACTGTTGGTTTGAATGCATTGAAGGGGATTTAGTGTCCCCAAGCAATAACCAGGCCTCATCTAGGGGGAAAAAACAAAGAAAGAGTTCAGAGAAGAGATTGGCATGTTGAAGAGGCTGAGCTGGTGGTCTTGATTTATAGAAGGCAGAGGGAGCGGTTTGAGGAGGCTCAGCAGGGACAAAGTTAAGTAGGGCAAGCTTTCATTTGATAAGGGATGGCTTGGGTGTCAGTGACTTAGGCACACAGTGATGATGGATATGGCATGAATCTTTTTCACATTGGCATGGTGAGACCACACCTATGGAGAACCTGGAGGAGACTTCTCCAGAAGCCAGCAGGATTCATTGCATCTCCAGTTCCATCACAGTAGGGTAGGTTGGAGGCTGTGGAGCTGTGGCATACTGAACTCTGACATCCCCTGAAGCCTGGACACACAGAGCATGTTTGGCACGCCCACACCCAGGGAAGCTCTTTAGATGCATTTGCTATGAATGGTGTCCTACGTGAACAAAGCTCTTACTTACTTGTAGGTGAGAGGCACCAGGAGCACATATTGCTTAGGCTTCCTCACTTTTTCCTCTGAGAAAACTGAGGAACATCAAAGTCCAGCATCCTTCTGGATTTCACTTCTGTCATTAATAGGAACAGATTTTGGTCCCAGTGTTTGAAGGTGCCATTAATGTTAGCTCTGTATCTTCAATGCAAGGTCTTTGGTCCTTCTGCAATATTAATACCAAAAAGAAACAAGCATCAGAATGCTCTTGAAGGGAAGAAATGATGTATGTATATAAGAGCAACATTTAAGAGTGACCTCTGTCCTCAAAGACGCAGCCTAGCTTCTAATTGTGCTGGTCTTTGGCTTCTACTAATAGAGAAGAGTGAAGGACAAAGGCGACTGGACATCAAAACCTGATGAATGCAAGGGCTACACTCAGCTATTGGACTGGCCACCATGTTGGTGAGGCCATATATTGGCGTTAGTGAGTCTTCCATCCTGTGGTAGCCTGTTTCTCTTGGAAGACCTTCCAGTTGTCTTCCTGGGGATGCACGGTCCTCGGAGGCAAGCAGAGAATACACTGAGAGAATTATTTTCAGTGTTGAGATATTTGGAGAAACACTCGCTGTGGTCCCCTTTTAAATGCCTTCCACTCTCTCTAGAGTAATCCTGTTAGAGGCTTGGGTGTCCCATTTTTCCTTCTCAGGAGGCCCTTGTCCTTGGGCAGAGAACATGACCTGGAGTGCCATTCACAGAATATTCTTGGAGGCACCCACATCCTGGCCACTCTGGCAGTGCCTCTGATGTGGCTATCCACACCCCATTTTTTCCTTGCTTAGGTTCCTTTGCCTCTCCTTGGGGTCGTATTACCAGGTAAACTGCCCATCCAGGTGACTGCGTCTCAGGCCGTGCCTTCAAGGTGCCTTCGGAAGAGTCATGTGTCTCCATCTTGGGCTATGGAGCTTGGAGAGTGGGCTGGCCACCTAGCTGGGCTAAAGGGGGTTCTAAATATTCCTTATATAGACTGTCCCCTGCCCCCCTGTTTTCAGCCCACCCTTCAATCCTTCTTTCCATGGATCCTGGGGTGTTCAATTCCTGAAGCCTTTTCACAGCTCAGTGGTGTGAAACGCTGGCTTCTTATTGCTTTCTTTCTCTGAAGGATATTGGGTTTCAGCATTTCTGCTCTGATGGATTATTTAGCACCCATGCATCTACTTTGCCTCCTCTGAGATTTTGTTGACTTTGACACCCCTCATCTGGCGTCACCTCCTGGGCACTTTCCTTGTCCTTACAGGCTGAAGCTCAATGCCACACAGGGCTTTTCTCCACTGGGGCCCTGGGAAGACCATAGGGAAGATGAAGGCGGCCTTCCGCACCAATGCTCATCGGGAACTCAGCATTTCCCTGAGGCTCACTGTGACACAGGAGTCTGAAACCTGAACTCCACTTCTGTGATGCTCATAATAAACTGTGAGATCCGGCGCCAGACAGCAAATGCCTCCAAGCCTCAGTTTCTTCATCTGTAAAATGAGCTGTGTGGTTGATCATCAAGATCCCTTTCAGCTCAGAAGTGCTATTGATTATGCAGTGTGCCACATCTTAAGCGGACATTTGATTAACCTGTGACTTTAGGGAGACCGGGTTCTGCACCTGCCTCCCAGAAAATGCCTGAGCAATGGGCTTGCCTCAGGCCTAGAGATGACTGGTTATGACTTCCACAGGGTGCATTCAAACTCAGTGAGCTCCCAGCGATCACTTGATGCGTTACTTTCTCCTGCAGGCACCTACAGACAACTTTGCAGACTATAAGCCCAAATCATCTGGGCTCACTTGGGCTTTTGCATAGATTGCCTTCCTTTTCTAAAATCCCCTGTTTTCTGGGATGCTATAGAGAGGTCAAAAATCCACAATGTATTTAGAGAAAGAAAGGAAGAAGTGGGGGAAAGAGCAGGGAGAGAGAGACAGAGAGAAAGAGAGACAGAGACAGACAGACAGACAAACACAGAGAGAACCATGACAATATTTTTATTGTCTCCAAGTTCTCTGCTCTCACTTGTGACGCTGAGGTCTGTTTGCACACTGGGTCAGCCATGTCAAGCTTCTCTCTAAGGCAGTGCTTCTCAACCTTCCTAATGCTGCGACCCTTTAATATACTTCCTCATGTTGTGGTGACTCCCAACCCATAAAACTATTTTCATTGCTACTTCATAACTGTAACTTTGCTACTGTTATGAATCATAACGTAAATATCTGATATGCAGTTGGACTTAGGTGGCCCCCAAGCAGTTGTGACCCAATGGTTGAGACCTGCTGCCCTAAAGTTATCGTTCACTACCCTGCTCTCTGCTTTCCCATCCCCCTTTCCTTTCCCTATCAGTGGTGCTAAGTGTGCTGTGTAGCAGCTCTATGAACCACACTGGACTGTTGTCTGAGCTAAAGAAGGTGACTGTCACAGGAGAGAAATTGTTCACTATTTAAAACCTAGGCTTGCATCATCTTTACGCAGAACCTCCATCTAATCTTGGCCCTCAGCTCTAATACTGCGTCCTTTGCAAATTGTTTCCTTCTTTGTCCCAGACTATAACAGTCTTTCTCTCCTCACTTTGCTCCCAGATTACTTTAGAATTCTATAGTTAAACAAGTTTCCTTTAGGACGAATAGCATCTTGAATTTATAATTGTATATGATACAAATAAGACCCTTGTCCATTTTGTCTGTTGATTCAAAGACAAGACATACAAAGGAACGTATTACCACGTGTCGAAGACAAGGACCAGGTGAATTGGTCAGGGGTGAAGCAAAGCTGCCTGTGTCAGTGCTGTTGATTCTCTAACTCCTGTCAGTGGGAGAGGCAGTGGAGGCTGGGATTTCAGAGGAATGGTATGTTATCCCTCTCCTCCACCTCTTCATTTTTGCCCCAGGAATGAGATCATGGTTTGCATATGAAACATAACAAATAGACTCATGTGTTTGAATACTGGGCCCCCAGCTAGACCTGATGTTTGGGATGGTTATAGAGCTTTAGCATACAGAGCCTTGCGGAAGTATGTCACTGGGGATGGGCTTTGTGGGCTTAGAGCCTCACTTGCTGTTTGCTGTTTCCTGAGTAAGGATGCAGTGTCAGATTCCTGCTTCTACAACCATGCCTTCCCTGCCTCTTTGCTTTTCTTCCTGGCCAAGTTGGATTGTATCCCTCTGGAACTCTGAGCCAAAATAAACCCTTTCTCCAGTAAGTTGTTTTTGTCAGGGTACTTTATCACAGCACCAGAAAAAGAAACAAATACAGACCGGGAATGGAGTGAATGGCAGTTCAAGAATCATAGAAGCATCATGGTATCTAATAGCCAAAGTTCAAGAATCATAGAGGCATTGTAGTACCTAATATCCTCTGGGTTACTTCAACGTAAGAGGGTAAGGCTGGGATTTGAGTGGGGGCAAAGTCAAAGGACGGGGCTCCTTAGGAGAAAGCATCATCTCCATAGGCCACTGGTCAGAGTTTTGGATTTTCTGAGCATCATTCTTGTGGGAAGCACTTACAGGTTGCAGATCCATGCTGAAGGAGCCACCATCACAGAGAGGATACCCAAGAGAAAGATGGGCTAGATGCGTTCAGGACAAGGTAGAGACCTGCCAGGGGCCAATTAAGAAGAGGTTTGTCAGGGTTGAGGATGTCGTTCAGACATAGAGTACTTGCCTACTATGCACAAAAATCTGAGTTCAGTTCTCAGGACCAGAAGATGAGGCTTTGCTTAGTGGAAAGAGGTACCAAGAGCTCAGGATGGAATGGCTTGAGCTGTTCCCAAAACATAGAATCACAAGTAGAAGCAAAGAGACACCAAGGAAATAGGCAGAGACAGAGATACACACAGAGAGTAAACAGGTGAATGAGTGTTTTAATATTTGTGCAATCCAAGGTACTCATATCAAAACAACAGCTGTACCTGTCGTGTAAATGTAAACAAACCTCCCCCTGGCCCCAGTCTTGGAGGTGTTGGAGCTAATGTGATGGAGATAGAAGGATCTGAAGAATATTCAAGAAGCAACCATGCTTTCCTCTTGGTCTCACCAGGCCCAGTGACACTCCGGAAGTGTAAGTCAGTGCTTCCCAGTGCATCCACCTCCCCTTTGTTTTGTTTTTAATTGGCATGCTCTCTCATTAATATTTCACCCCTGGACTATCCCCTGTCCTCATTCTTAACACAGCAAAAGCACATCTACGGTGATCCAAGCCTGGACCATCCATCTCTGGGGTGTTCTGTCCATGCTCAGTGCTTGCCTGTCTTCGGGGAGAGTGCAAGATGTGATTCTCATAGCACACTAGGAGTGGGGAGATGAGGCTGGCCCACTGGGGAGCTGGCAGCAGGACAGAAGGGTGCAGAATCTAAGTACCATGAGCAGTTGTGTGACTAGATTATGTTTGGGAGGAAAACCCCACGTGGGAGGTGAAGAATTCAGGTTCAGCTCAGATTACAATGAATGGGTACAGCCAGGCTGGGCTCCTGGAACCCCCAGGGCTCCCTCCTGGAAAGTCCCTCTGATACACACCAGCTACTAGGCTGGTATTGAGTAGCAGACTTATTGTCTAAGGAAGAAGACCTATGTGTAAAGAATGTGACACTTTGTTTTTCCACTTTGTCATTCAGTTACGGTTCAAGATGGTCTTGAACATCAGAGTGCCAGCATCACTCTGGAGCTTATGAAGACACAGATACTTGGGGCTCACACTGCTGGTGATGTGAGAGTTTGGCGTGGGTCTGGGAAGACAGACGTCATGATTCTATCACGGACCCCAGACCACGAAGCATGTGGCCAACTCAACCAATTTGCGCATACTAACTGCCTCCAGTTAGCTTCATGTTTCCTGCTTTTCCTTCTGAGTATTATGTAATTAAAACCAAGCTTCTGGGAGAGGGATTCAAGAGGGACAGGGAAGGAACAGGGGTGCAATTAGATGTTTCTATGGTAGCCTGGCAGTGGGTTATTTCAGCCTGCAGTGTGGCAGGTGGGGATCCGTTCTGACAATGGGCAGAGCAGCTCATGAATCATCCCCCCCCAAAATCTCACTAAATGTTTGCCCACATGCAAGACTTACTTTCCTACTTGGTGACGCTGCTGTAAAACCCTGCCTTCCTCCAGCCCTTCCTGCTGAGTAATTTATGGGGCCCAGAGGACAAGGAAAGTAATTGGGTTTTGTTTTCCCTTGTTGTTTGTTAGTTTGATTCTGCTGGAGAGGAGTTCTGATTCCTGGGAAGTCTACTGGTCTGTCACATTCACAAGCGGGGTAGGAGGATGTTTACAGTCTTCTGAAAAACAACTTCCAGTGCTGTGCTTTCTTTCTGAACACAGCAGTGATTAAAAATAGAAGCCAATTAGCCTGAGAGTTGGGTGCTGAAGAGCTGAAGCTGAGGTATGTGGAGACAAGCCCACTCTCCTTGCTATTTTTGGTGAAGGAAGCAGCATTTCCAACAGGTGAATTAAAACAATAACAACCTGTGGTGGCTCTTTCTCAGAGGCTCACTTGTTCCCAGGATGCTTCATCCTGACATCTCCGATGCCAGGTTTGAAGTTAATGGGGATGCTGGCTAGCAGGTACAGATGGACTTATGGCTTTTAGGTGTCTCGGTTAGTATTCTGTTCCCGCGAAGCGACACTATGACCAAGGTAACTCCTACAAAAGAAAGCATTTAATTGGGGGCTTACTTACAGTTTGAGGGTCAGCCATGATCAGCATGCTAGGGAACAGACTGCCATGGCGTGGGTCTGGAGCAGTGAGCTGAGATCTTTACATCCTGATCTGGAGGCAGTAGGGAGAGAGAGAGACAGACAGACAAACAGACAGACAGACAGACAGACAGACACTGGGGTTGGGGTGGGCTTTTGAAACCCCAGCACCACACCTGCTCCTACAAGGACACGCCTACACTAATGAGTCCACACCTCCTAATCCTTCCCAACAGACCACCAGCTGGGAACCAAGCATTTAAATATATGAGCCTATAGGGAAGATTCTTATTCGAATCACCACATTAGGCAGTGGGTGGTTTCTTTTTATAGCTCCAGCTCAGGGTAAAACAGGCTAGCCTGCAGTCCCGAAACTGTGCACTTAGCTCTATGAGCCTTGTGGATAAATAACCTCAGTCATTCAACTCAGGACGTGTGTGTGTTTGTGTGTGTGTGTGTGTGTGTGTGTATATGTGTATGTGTATGTGTGTATGTTTCTGTGTTGTGCATAAACTCACATAAACAGCTAGGATCCCATTAAGCCTCAGGATCCACCTGTCTCTGCCTTCCCAGCATATGCTACCATAGCCAACTTTTGGGCATGAATTCTGGGGATTGCCCTTGGGTTCTCATGCTTGTATGGCAAGTTGTTTATTGATTGTGACATCTCCCCAGCCCCCATTTGACACTTTTAGAAGGAACGTTATACCAGATGTTTCTTTAAGTACTGGGAGGTAGTACCAACCAAATGTCTCATTTTCTGTGTAAAGTTGCAGTTTGACAACTTGTTCTCCCGGCTTGGGTATGATTATAAATCTAATAAAAATTTTCTGATCCCAAACTTCTTCATTTGCCAAATAAGTCCCAATTCGATCAGTGCTTTCTGGAATTTTTTTCTGGCCAAGAAACACCAGGAAGGCCCTATAAGCTCAGACCTTCCTCTGAAGACTGCTTCTGAATGCCAGGCCCAGACTCATCTGCCAGAAATACTGCGTGAGCCAGGTAGGGAACATTAATTCTGATGTCATTTTCATTTAACCTAGTGTATTCGAAGTGCCTATCCTTTCAATAAGTAATCAATATGATATAAGAATGAGAGGGCTCCTGCTCTTCTTTGTAGTGAGCATTCAAGGACCACTGTGTCTGGTATGTACTGTACTACTCACTATGTACAGTGGGCACTTTTTAAGTGCTCACAGCTACCTGGGACAAGGACATCCTGCTGGACCCTGCTCAGAGCTCTGGAACCTGTGTTACTAACATGTGCTCCCGGAGGTTTGGGAGATGACGCCTGGTGCTTGCTAAGGAACTCCAGTTCAATGTTTGATTAAACCATTGGGTGGAGGTGGGAATCTCAGACCTCCTCCGTTGCTTATTTCACTGCCCCATTATCCCTATTCCTGTCTGTCTGTTTGTCTGTCTGTCTGTCTGTCTATCTATCTATCTATCTATCTATCTATCTATCTATCTCCCTTCTTATCTTATCTGTCTATCTATTTTTTGAGAAAGGTTCTCACTGTTTAGACCTCCCTGACCTGGAATGCTCTATGTAGACCAAGCTGGCCATGAACTCACAGAGATCCAACTGTCTCTTTCTCATGCTCCTCTATGATTGGATATTCTCATATTCATCTCCTCTCTCTCTCTCTCTCTCTCTCTCTCTCTCTCTCTCTCTTTTTACCTGATGATCATAAAGACATAATGGTGCCAGAGACAATCTAAAGAAGATAATTTGAAATGATCAAAGGCATAAGGCAGCTGTCTGGTAAAGACAAACTCAAAAGAAGAAAAGACTTCAAGCTTGGATGAGTAGGCTGAAAGGCAATAGTGATCAAAGTCTTCAGAGCCAGGAAGCAAATGGAGAGGCTGAACATGAATGTAGGATTATCTCCAAATAGCCCAGAACCAGGGACTGATTGGTAGATGGGCAGAGCTTGCCTAGGACAGACAGGAAGAAGCTGTGTCCCAAGCTACCCAGAGGGCAGGCGCTCAGGCCCTGTGATGTAGCAAACTGTACAGATTCTGGCACTGTTTGGTTTGAGCCATGATATCTTACTATATCCTAAAACATCCCGTATTTCCTTAGTAAACACTCAAGTTTGGTTTTATAAAGAATGTTTTCCATCTGTCCATCTACCCACCCACCCATATATCTGTTCATTAAAATTAATAAGGGCCTATGCTGTGAGGTGAATTTTGTTGTGAGTTTTAACCTGCAGAGATTCACTTAATACACCCAGTTCTGTAGAGCAGATGGTGCCGTCTGTACTTCATGGTGTAGACATATCCAAATTCACTTGGTGGGCAAATTTGCTTCGAACGTTAGATACTTAATCCATGTCTTAGCTACTTTCTCATTGCTATGCTAAAAATACCCTGGCAAAAGCAACTGAAGAGAGAAAGGGTTTACCTTGGCTAACAGTCACAAGGTGATACAGTCCATCATGGTGAGGAAAACATGACAGCAGGTGGTGAAGGCATGATGTTGGCAGGAGCAGGAGGCTGCTGGCCATACCACATCTGCACTCATGAAACGGGGAATAAACAAAACGTGAGGCCAGATTATAAAACCCCGAGACACCCTATCCCCCCGGCCCAGTGAGCCATTTCCCCCGAGAGGTTCCAGATCCTGAAGCTTGCACAACATTCCCACAGAGCACCACTAGCTGGGTGCCAAGTGTTTCAACACTTGTACTTATAAAGGAATATTACGTGACAAACTTTACCTACGGAGACAAAACATGGCTCACCTCGGAAAGGGAGCCCACGACAGACCGCAGTGATGGTTGTACCAATGTCCGATTTAGTGAGCCAATGTGCTGTTTTGTTTTTCTCTGTGGTTACAAACAGGACTATAGGTGCCAGGTTACTTAAAGTGCAGGGATCACTCAAGAGCAGCTGCATCACCAGAAAGCCCTCCCCAGCATGGGCACCACCACTCTGGAAAACGGAAACCTCAAAGCTCTCTACCCAGCTGGGAGGCTGCTCCACAGCCCAACATCTTTCTTTTCTGGTCAGAGTCTCCATGTCAGTAGCTGTTTTCTCTTTTTGTTTGTTCTTTTTATATTTTGCTGAGGAGTAGGGGCCCTCCAGAATCTTCTACTCCTTCTATTCCTTCCCACTCCTGACTTTTTTTAACCTCCTGAGGCTCCAGAGCTGCCTCTTCCTTTCCTGAGCAAATGTTTCCATTTGGAGAGAATGTTCTAATACTAGGAAACACCCTACAGGTTTCAAACCACAACATTCCCCAACACATTAGTGTCAAGACTTTTCAGAGGTGCTTGGAACACCAGCACTCTGTCCTCATCCATGATTTAGCAGATTAGAAAGGGGAGCCAGGAAGGTCTTCAGTTCAGGAAGGTTCTTGCTGTCATGCTAGTCCATGCCATGTCTTTGCTATAAGATGATGTAGCAAGAAGACCCCCCACCCACATAGGCCACTGCATCTTGACCTTTCCAGCTCCAGAGCCATGAGTCAAATAAGTTTCCACTCATGCTAACTTACCCTATTTGTTATAACACCAAACACATCGGCAGCTGGCAAGTCATGTTTATTTGGCTGAAAATCCCATGCGGTCTTGGGGAAGGCTCAGTGGGTAAGAATGCTTGCTGCTCAGACGTGAGAGCCTGAGTTCAAAACCCTGGGTACCCACATAAAAAGCCAAGCATGGATGTGAACACATAGTACTCTAGTGCTATTGGAGCTGGGGACAGGATGCTTGCTGGGGCTTCCAAAGCTCCAGATTCAGTGAAAGACCGTGTCTCAAGGGAGTAGGGCTGAGTGCTATAAAGCAAGACACCCTTCTGTGGATGGATCTACCACCAAAGCTGAACTGTCTGTGGCTTGGCCACAAACCAATGCTTTGGGGAAGCTCTGGGCTGCTTTTACCCAGCTGCAGATGTGTTCAGTTAATTTCTTGTAGAAAGAAAGAGACCACCTTCAGATGTGTCCTATTTAGGCGTATAGACTCACATACTGTCATACCCATTAAGAAAATCTTTTTAAACTTGATACTTCACAGTAATGGCCCACCTGCTATGTGTCAGTGACATTGAACCCAGGCTGGGATTAGAGCCAGCCTGCCTACCAGTCTGAGGTTCCTCCAGCTTGGTATCTTTGCAGGCAGTGACCTTTCCTTGTTGTCAGGTATACAGAGTAAGTCAGGAATTGACATTTTATTCTTGACATTTGATTGAGATGCCTGAAATATATTACATGGCCCTAAAGAATAATTAGGATTAGTAATACACAAAAATGAGTGGTGGCTTCCAGCCAAAGGTTGAGCACTACAGAAAATCACTCCGGGAGACTCTGGAAGAGAGGCTTAGGTTTCTCCCATTAGTTTTTGGTGTATTCCACATTGGGATTGTTTGCACATGGTAACATCTCCATCTGGAGCAGCTTCCTCACACATTTGAGTCCCATTCTCAATACTCAGTGTATTTAGTAGAATAGAGGAAGCGATACTATAGTAGCAAAAGCATTCCAGAGTCTCAGCCATGGTGTGAAATGACTCTGTCACTCTCAGTGGTACCTGGTGGGAGCTGAGTAGACTTCTTTTGAGAGTCTCTCCTGTAAGGATCATTGCCATGGGTCTCCTGCATGGGTCTTCCATCATAGTCTCTGGCATGGGCATCTTGCTAGGCTCTTGGGTGTGGAACTCCTACACGGATACCTTGCAGGGCTGTCCTGTAAATATCTTCTACCTGGCCTCACTTTGCAGTCCTCCTAGGGGCATCCACTTGCTTATTGCTAGTGACTCAGAGATCTAACCCTTTCCCTCACTGAAGCTCTGCCATGTTAGAGCCTAAACAAGAAGCAGGGAAGCATGGTGGGAGAGCGTGGAGGGAGAATGTTTATGATTGACTTAGGTCTCAGAAAGGAAGGCACACAGCACTCTATTCATGCTCCCCTTGAGAATGTCAGGTGACCTCATTCAGATGTCCTAGGTCTGAAGATGGCAAGGGATGTACACACAGTTGGTGAGTAGAAATGGCCTCTATGATGCCAGATTTGGACTTTATCTCTCTGCAGCACCACCTTCTAGCAGCCTTCCTTGAGAACTCTCACTTGAACTTTGCATCTCAAGGTTAACTGAAAGGACTTCAGTGGCAAACTATGAACTGTCCTCTGACTCTACATTGGCCTCTGGCCATTATCCAGACTGTGAGCTCTGTCCAGGAGGAACCTTGCTGTTCTATCCTC
Source organism: Cricetomys ansorgei (assembly GCA_026225945.1). Classification (NCBI taxonomy): domain Eukaryota; kingdom Metazoa; phylum Chordata; class Mammalia; order Rodentia; family Nesomyidae; genus Cricetomys; species Cricetomys ansorgei. The sequence goes on from JAMJFZ010004042.1 coordinate 2,203,367, forward strand.
ATGAATGCAGTGGTTCCCTCATTCTCTGTCCATGGTGCTGAAAGTTTGGCTCATCCCAGGTGCCCACTGTGGGCTGGATCGTTAAGTGTACTTTGCCAGAATGTGGGTGTTGAAGGGTACTTCTGTTATCACATAGACAGGAATGGGAGTTCTCAGCCATGGAGTGGGTAAGGCCATGGAGCTTTAGTTCACTGTAAATACACTAACTTTTGGTCAGCAGTGCTGCGGTATGCTAAATAACCATGCAGAATAATTCAGCAGATGGCTGTGGCAGTTTATCTTGATTATCAACTTGATTGAATCTGGAATCAACTAAAAGGCACATCCTGAGTGGGTCTGTGAGGGCATTTCCAGGAAGGATACCTCAGGGAGGAAAGACCCTCTCCCAGGGAGGGCAGCTGCTCGGATGTAACACAGGCCAGGGAAAGCAGAGCCTCTGACAAGCCTGCCCTTGATGTCTATCCATTGTGGTCACTGATGCTGTCACTCTCATGCCCAACAGAACTGAATCCTTCTACACGTGTGAGGGCTGAGAGAGACACAGGAGTCTCTCTTGTCCTTAGGGAACTGCTTTCCCGCCAACATTCAGCTCTGACTGGGCAGCAATCACAGAGGCATTGGTGTGAGTCACAATGAGTTCTAGGCTCCACTGTATGAGAAAGGCTGAGTGAGTGGCATGATGAGGGGCTGGGCAGTGTGGATATTGTCAAGCTGTGGTGAGCAGGCAGAGGGAGGGAGCATGCAACCTCACTGAGACAATAAAAACATCCCATAGATGTGGGCATTAGCATCTCGAAGAAAGCATGACTTACAAATGAGATTTCAGTTGTTAACAATGTACTGGGGAGAGGACAGCTTTGCAAGACCACAAACCTGAAAGAGAGGCCGTAGCAGGCCACAGCCAGTGAAGACAGGAAAGAGACTTACATGTCCCAGAAGCTGGTCAGGGACTAGCAGAGGTTGGTGTTTTTATGTGGCCGACTCTCTCAGCACAGGCAGAAGACCCATGTAGGCATCTGCCATCAATGCAGAGGAAGCACTATGAGTGCATGTGTCTCTGTTACTTCAGTCTAGCACTCTGTGGGATGTCTCTGATGACAGCCTGAACCTCGGAAGTCTGAGGCTGGTGTTTAGACCTTCTAGCTGCAAAAATGAAGTAGCTGCAGGGGACCTGAGTCATGAGCCCAAAATGGCACATTGCAAGGTCACTGTCATTGGACGATAAGGTTGGGTGTGAGTGGGAAGCAAGCACTGCCCTAAGGGATGACAGTTTGGAGGATGAGCCCCGCATCTCCCCAGAAAGCACTGCCTACAACTCACATGATCAACATGCGATTTTCCTGGATCTACGAAGTAGCCACGCCTAGACTGTAGTGGATCTGAGTGGTGCGTGGTCCAAGACTGGCTAGCAGTGTGGCTCAGATGGGGCTGAGCAGCGGCTGAAGTGACCACATAAGAAGTGAGAGGAGGCCAGGCAGTGGTGGCACACGCCTTTAATCCCAGCACTCAGGAGGCAGAGGCAGGTGAATCTCTGTGAGTTCAAGGCCAGCCTGGTCTACAGAGTGAGTTCCAGGACAGCCAGAGTTACAACAGAGAAAAAACAAAACAAAACAAAACAAAAAACAAACAAAGTGACAGGAGAAAAGAATCCAGGAAAATTAGTTTGAGGTCATCTGAACTCTGATGTTCAGGGAGGAACCCAACAGGTCTGCCTGACAGTCAACACCTCATGGGCCAACTTGGCTATGGAATGCCATTGAGCTACCTGGGCAAACTTTATTCTGGATGTTTCCATGAGATTAATGTTTATATAGGTAGACTTTGAGCAAGGTAAGAGTCCCTTCCCATTAGGCTTCATGTCCTCAGTTGGTGGCCTGGCCCTTCTCAAGTCTGAGAGCAAATTCCTCCTGGCTAGCTGTTCTGGCCAGCTTTGCTATCACAAAATGCCTGGGAAAAGGATTGTGCTGACAGTACTGGAGGCAAGAGCCCAAGATTAGGTAGCCCATGGCTTTGGGCCTGTGTCAAGGTGGGGTACATCATGGCAGAAGTATGTGGCAGAGCCAACTGCTAAGGAGATGAGCCAGGGTCCTCTCATCACCGTCTCCTTTGAATGTATGTCCAAGCCATCCAGACAAAGTTCCTGAGATCCATTTGACTTGACTGTGTTATCACCTCTCCAGCTTTCCCTGAAGTCATCCATTTGCTGCAAATAATTTTGATTTCTGATGGTTTATTAATGGAGTATGCTGCCTCTGATCCCTTCTAGAGGTCTAAGACCCAGAGACCCTGAGATGGGAAGACAGAGGCCTCTGAGGTACAACCCAGCTTTCTTTCCTCTCTCCTGAAACTGAGGCCTGATCTTTGTCACTGGGGGTAGTAGTAACTGGGGAACTGTAACTGGAGCCCTCTAGGTCACTCTTGTTTCTGTTTCTCACGAAGCCTGATGTTGAATGTACAGACATCATTCACAGTTTACTCTTATGGATCATGTTATTCAGACCTGGTTACCCCTGATGAATGAAGGGGGAGGAAATCCTCTGCACACCCCAAATATCACCTGTCCTTCAACAGTGACTTTCACATCCAGAGTCCATTTACTCAGTGTGCTCTGTGAGGTGATCCCTGTCTTTGGGGGACTGTAGAAAGGCAGGGTGAGCAAGTATACCTCTATAAACAGAAGAGCGGCAATGAGGGAGTACCTTGTCCCCCGGACTCAGAAGCTGGCTCTAGGGATAGCCAGCTTCCAGGTTCACTCTGGGTCTCCTGGCCTCAGCTGGGGCTTCTGCAGAACTGCACTGTCAGTTTGATTTGGTCAGAAGCAGCATCTGGGGAAATGCCACTCCCCGAGAGCCCTGGTTTGTGCCCCGTGGTTGGCAATGATAATTCCCAGCTCCTCTCTTTTGTGAGCATGGACAGCGAGGAGCCTGTTCTTTACATGGCACTGGGCTTGTGAAACTGCAGCTAGAAGTCCTCTGTCTTCTCTAGCACCTCCTCCTCCACCCCTGTGTAGGCCATTCTTCCCCTGCTGTGACCAGAATACCACACAGAAATACCGTGAGAGAGAAAGGCCCTGCTGCTCATGTGGTTGGAACAACATGATGATGGCAGGAGCCTGGGCTGCCTAGGTAGCTGTTCACATCATGGCTGACAGAAAGCAAAGCCCAACATAAGAGTGAGCAGCAGGTGTCAGTTTTAAAGACTGCCACTCTCCAGCTAGGCCGGCCTCTTAAAGGTTCCACAGCCTCCCAAAGTAGAAAGAAGGGAAGGAAGAAGGAGAGAGGAGGGGGACTGGGAAGGAGAGGGGGGAGGGGAATATGAAGGAATGGTGAGGGAAAAAAAAATCCCCTGAATCCCTTAAGTCACATTTATATTTGTGGGAGTCTGCTGGATGCTGGCATCCTCCTGTGCCCACACTGCCCCCTAGAGGTTAGCACCATCCTTCACTTGCCCAGATCTGAGTTTCCCCAGCCTAGCCTGCTACACTTTCCTAAAAGATTCTGCCATTGTTGTCTGAGGGAAAGTCCAGCACCACTTTAAAACCCAGTAAGACAGATTTTCTTCAAGCAAGTTTCTTGTAACTGGCTTTTGGATAAACCAAGAGGAGAAAGAAATCAACCTTAACATCCCCAACAAGCATTCTGTTACCCAGCCTGTGGATTTTCTTCCAGTCTCTGCTCTCTTCACATTCACAGAAGGCCAGTGTGTGTACCCTCGTTGCTCCTGTCTCAGGGCCACTGCCTTCACTCATGGAGGGCTTCCCAACATGCTCAGCCAGCTTCTATCCACCCTCCATCCGGTTCTCAAAGACATCGCCTCCGTCCTCACGCCAGCACCACCTCTTCCCCACTCCCCTTGCAGCTTCACTTTGTGATTACTTAGTTATGATCATTTAATACCATTTTTCAAGCACTCTAGACACAAGGAGAAAGGGCATTCCGTTTCTGCTCATCTTATCCTGTTAATTCACACACTGTTAAACAAATAGAACACACTCAATAAACATCATTCCCTGAGAGAAAGAGTGGCTAAGCGAATGGAAGTTTCAGACGGGTGCAAAGCTGAAATAAGTGTGAAACTTAGTAGATGTGCCTGCTCTTCCGTAAGTGCGGGGACTGAGTTCCATCAGTCACCTATCCTCTCCATCTCTGCCACAGCATGGGGACCCAGTGTTCTTGGAGTCCACCCCGGTGACCCCACAGCAAGTAAGCAGTGCCCAGCACACAGCCTCGACACAGCTGCTGAGCCATCCAGCCTCTGATGCTATTTGCTGTTTGTAACCGAACCGGAGTTTAGGGAGTCACGTTCTTCGTTATGAAAGACAAAGGGGCATCTGAGAAACAGCACTTCTGCAGTTCAACTGGAAGGCCCAATGTCTTTTTGTCAACTAGAATCTGCATTTGATGTCTCCAGCTTTCCTGATTCAAAAGACACATGCTTGTCGGACGTGTCTCATCCGATGATTGTTCTATCACCCTCTGCTCTGTGCCTGTTGTGTCCTCCAACATGTGGCTTCTTTCTCTTCCAGAGGGGACTGCCTCTTGTTAGCAAATGTTTGGTTTTGGCTTATGATTTGCTGACAGGGAGAAAGCATTTTCACTCATGTACATACACATACACACACACACACACACACACACACACACACATATATATATACACACACACTCACATCTCAGGACTTTCTCTTCCTAATAACACTGTTCTGATATTTTTAGTCTTCAGTGTTTAAGAATATTATGACCAGGACTGAGAGAGATGGCCCAACAATTAAGAACCTGTACTGATTTTTCAGAGGACCTAAGTTCAATTCCCAGCGCTACCTGTAACTCCAGCTCCAGGGGTCTGATGCTCTCTTCTGGATTCCAAAGGCGCGTTCACACGCGTGCACATGCGCGCGCGTACACACACACACACACACACACACACATGCACACACTGTAAATATAATAAAAATAAATCTTAAAAATATTATGACTTGATTAATTGCCTTCATAATCCACTAACTCAGCCTAGCTATTACAGATCAAATCCAGTATATCCAAGCCATGAGACAGGCATTAAGGATGCAAAATAAACACGCACAGAGCATTTCTTGAAGAATGCTTAACTTGACATCTGTCAGTCTCTCTTTGGTGAGCTTCCTATAACACTGTCCTCTGAGAATCCCTGAGTGGGACATTTGTGATTTCTGAGGCTCTTGGTTTGGTCTATTGTGGTTCATAAGTTTTGTTTACATCTCTAGCATGTCCTTGTCTCTGGCTGTCATGTTTTGTATCTTTACCAAGGTCCCTTCTACTCCAGTCTTCCCAGTGGCCAAGAAAATCTGGACATCCTGCTTCAATACTGGCCCCTCTGCTCACTCAAAAATGCTTGAAAGGAACCACTTTCAAGGAAATTCTGTAACACCCTCTGGGTGATAGTTCATGGATCCCAATAGCACCATTCTGGACACTGTGGACAGAGCATAGATGGTCAGATATAGTAGTATGCTGCTGTGTGGGCTCAGCAAGAGAGACAAAGAGGCATTTTCATAGACTCAAACCCTGCCAAACCTCAGCAGAGGGAATCACTGTCATGGCAAGCCACCATCCTCAATTGACAGTGGAACCCCGAACATCTGAGTTCAAGTGTTTTATTGATTCAGAACTTCTCAGGTATTCTGCTGATAGCACATGAAGATCATTTGCAATTAAACAGAAATCTAACACCTACAAACAATACAAAACGCCCTAGACAGCCCCTCACCCAACAGTGCATAAAACAATTATTTTATACATAACTAAAAATAAACTTCTGCAACAGTCAGGGAATCAGATACATTCCCAGCTGTTGAGAATTATTAGTACATTTCAGTAAGTGTTGGGTGCACTCTGAGGAAAGCCGAGAAGGGGGTTTCCTTCCTCCTTGTTAAGCCTAAATGTGGCATCCGATAGAACTTCAGCATATCTAGCTCTTTCTGTTGTGGAGTGGGTCATGGGACCATGAAGGCAATGGGTGCCGTAATGATAAGAGGATTTTACCCCTTCCATGGGGTTTTGATGGACTACATGAGGATATCTGGGCTATATGGGAAACTGAGTATTTCATTATGTCATTGCTTCTGAAGGCAAAGTCTTCCCGGAAAATGGCACCATAAAGTCCTTAGGGGATGGAGACAGCTCAGAGCTTAAGAGCACACACTGCTCCCGCAGAAGATCCAAATTCAGTTCCCAGAACACGGGTGGGGGAATCACACCTGCCGGTGACTCTAGCTCCAGTCATTTGATGTACTCTTGTGACCTCTGTAAGCACTGCACTCACATGTACACCCCCGCCCCCAGAAAACGCGTCTACACACAATTAAAGATAAAAACAATAAAAAGTTTACATGCCGGGAACGGCATGGGCTGCACAGTTGGCTGCTTGACACAGACACAGCCTCTGTCGCGCCCCCCCCCCCTCTATACAGAAGACATAGCAATGGCTGCTCTACAGAATGGGCCTGCTATTCTTTATATGCTGTTCTTTGCTTTTTCTTATCTAAAGCCTCCATTTTTCCTGTAAATGGAACCCAGGCCAATGCCTCCATGGGAGCCTACCCTCTTGGTGGCCCCTTGATAGGGAAGAAGAAGGTTAAATCTAATGATCCTGAGGTGGAAGCCTTTGTGAGTATCCTAAAGGCTATTGACACTGGGTCAGCCTCACTAAATACAAGTCACCCAGGGACAAATACAATTGTGCATGAACTGTTCTAAAGAACTTTTGGAACTTTATGATGTGACCAAGTTCAGGAACAATAATTATACTACTGAGCCTGTGTTTCTTGAACCAGCTAAAGTTTACATAGAGCCCTAGGGAAAAAAATGGATGGTCAAGGAAAAGAGGAATAGATACTGTTAATGCTAAAGAAATATGTGTTTGAAGTTTGGATAGATATAGGTAAGAAGTAGAAGAACTAGAAAAAAAATCTATAAATATAAACTTTCTGTCTAGCACAATTTTGCCATTCTGTCTGTTTGAGATACTGAAACTGCTAGTAAGGCACCCAGCAAACCACCAGTGAACCATTGTGTTAGAGGCTTCCTGAGAAAAAAACCAGTTGATGATTAAGCTGTTACAATAAAAAGGTTGTTCTTGCTTAGTGGACCAAGTAAGTATGGAAATTCTGGTAAATGTAACTGTGTGTGTTTTTTTCTGTGAAGCTTTGAATGTGCTTGACCTTGATAAACTGTTAGATTTGCAATGTACTTTTAACAAGTCAAAGACTGGGCTGGCTCATTCTCTGAAGAAGCAGAAGAAAGCAGCAGAAGGAAGGAGAAGGCAGAGAAAGAGAGAGAGACATAAAGAAAGAAAAGGTAGAGAAAGGGAGAGAAAGAAAATATAGACAGATAAATAGGAAGAAAGAAAGAAAGAAAGAAAGAAAGAAAGAAAGAAAGAAAGAAAGAGAAGGTAGAGAATTCTTAAGTTCTGATGCTCTCCTGAGATGTCTAGCTGTCAGCATGTACCAGCTTTTGACTCCTGAATCAATTCTTCATGCTGCTCTCAGGCATCCCTTTCTCAAGACCCTGACCTCAAGCTGAGGCCGGACCCTGGCATTTAAATATCATCATCTTAAACCCTATGTGAAGTACCTTATGATATATAAGCCACCACCCATAAGTTTGTTCTACTACAGTGGGGTTAAGAAACAAGTGTCCAAATTAAACTACTTTACTTAGTTTAGGAATTTTATTATTAACTTTTCAATTGAGTAATTGAGTTTATTAAAAATAGAAGGCAATTTGAATATTATTTATTATGCTACTGCTTCAAACTGTTGACGTAAAAAGGTCATTTAAATGGAGAGAATGTACTGCTTTAAGAGCACCTCGTCATAAAAATTTTAATAGTTGAACATCACGTGCTTCTCATTCAATTATTGCAAAAATGCATTATGTATAAGGAGATACCTGGTGCTTATTTCTTTATTTACATTTATGAGTAGGTCTGTGTGCCCACAGTGTGTTTGTTGGGCAGCAGCTGGAGGCCAGCTGCCTTCCACATAAGAGGATGTCTGAAGATGAACTAGAAGGACCTGGAGAATTGGAAAAACAGCCTTAGACTTGGTAAATACTGACCCCGTTGGCATGTGGCATCTAGAACTAGTGAGGTAGAGCTATGTGGTCTCTTGCCTAAGGTTCCATTGCTATATTGCCCATGTCTCTGTCCTCTAGTATCTACAACATTGCATATGTAACTTTGACCTTGGTCTGTGTGCCTTTTAGTCCCTGGGATGCATCCCAGCAGATGCCTGGATCAGCAAATATAAGGATCCTTCCAACAGCCAATCTTCAGTTCAATGTGTAGTTGTAACTGCTGGGCCTGTCTGGTTTTCTTTTGGGCCATGGAGCCAGATTGTCACGTCAAGTGAGTATCCATGTTTCCATCTCATGTGCCAACCCCAGCAGGTCACCATTCCTTCTCCTTCCAGGATGGATGGATTTGTCCTCTTGAAGCTTCCAAACCTCTCTCTGTCAGTTGAGTTCCTAACGCATGTCTGGCCAGTTCTCTTTCTGCCCCCGAACTGTATTTGCAGGGGAGGACACTACTGGATGTTTGACTTCTTTGTCTCAGTTGACTGTGTCCGGACTCCCTGTGCCATTCTGGTACTCAAGTCTTCTCATTGGATCCATCCATAGATGCTCTTTCAGATGTGGTTCTTCCCTCACAGAGGCTGATGTGCTGGGGCCTCAGCAGGTGCCACAGTGGAGATGAAGAAAGGGAGATGAAGCAGCCTTTCCTAATGCATCCTTCATCCTTTCTCTCCCCAATTCTGACAGAGTACATCCAGAGCTGGTGTCCAGATATCTCCAGTCGTGTTTCCCCTGCTTGCTTGACAGTTCTGTCCCTACTGTTGTGATTGGGATCCCATTCTCTGAAAACAAGGTTTCTCTAAATTGATTCAGTGATGGGGCGGGGTGAGACTGCCAGAAAGCGTCCCCACTATGGCAGGCTTTGCCTGGCAGTGAATCTACCCTTGCAGGAGGCAGTTCCTCCTGTTGTGCCCTGAGCCCCAAAGTACCACACCCTCCCACCGCAGTCTTAGCTTTTGAGAAATGCGCGCCTGGGATATGGGGGCATCCCCTTACCATAGCCTTACTGCGCCTGTGGCTGGGAAGCCCTTGCCTATCTATGTGATGACCTGTCTGGTCTGGTTTCACTGGTAACCAGTTTGTCATCAATGCCATTAACAGTCTAGCCTTCCTGAACAAATGAGGTCACGTGACTTCTGTAATGCATATATTGATATTGGTACAGGGACAGCTTAGGAAATACTAAAATGTAAAAAGTGATACATTGTATTGTCATTCCTCTACTTCCCCCTTAAGAATATGTGCTTGCTCTTTCTTATTCCTGTCCATCTTTACAGACTTGCTTGACTTTGGCTTCCATTTTTGAGCCACATTTAGTTAGAAACCACTGAAGAGATGTTTCCCATAACATATACCAAGAAATGTTGAGTGAACATAGCAAAAAAACCGGCTGACTCATGCAAAGACCTCACACTTCCCATAGTTCTTTGCTTCTCTCCTCCCCTTCCTCCAGCCCAAGGCTGAGACCTGAACCTTCAGTGGAGGGCAGTTTCACATCTGCTCTTCAACGAAGGGACATTCTTTTCAATACTCTGTAACACCGTAGGAAACCGGATCACAGGAGATGTAGTGAGTGGGCTCTAACGTTCTCCTCAGGGTCGCAGGGCCCTTGATGGACAAGAGATTTCATTTGTGGAATCTCTAATCTGGGTCCGGCTATGAGGGCAGGGTGTTGTCCACAGGGTGTCCTATTATCCTAAATGAGTTCACTTAAAACAGGGAGCAGTGGAACATCTGACCTGTACCTACTATGGTGGCACTAATAAGGTGACAGGGATCCCGCTGGAAAGCAAGACTCAGCGTGAGGGACATTGAGTACACCAGAAGGTCCGTCCCTCCAGTGCCTTTGCAGAGGGAGGCTGCCCCGGGCTGATGGGAAGCAGGCCCCTACAGCCAGCAAGGTGGTAGGGTGGACCTCATCCCTGTAACCACCAGGGACTGACGTTGTCACATTTAAGCTCCAGATGGAGAACCCTTGACTGTGAGAGAACTCGGGCCTCATGAGACAGCCACAGGTTTGAACGTCTGCCCCACAGAGCTGCGAGCTAATCAACGGATGTGGCTCCAGGCAGCTAAGTGTGCGGTGATTGTTGGACCACAAATGAAATCCTGTAAACGATGCTGAGGCTGGGAGAACTGAAGTGGTGATTCTCCCCGGCACTCAGCTGCTGTGTGGGCACTGTGCCAGGTACTCAGGTGCGGGGCGCGCGTGTCCGTGCTGGGGCTTCCTTTTAAGGGGTTGCTGTTAAGGAAAGCAGCGGGTTTTGTCACATTATTCAGATAGACTTGCAAATCCTTTTGTATACCTCCCACCCTGAGTTGCTGAGTGGGTGGACCCTGTGAGGCAGGAGCCAAGCCCTGGGCTGCAGGGTTTTGTTCCCAGCTCCGAAGACGGCTGTGTGCTGTCCTTGGTGCTGAGCCACGGTGGGCCCGCTCTTTGTCCAGGATCCCCTGGCCTCAAAGTCCAAAGCCGTTTCGGGAGGCATCCGTGTGCATTCCCAAGGCCCATGGCTCTGAAACAGAGAGGAAGTGGTGTCTCTGTTCTCATTCCCAGATGCTGGGCCCCATCTGTTTGTCCTTCCAAACTTGGCACCCTGTGAGAGGATTCGGAAAGAAAACAGGCTTTGGAAATGAAACCACTGTCAATATTTCATCACCGTCTGGTACTCCAATACACGGGCCTACCCACTGAGCATAGATATCAAAGCTTACTCTTCCCAATCCATCTTTAAAATCTAACTATTGGTGTCTGTCAGTAACTAGCCAATCTGGCGTAGATTTGGAAAGTCACACAATGGTATTTGGGGCATTGAGGCCATTAACTTGCTGTCAGGGACTGACCGTCTTGGCCAATAATGGCAAGCCAGACCACTGTGGTGAATTCTCATTGAAGAGTTTTATAATCATTAGTTACTGCTCTATCTGTTCTTTTCCAGAGCCTTTAGAAGATGCCAGAGCAGAAAAGTAGAGTACAATTTATACTTATAACTTATACAGTAGAAAATGCAAATCCAAGATAATTGACATTACTTGAGACACAGGGGAAAAATTCTACAATCACAGTGCTCTGTCTTTGTGGGAGGTAACATAATGGACCATGCACATGAAAACAAAATGCATTCCTTTGCGGTTCTTGAAACACACAGGCATGTCGCTTAAATGGAAGTGGATGCACCCCTATATTTGTTACCCTATTTCTCTTTAAAATTGTCTTTACTGTTAGAGCACAGCCTGTGTTCATTTCACAGGTGCTCAAGCACAGGTGCTCTGTGCTTATCTAGCATATAAACATATTATAAATATATATAGTAAATAATATATATATATATAATTTAGTATATATTTACATATAAATATATCATATGTAAATATATTAACATATTGTATAATATGTAAATACCATGTATATATTTAATATATATTAACATATAACAAATAAATAAAATGCATTTATATATAATAAGGTTTCCATTAGACTGCAAGTCAACGTGTGCTCTCCGCAGCCTCTCCTTGACATCTGAGACTTGGAGTGGAGTTTTGTAGATACCAGGTTCTGTCTGCTCATGCGTGAGCATTGTAAGTTCCAACAACATGACTTCTCGTGGCTCATTGACAGAAGAGAGCATAATCTTTTAGAGGCTTGTCTTATGTATGGAAGAGCCATCCCTTGGACAGGTAAGGCTACAACTTGGGCTGGTGGGCTACGGGGGTCTGTAGGGTTAGGGACAGGACTTGGGAGAGATGGACTACAGTTTTTGAAGGAAAGCAGTCTCGTCTATGTTACAGAAATTGGGACCATCAAACACACTTGAACTGTATGAGGGAACATGTCACTATTAATGTGTTTACTGGTTCTACTGACTTGGTTTAAACAGAATTGCATAGCGGTGGGTCACAAAAATCAGTACTTCACAAAATTCTCAGACCAAAAAAAATGTAATAAAATGGAAAGCATGATCTGTTTGAAGGTTTTAGTGTTTGCAACTATACCAGATTAATTTTCACATATGTGAAGCTAACAGCTCAACTCAACCTGTGCCAGATGTGAATTCTGGAATATTAAAGTTTCCAGTGCACAAAGGGAAATGAAGAACAAAGTCACAGCATTTATGAACAGCTGTCCATTGTCCTTGGCACTAACCAAAGGGAGCATCAGACAGAGCAGGCCTGACTCCTGCATGCTGTGGACAGGTGAAGACTATCAGAGACACAGAGGACAGAGCCAGTTTCGTCACTGTTGGTCAGTTTCTTTGGTGTGTGTGTGTGTGTGTGTGTGTACATGTGTATGTGGAGACCAGGATACAACCTCCAATTTTCCCTAGGCAGCATGCTCTTTTTGTTTTGAGACAGAATCTCTCATTGGCCTCAAATTCTATGAATGAAGCTGGGTTATTTGGGCAGCAAGCTTGTCACTACCCTCCTGCTTCCCCTTCCCATCTCACCACTGCTGGGATTATAAGCACACTCCACCTTGGAGGGCTTTTTACATGAGCTCTAGGGACCAGACTCAGGTCCTTGCAGCTGTGAAGCAAGCGCTTGACCCACTGAACCACCTTCCCAGCCCTAAAGCTAGTCTATGGGCAGCCTGGAAGACAGCTCTCAAAGCTGCTTTGCGAGGATGCTTCATTGGGTTGTCCTTTAATCTACCTTCTTCCCGCATCATCTCCTTCTCAGTCATGTGTGTCCTGAAAAAGGACCTCCTTGCCGGAAGCCTGAGTGGCTGATGCTTTTGGTCTTCTGCATCCAGGGAGACCGTCGCGATGGGATCTCCTCCCTGCTTTCTGTGTTGGGAACCCTACCCCGTAATGCTCCTGGAGAGAGGTAAACTCTGTTCCCTTTTAGAAGGCTAGCTGTTGAGCCAGTGAAATTCATCTCAAAGAAATAGAAAGAGAAACACATAGGGTGATCCTGAGGTTTGTAGCAAATGGTATAATGATTGGCTATTACAAATCATGTAAACTTCAAAACCACTTTCAAAAGTAAAAATGTTAAAACTTTAAAGTGACATGTATAGACATTCAAACTAGGCAAACATTCTCTTAATAAATATTGGAAATGTACATTCTTCTCTGGGTACTGAGGTCCTGGGGTTTAAGAAGAAATCCTGCTAACTGGAGGATATTTTAAGTTCTCCTTTTATTTTAAATGAGAAAAAGATGTCATTATGTTCACAGGTAGATCTTTTTGTTTTCCTAAATGCTGCATTTTCTAAAAATACTATCTTTTATAAGAGAGAATGCATCAGCTTCTTTGGAATATGATCAAATTTGGGTGCCAGAAATCGTTGACCTTCTTTGATTCATCCTGTCCTACTAAAGAATATAGATGTATTCATTAACAATGTTGCACTGTTCCAAAATACATTTTTAACTTAATCAAAAAGTTAAGTTTTATAAAGTCAGAAGATGCTTTATTTTACTGACCTGGCCCCTTGCATTGCAGGAATGAATTTCTCCTCTTTCCATGTTGTATTTTCAATAATTAGCATTATTCGAGTTATTTTCATTACTGAAACTCTTTTTAAAAACTTCATTTGCGATTTGTGCATGCGCACACACACACACACACACACACACACACACACACGTGCGTGTGCACGCACGCACACCATGATAAAAATGTGGAGGTCAGAGGACAACTGTATTGTTGGTTCTCTCTTTTCACTTTTATACGGGATCTGGGGACCAACGTCTGGTCACCGGGGTTTCACAGGAAGCACTTTTGCCTTCTGAGCCATCATGTTAGCCCTGAAAATCCTTAATAGAAATATTTGCACCTGAGAACATTTAAACCCTAACCTTTAAGCAACTTTGAAATGCAGAGCAAATTGCTATTATTTCAGACACATCTCTGTGCAAGGCATCAGCTCATTCCCTCCATCTACCTGGAACTTGGTAACTTGGATTAACAACCTTTTTTGCCCTGCCTGTCTACCCTTTGCTTCTACCAAGATGATGCATATGTGCCTAATAATTCTATAATGTGAACAACTATCAAATTATCACATAGTGTTTCACTGATATATACTATTACTTACTAGTCAAAAATGAGACTTTTAAAACGATTTGGATCTCATTTTGGAGAAAATATAGTCAAAAATTTGAGGACACATTCACTAAACACAAATTTATGACTGAGCTGGGGCCTGACAGAGTTGCAGCTGAGACCCCGAGAAGATAGTCCCAAAGGGATGAGCAGGCTCTCTGAGAGCAGGCATCACATCAAGTGCTTCTAAGAAAGTTTGTACTTTAATTTCTCTCCTCCCCTCTCCTCCCCTACCCTCCCCTCCCTTCCCCTCTCTTCTCCTCTCCTCTCCTCTCCTCTCCTCTCCTCTCCTCTCCTCTCCTCTCCTCTCCTCTCCTCTCCTCTCCTCTCCTCTCTTCTCTTCTCCTCCCTTCCCCTTCCTTCCCCTCCCCACTCCTCTGTCTCTGTCTTTCACACAATAAAGTTGAAATATTTTTGTGCAACATAATAGGTATTTCTTTAAAATACAGTTCATCATAGTTTACATATCATTAAACTTACCTACTTTAATCACCTGATGAAATCATTTTGGTAAATTTATTGAGTTATTCAACATATTGCTATGACTGTTTCTATTTCTACTACTGCAGAAAATTTCTTCTGCAATGAAGAGTCAGATCTTTTAGTCACTTGCAGGCTGAGTCTCTGTTGATTTGCTTTCTGTAGTATAGATTATTCTTTTTTCTTTTATTTGTGAACTTAATTGATGAGCAATATATCTATGTGATACACACACACACACACACACACATATATATATATATATATATATATATATATATATATGCATACTTGTATACCTAACCTACTAAGTCTATTAGCTTTGCTCATGTGCGCTTTGTACAGGGTTGACTGCTTGGGATTGAACAACCTATGGGAATTCACCCTGGAAGAGACTGATTCTCCCTCCCAGGAGCCATTGACGAACTGTAGCTTCATCTAGGGATGGAACAATATGGAATTTCCCTTGTCTTTGTTGGCATGTCAACTGATGTTGTCATTATGCTGGTCTTGTCTGGGCAACCATATTGTTGTAATTTTATGGGTGCATTTTTCTTGTCCTGTCTAGGGATTACCGTCTTGAGGCAGATGTCCTGATGTTCTGGCTCTTTAAATTTTTCACTTCCTCTTCTACAATTTTTCCTGAAGCATTGCTGTAGGGATTGTGTTGCAGATGTATCAGTTGAGATTGGACATCCCATAGTCACTTATTCTTTGCATTTGATCAGCTGTGGATATATGTAATAGACTCCTGTTAAAAAAGAACAGGAGTTTGAGGAGGGATGAGGCCTATACTTACCTACAGATATAAGGATAAGTGTTGAGAACACAGTTAGAGATTATACTGATTTAGGAAAATGGTAGGTTCTCCCCTCAGGTCTATGACTTCTCCAGTCCCAGGTAGCTGTTTAGGTTTACAGTACCATGTAGGCGTTCCCTCCTATTAAGTGAGAATTGAGTCCAATTAGACAACTGTTGCTTACCTCCAAAATAAAAGTGCCACTATAGCACAAGTGTGGGTATCTTGCCAGTCCAGTCATTGTGGTTCATGGGCCTTACAGCTGGGTAAGACTATTGATTGCTCCTTTCCTTTGGCAGCTTCTGTAGCACCTTTGGATTCTATCAAGCACCAGTCCTCAAAGAGGAAGTTTAGATCAGTTCCAGTTCAGCCCATCCAAGTTCTGTGTCCAAAGAGTGTGGTGTCTTCAGCAATAGGGTCTCACCTTCAAATTCTGGAAGGCTATCAAGGTCAATGGCAATAGCCTATAGTGCTTGGGGAGACTCTTGTATTTCCCCAGCCAACACATTGAGGGGTCTTTTCCCATGCTTGGGATTGAGATTTTTGTTACATAGTGCATGTTTTTTGGGGAAAGCTTTATCATCCCATGTGGTGTAACTCCATTACATTTAAATCCATTAAAATATATATGCATGCACATATCCATATACATGTATGCACATGCATGTATATGTCTGTACTTAATTATATGTATTTAATTATTTATATTTTATATATTTATCTATAATATATTGTACGTAAAATATATAAATAATATATTTAATTATAAATAAATAAATTAATTAAGAAGTAAGGTTGTAAAATAATGTTTCCCTGTGGCCTTTTCAAATATCTTTAATGTTATTTACCTCTCCTTTCTCCTTCTCCCTACCTGTATTGCCTTTCTTTCCCTGCCCAGTAATGTTCCCCAGCTTTCCCATCAGCCCTCTGTGTAGCACCTGTTTCCTGTCATCTCCCTCACTAGAGCTCCTTTATCTCCTCCCCACCCTCAAGTTCCCTTTTACTTTCTTGACTTCTTCAATATTTCAGGTCATGCGCCCACATCTGAAGGCTTGAAGCTAGGAAATGCAGATGAGAGAACATCCAGTATGTGTCTTTCTGGGCCTGGGTTACCTCACGCAATATAATGTTTTCCAGGTCCACCAACTTCCCTGAAAATTTCATAATTTTATGTTTCCTTATGACTGAATACTATTCTGTTGTGCATCTGTATCACAAAACTCCAGTTTTCATTCATTATCCAAAGGGCATTTAGGTTGTTCCCATTGCCTAGCTGTTGTGAATAGAGGGACAACGAGCGTGGCTGAGCAAGCACGTGTGGAGTAGGGTGCCTAGTCCTGTGGACACACGCCGAGGAGCGGCGTAGCGGGCCAGATGGGCAGATCTACTTTTAGAGCTATCGTGAATTTTCTACACTGACTTCCATAACGCCTTCAGCAGTTTACAACCGCGGATGAGAGTTCCCCTCTCCTCCCTACATCCTCACCAGGATTTGTGGTCAGTTGGGTATAGATAGATAGATATATATATCTTAGCCATTCTAACTGGTGAAATCTCAAAGTTATCTTAATTTGCATTTTACTAATTGCTAAGGATGATGAACATTTTAAAAGATATTTCTTAGCCATTTTTATTTCTTCCTTGGAGAAGTCTCTGTTTGGATCCATAGCCCATTTTTGGAATGCATCATCTCTTAACTTTTTGCTTTTGAGTTCTTTGTATATTCTGAGTATTAATCCTCTGCCAAATGTACAGCTGGTAAAGATTCTTCCCCGCTCTGTGGGCTTCTTCTCCGCCTGATTACTGCCTTTGTTGTACGGAAAGGTTTTTGGTTTATGCGGTCCCATTTATTAATTGTTGGCTTAATGCATGAACAGATAGAGTCCTGTTCAGGAATTCCTTTCCTGCATCTCCATCTTGTAGGGTACTGCCTATGTTTTCCTCTAGAAGTTTCGGCGTTTCAAAATTCATGTTGAGGTCCTTGATCATTTCAAATTGTTTTTTGTGCAAGGTGCTAGCTAGGGGTCTAATTTCATTCTTCTACATGTGAACATCCCAGCATCACTTGTTGAAAAATGCCATCTTTCCTCCAGTGTGTATTTTTGATATCTTTGTCAAATATCAGAAGACCGTATACGTGTACACTAATATTCGGGTCTTTTAATTTATTCTACTGATCTGAATGTTCATTTTTGGGCCAGTACCATGCTGGTTTTATTACTAAGAGCTCTATAATACAGCTTGAGATCTGGTGTGGTAATCTCTCTAGCCTTGTTCTTTTTGCTTGGGATGCCTTAGCTATCTGTAGTCTTTTGTGGCTCCATATGAATTTTGTGATTATTTTTCTATTTCTGGGATTGAACATCATTGGAATTTTGAGTATAATTGCATCATATCTGTGAATTGCTTTTGGTAGGACGGTCATCTTCACAATGTTAATTCTACCGACCCATAAGCATGAGAAACCATTCGATCTTCTGGCATCTTTATTAGTCTCTTTCTTTAGAGATTTAAGGTTTCATCATAGAAGGATAGGTTTACTCTGATATTTCCTTTATGAGGCTATTGTAAACATTGGTGTGCCCATGATCTCTTTCTTAGCATGTTTGCTATGGTTATATAGGGAGGCTATTGACTTTTATAAGTCGATTTTGTATCCTTCCACTTTGTGGGGGAACCTTTAGGATGTGAAGCTTTGCTGGAGGAAGTGTGTCACTTGGGACAGCCTATGGGGCTTGATAGCCCATCCCCACTTCCTGAGTGTGACTTTAATGAGACCACCCAGTCTCCTGCAGTCATGCATTCTGTATCTTCTCCTATGCTTTTCCCATCACGATGGGCCACATCGCTTTGGAATTATAAGCCCAAACAAACCATTTCTTTCTCAAGTCTCTTCATCTCTGGTTCTTTTTGCATCATTTCTGCATGATACCTACAGGTCAGAAAATTAATTTTGATTTCTGTGTTTCCAGTTCAGATGCCTCTTTTTTTTCTTGGCTAATTGCTTTAGCTAGGAATTCTAGTACTGTGTCGAATATAAGTTCTGAAAGTAGTATTCCTGTTTGTTCTGAATCTTAAGGATTTTTCATTTTTTTCATCAATGTGATGTTAGCTGTGAGTTCTAGGGAGGAAGTATATGGAAACAAATACCTATATCAAAAGGTGGAAAGAGCCCACATAAACAGCATGATGCTGAATCCCAAGGAATTAGAAAAAGCGCAAACCAAACCCCAATCTCTTGGCAAGAAAGAATCAATAGAATAGAGACCAAAAAGTTACAAAAGAGCAGTGCAGTGAAGACTCTGTGTTTGCAACGATAATCAGAATAGACAGTCCGTTACCCAATACAAGAAAAAAAAACTAGAGCCGGAGATGACAGTGCAGCTGTCACCACAGAAACAGAGAGATCGCAGGGCAGTCTTCGAAATAGCAACCACACCAACTGATTTGACAGTCTAAAGTAAATGGATAGGTCTCTGGCCTCACATCATATCATCTACCAAAGTTACATTAAACTCACACACACACACACACACACCATAGAAAACCTAAGGTCAGTAATGAGCATTGAATCAATCACTGTTTTTTGTTTGTTTGTTTTTGTCAACTCAATTCAAGCTGAGACATTTGGAAACAGGTAAGAAAGTGCTTCCATCAGCCTGGTGTGGAGGCATGCCTCGGGGCATTTTCTAGATGAGTGACTGATACGGGAGAGTCTGGACCACTACGAGTGCAGCCACCCTTGGGCTGCTGGTCCGGGGTTGTACAACAAAGCAGGCTGACCAAGTGATGGGAAAGCAAGCCAGTAAGTTCTGTCCCCCATGGCCTTTGCTTCAGTCCCTGCCTCCAGGTCCTTGCCCTGAGTTCCTTCAGTAACTGGCTGTGATTGGCACATGTAAGTCAAACTCTTGCCTCCTCCAAGTTGATTTTGGTTTTGGTGTTCGTTACAGAAATAGAAAACAAATGAACTCATTTGCATAAAGTCCCACCAAAGAAAAGCCCAGAACCCAAGTGACCTCACAGTCAAATTTCATCAAACACTTTAAGGCTTAGCACGAATTCTTTCGCAACTATTCAAAAATGAAAAAGGGAAGAGTCCTTCCAAACTCATTCTAACAGGGCATCAGCACAATGATACCAACGTAAGGCAGGGTCACAAGAGAACAAAAGAATGAAAAGGCTGATAAAACAATGGGCCAATATCCATAATGAGCACAAACACAATATGCCCCAGTAAACCAATGAAAGAAACCTCAGTAGCATGTTGAAAAGATTATTCTGCACAATCAAACAGTCTGGGAGGGGGGTGTATCTATGGCATCATGGCTTCCACACACACACATGGATAAACACCATGTTAACAGTATCCAGAATGGACACCTACAATGTGATCCATCCCCACCCCTCTGTTTTGGAGACAGGGTCTCACTATGTAGCTCTAGCCAGAGCTGGAACTCATTGTGTAGACCAGGCTGGTCTCCAATGCACAGTTCCACCTGCTTCTGACTCCCAAGTGCCAGGATCAGAGCTGTACACCACCACACTGAGTTCAATGTGATCATCTTCATGGTCACAGAGAAAACATTAGATAAAATGTAGCCTCCATGATAAAATCTCTCAAAATGGGACCTTGATGGGATGTATCTTAACACAGTAAGGGATGTATAAACACTGGAGTTTCTCAATCATAAGAAATTTAGGTGGGGTATTGTTTATATGCTGGAGCACCAGCTAGGAAAGCAAAGAGTATGGCAGGGCATCAGATAGAATAGCAACAGCAAGGATGGCAGGTCACATGAAGTTTGTTATTGAATCAAAAAACCTTTGACTTCAAGTTACACCATTCAAAATAAAAAAGGATGTGTTGGTGAGATGGTTCAATGGGTAATGGCAACAGCGATGACCTGAGTTCAGTCTGTATGACTCACATGTTAGAGGGAGAAGCCATCTCTCAGATGGCTTCCGGAACTCCACATGTAGGCTGTGACACACGCACGTCCCCTTCTCCTACCACAATTATAAATAAATGTAATACATGTTTAAAATAATTTTTTTGCTTTTGTTGATTTGTTTTGTTTTAAGACAGGTTTCTCTATGTAGCCCTGGCTGTCCTGGAATTTGCTCTATAGACCAAGCTGGCCACTAACTCAGAGATTCACCTGCCTCTGCCTTCTGAGTGCTGGGATTAAAGGCGTGTACCACCACTTCCCAGCTTAAAATAAAATTTAAAAGACATAACGGACTATGAGAATATATATGTGAATCATCCTCTGATAAAAGAGGGCGTCTAGTCACCTGAAATAGGAGTTACAGACAGTTGTGAGCTGCCATGTGGGTATTGGGCATCAAATCCAGGTTCTCAGGAAGAGCAATCAGTGCTCTAAACTACTGAGACATTTTCCCAGCCCCAGCAGATAAGCATTTTAAGGAGATTTAGATGTAGACTGATGAGAGCACTTGCAAGTCAACAAGAAGAACAAACAACCCAATTTAATAACTGGGAAGGCTTTGAACAACAGGTGGCTAATGGAGGTTTGTGAATGGCTGATGGAAGTTGCTAAGAACTATTAATTATTGGGGGAGCAAAACCAAAGTCACACCCACTGAGGATGTCCACAATAAAAATCAGAAAATATTGGCTCGTCTGTGGAGAGACGATAGCTTCACATATTCTTGGCAATGTAAGATGGGATGGTCACTTAAAGAATGTTTCTTAAAATGTTGAGATACATCCCCATAAGCTCTTATGGTTACATTTCTAGAACTCAAATCAAGAAATAAAGCTACATGTACTCAAAGACTCAAAGACTTGCTGGCGAATGCTCACTGAAAGCATTTCCCAAGATCCCAAACCACAATCAATCTAAGTGTCTACCAACAGGTGAATCCAGAATTTGGTGTATGCATAAGGTAGGATTCTATTCAGTAATAAAGAAGCATGTTACGAACATGGTCCCACATGGACAGATTTCCAATACATGCCAAGTGGAAGCATGAAGAATCCTTATTAAACATAAAGTTGCTATTGCTGTGATGAAATGCCATGACCAAAAGAAAATTGGGAAGTAAGATTTTGGGCTTATACTTCCTCATTGCTGTTCATCATCAGAGAAAGTCAGGACAGGAACTCTAGCAGGGCAGGAACCTCAAGGCAGGAACTGATGCAGAGGCCATGGAGGAATGCAGCTTACTGGCTTTATCCTCGTGTCTTGCTCAGCCTAATTTCTTACAGAACCTAGGACAACCATCCCAGGGGTGGCACCATCCACAATGAGTTGGACTCTCCCACATCAATCACTAAGAAAACGACTTAAAGGCTTGTGTACAGCCCAATCTTATGCAGGCATTTTCTCAGTTGAGGCTCTCTCTGATAACTATAGTTTGTGTCAAGTTAATATAAAATTAGCCAGCACACAACCCTTGGTTGCCTAGAGCAGGGCCTGGGGGACTTGACTGACCACAGGGTGGGGAGCTTCTGGGATTGTGGGAAGAATGACAGAGGGAACTGTAGAAGGAGCTCAGCTGTATAAGTTAGCTATGATCATTGTTTTGTGCACATGGGAGTGAAGAGGATAAGGCTTAGATGTTGCAAAGCATATCTCTCATTGCTGCCACTCTAAGTTAGCCCTGGCATGTGACACAGACACATGGCATTGCCACAGTAGGGTGCTCCTGAAGACTTCCTGCCAATTTCTATGCAGTTGTTAGATTTCTAGCTAAGTTCACAGGTACTGGAGACCTCATTAGCGCACAATGTTTCTCGTTGTGAAAGCAGCATCCCTTCGGGCAGTCATTAACCACCCCTGTCAGAGGCCACCTCTCATGCCAGCTGGCTACCAGTCACAGAGGGCTCTTGGACCGTTTATCACCAGGCACAACATCTGCTCATTCCTCTGCCTTCCCTGCCTCATAAAGCAGAGGAAGAGCAGGATCCTGTGCCTGGTATGCCATCTCTTTCCTTTGGCTCTGAGCTGCTTCTATGGTTCACAGCTAATATAACCCTGACCTTCTCCTTCCCTCTGCAGCTGGAAACGAGAACAGTGGTGGGGCAGAGGCTTTCCAAGGCATTCGTCCTTCCAGCAAAGTTCTTCACAAAGGCTAAGTGCCTCACCTTATGTCAGCAAGAAGGAACAGAGGAGGCGAGGCACACTCTGCACTCTGTGCTTGGCAGAGATCAATTTTTTTTTTTCTTCCCTGATCTACGAGAGAAGTATTCTTTCTGCACTTGAGCCTGACGGGCAGATTCACTGTTCTAGTTTCATTCCATTGCTATATAGAAAAAAAAAACAAAGCAAAACACTATGACCAAAAGCAATTTAGGAGAGGAAAGGGTTTATATGGCATATAGTTGAATACAATATAATTTAATTTAATATATAATTAATATAATTCTATATCATTATGTAATTATATATAATTACAATATGTTATATATAAATATATAATATAATATATAACTATATTAAATATTACATTAATTATATAATTATATGTAATTATATAATTAATATATCAAATATAATAATATAATTATATAATATAATATAATACAGTTTGTCTTATATATTCATCACTGAGGGAAGTGAGGGAGGAACTCAAGCAAGAACTCTTGAAGCAGAAACCATGGAGGAGCCCTGCTTGCTGGCTGCAGGGAGCGAGGCTTGCGAGTAATGGGAGCATGGGCAGACTGAGTGGTAGAGCATGCTCAGCTGCTTATGCTTGCTAAGGGTGATTGGTTTGCTCACATGGTAGGGAAGCAGATAAGGCTCAGATGTTGCAATGTTTATATTTTGTTGTCGATGTGTGCACCCTGTGTTGGTCTTGACACCAACTTAGCTGTAAAATATCTACCAACAGGTGAATTCAGAATTTGGTCTACGTATAAGGTGGGATTCTATTCAGTAATAAAGCAACGTGTTACTGATGCGGTCCCACATGGATAGATCTCTGATACAGTCTGAGTGGAAGCATGGAAGCACGAAGAATTCTTATTAAATGTAAGCTTAGAGAACCAGAAAACAGCTCTCGGTTGCCTAGGACAAGGCCCAGAGGCCTTGATGGAATTGGGGTGTGGCACTTCTAGGATGATAGCAGCACTGACTGTGAGTCCAGTGAGTCTCCTGGCAAGCTGAAGTGTAGAAAGAATTCTCTCACAGATCAGAGAGGGAAGGAAAAATTAATCTCCGCCAAGTATGGAGAGTATGCAGGGTCTGCCTTGCCTCCTCTCTTCTTTCTTGCTGACTTGGGGCCCTTTACTTGTGTGTAGAATTCTGCCAGAAGGCCAAATGAATGCCTCAGAAAGCTTCTTTACCGGCATGCTTAGCTAGCCTTTTATACAGCCCAGGACCTCCTGCAGAGGGGTGGCGCTGCAAGCATGCTGGGTCTTCCTGCTTCCATTCACAATTCCCCTCAGCCATGCCCACAGGCCCATTTGATCTATGCAGTTCCTCAGTGGAGGCTTGCCTCTGAGACTCCAGGCTTTGTCAGGATGACAATGCAGCTAAATGAGAACACTGATTGAATTTGCTTCTCCATTATTTGTTTCTAAATATCCAACAAACAGAAATGCTAATCCCTTTGTCCCCCTGCCCCCAACAGTAGCATTGACCTCTGACCTAAAAGTGACATAAACATGAATTTTTCAACTCTTAACCTGTCACTGTGTGACTCAAGATAAGCTAGCGAATCAGGAGTTTTTTTTTTTTTTTTTTTACTTTTTATTTATTTAATCATTTATTTTGCTCTGTCTGGCAATCTTTCAGGGGACGATATGTCTTTTTTGATCTTATAGGGTCTGCATGAAACTCGATGACAGTAGTAAATTGGATAGAATGTTAAAAATAACTTATAAATATTGTGATTAATGTCGTAGTCCACATTCCCTAGCCCACTGAAAAGAAAGTGAATGTTGGTATTCATAAATAATCGGAATGATTTATTCATTTTTATGATTAACTTAGTATTCTGACAGTCAGGAGCCTGCATAGGAGACAGAATGAGAAAACATAACCAAGTAATTTATCATCCAAACCAGGGTGAGAGAGCACGAGGCTATTAATCACTGTGTAGGGTAGAAGGTGTGGGGGAAACACAAGCTTCACAGAGTGTCCCAGGCCGGCCCTGGGTTGCCTTATCTCTGTTCGGTCATCCGAGCTCAGAGACACCTCTCCGAGCATACAGATTAATTGGTTTCTCTGACAAGCTGCCTTGGGATCTAAGGAGACTGTATGTGGTGGAGGGGTGTATAGCAAGAAAATGATGGGAGCAATGAGCAGGTGGGCAT
The DNA here is from genome assembly GCA_026225945.1 of Cricetomys ansorgei. Classification (NCBI taxonomy): domain Eukaryota; kingdom Metazoa; phylum Chordata; class Mammalia; order Rodentia; family Nesomyidae; genus Cricetomys; species Cricetomys ansorgei. The sequence continues at coordinate 2,228,085 of JAMJFZ010004042.1, forward strand.
GAGAGAAAATTCTAGAAGAGGGTAGGACCCTCCCATGTGTGAGACCATACAGGCTCATACACACAAAGGGGGTGCACTAAAAGGATGGAGGCTGGGATTCAGACATGAAGGCCTGGGTGGGGCTGGCTTCTCCCAAGGTCTTGCTCTTTGGCTGATAGTTACATTTCCCACAGCTGTTGGAGTCAGTGTCCTAATCCTTTCCTAGAAGGACCCCAGTTCAGTTTAACTTGATTAGCTATTAAGTCATCTTATCTCTAAGGACAAGTACCTTCTGAGCTGCTTAGGGGCTAAGACTTCAATATACAGATGTTGGGGAGCACAATTAAGGCCCCCAGTGCAGCTCATTTCACACACCTGTGATTGAAGATAGACATTCGTCAAGTCCCGCTCCCTCCTCATGTCTGGCCTCCCTCACCTCCCTGGTTTGGGCCTCTGTCTTCCATGGAGTTTTAGGATTTTCAGCGGCTTCCACCAACAGAGGCAGAGCAGGGAAGCATGGGGCAGCTGAGCACACAGCATCAGGACAGTCTGCACCTCGAGGTGGAGATCTGTTCTCTTCAGCCCGTTCCGTGTGCCCCCTCGCCTTGCATGCAGACCCTGGGCTGAGCTGATACAGGGGGGCTTGGTTTACAGCCAAGAGCTATCCCTGCTCTGTGGCCGATAAAAATGCTCTGCTAATGAGGATTCTGCCTGTGATGGAGGCACTGTTTATACAGCTACCGAAGACAAAGAACATTGTCTCGTGTAGCAAGTACCCTAGAGTCTCTCCAAGGGAGGAGGTAGCAGGATAAAGAGCTTGTTGGCTCACAGGCTATGTTTATGGACCAGCCACCCTGCCTGTGGAGACTGTCGGACAGTGACAGAAAAGAATATACAAGATCCTGTCCTGGGCTCAGCATCAACCCCCGGGCCAGAAAAGACAACCAAAGCACCTCAAGAGAAAGGCAAACAACAAAGGCAGTCAGGAGAAACCTGAATTAAAGCTACAACTTCCCCGTGGGCTCAGTGGCTCCTCCAATCCTGAAAGTACGTGTTAGTCAGTAGAACCCAGAGGCTCTGCCCAGGGCTGTGCTTCTGGGGATCTGTCCTTTTCTAAGCAGCCACTGCCAGAGCTTTCAGATGAAATGGGAAAATAACCTAATGGAGATATTGCCCCGATTTAGTGACAAGCTGGAAAAGTGGCTGAGTTGGGCACAAAATCTGTCACTCAAGAATGCCTTTAGACTTGCCTCTCAGTGCCTCTTCCCTGGCCACCGCTGTCAGCCTGAACTCTGGGGTCTTTGTGTCCAGCATTTGTGTCAAGTTGCATGCTGGGAGTGAAACTCAGGAGACACGCAGCTTGCTTAGTCACCAAGGAAAATCCAAACTGAACATGTTCCCAGTGCAGAAGGCTCTGCCTGTTGAGAAAGTGCCTTTGAGCAGAATATGATTTCTGCTTAACGAAATGACAGAATTTAACTTTATAATATGTTGTTTTGAGAATCAGCTAGTTTCCCTGTGGAAGGGAAGCTGCGCAGAGCTCAGGCAAAACATAGCTCTTCAGACTGCAATTTGTGAAATCATACTTTATATCAGCCGCTTCTGTTCACTATGCCTTCTGGGCTTGGGTTGGGTGCTGAAGAGCAGAATTGGAAGTGGCAAGCACCTTTCACAGTGAGCTGAGACTGTCCATATGAACATGGTTTGTCCATGTAGTACTGTTTTTTTTACCAAAGGCTTTGAAGTCTTGGAAAAGGACTGAAGTCAAAACAACCAGTCTGCACATGTGGAAGAATTGCTCACTCCATCCTCCATGTGCCATGATTACCAGCTTCCCCATGCACAGTGCAGGCAGGTACAGACCTGTTCTCTGCTAGTATTGTCTCTCAGCAGACAGAGCAGGGGTGAGGTTGTAACCTCTGGTGCTGATCACACCTGAGGTCCAATCCCAGCCTTATGATTTGATTTCCCTATTTTTCTGTTCATACAATAATAGCAACTGTCCTTCAAGATCCAACAGTTGAGACAATGCTTGGGAGACATTAAACATGTAGTAACTGCTCTGTGTCGGATAGTGAAGTCAAGTCATCCTTAAAGGCAGAGACTGGGGTTTTGCTCATATTCCTAGTGTCCAACAGAGGAGTAGTCCATGGTCAGTGTCTGTCGAATACAGGCTGAGCTGCTGAATAGAGAGTCACTGGAGATCAAAGTAGATAGATGTGTGCATATTCTACCACCTTTCAAGATAATATTAGCATAGCGTGATGAAAAAGAAAAATCACCAAGGGGAAAGGGAACATTACATGGAGGTATGCTAATGAGAAACTCTGAACACTTTAAATATACTTAGTTTTAAGATCTGCAGAAACACACATGTATCTCAGACATATTGAAGAGCAGACCCAGTGGTATGTGAATTTTGGCATTGGAATCCTGAGATCAAACTGTAGCTCCACTCTGTCATAGTGATGTGACATTAGCTATTGACCCCCGCGTCTTGGTGTCACAGTTCCCCTATCCATGAACGTTTCCCAGGAAGATGAAGATTAAATGGTTACCACACATCCAACACTTTGATAATAGTTATTATGTGTGAGTCACTTTTGCAAACATTTGCCACTGAATTCTGGTATTCGTTCATTACCTCAAAGATGCCTGCGCAATCTGCCTTCAGCTGTGGGACTTAAAGCCACCCATGAAATCAGTCCTCAGGTTTGGAATCACTATGACAGTGAGAGTCACACCTGGGAAGTAACAAGAGGACACTGACATCCTAGGGTAACTGTGGGGTGCACTGGGGACTCGGGAGAGGTCAGAGGTGGACTCTTTCTTCATAGAAAGGTGTACTCGGGAGAAGAACACCCTGCACTGGTGACATGAGAGCACAGCTGGACAAACCTGTACAGGTAGAATAAGTGCTCAAGGGTAAGGGGGGTTGTCAGTCTGACTACAGTGGACACTTCATAGAATGGAGAGTAGAGACCAAAGCATCCCAAGGGAGCTGTGCCGAAGGTGGAATACCTGGTCAGAAGGAATGTTCTGGAGATCCTAGACCTGAAAGAGGCCTCAAGTGGACAGGAAAACCACTTGGGAATTTCAGGATGTAAATATAGCCCCAACTGTTATGGAGCCTGGCCCAGGTCCATGGACGAGGGTCAGAATGGCGTGGCCTTCCTAGTTTCCTCACAGACCCCATGCCTCTTCTCCCTGCACAGGCTTGTCTGTGGGGCCTGCTGAGCAGGCAGCTCCTGGATGAATCCAGCCAATGACATAGATGCAGGGTACTGGGCCTTGAGCAAGGCTCTGGGGATGTCTTGGAGCCACTCCATTGGTTGGATTCAGCCAGGATGGAGAGGGGTGGGAATAGACAGGTGGAGGAGTAGACGCAGAAAAGCATGAAGGGGAAGGAAGGACTTAGAGCAGAGTAAGGCTGGGTGTGGTGCTGCCCGCTCTCAGCTCCTCTTACGGAACACCACTCTGTCCTTTCTGCTTTTCAGCCATAGCGTCCCAGCCAGTGCATTGATTCCCTCAGAAACTTCCCTTTCCCAAGGCACAGTCAGAAGTGAGAGTTAGCCTGGAAGACAAGCTAACCATCTCCCCAGGAAAAGTTATGCAAACACTTACAAACTCTGCATCTCTATCCTTGGGCCAAAGGAGATAGCTAAACATTTTGTTACTTAAGGAGTTATAGCCGAACAACTTAGTAATATTTGTGTTTGAACAACTTGGTATTTGCTCAATCAACGAATACATGGAAAAACAAAGTGTCCATTCTGCAATTTTTCTTTATATGTGGGATTTAGACTTTTTAATTAAAATAGAATAATCGCATCATTTTCTCTTTCCTCCCTCCAACCTTTCCCACATACTCCACCCACTTGCTTGCATCTATTTCTTTAATTGTTGTTATGCACACACACATACACACACACGCACACACACACACACAAATCTATAAATATAATCTGCTCAGTCTCTATAATGTTACTTGTATATATGTGTTCAGTGCTGACCATTTGGTATTGGATAAACAATTGGTGTGCTGTTCTCTGGGAAGACTATTTCCCCTACTGTCAGCATGTGTTAGTTGACTATAGTTCTTGGTGTAAGGTTGAGACCTCATGAGTGTCCTCTTTCCATGTTAGAATGTCTATTGGTTTCATCTTTGTTCAGTTCTTATTTAGGCAGCCATACTGGTGAGGCTTAATGGGTGTAGCTTCTGGCATTTCCAGGAAACACTGTCATAGCAAACTTCCTCTGGCTCATGTATTCTTTCTGGCCCCTCTTCTGCAATGATCTCCAAGCCCTAGGAACAGGAGTTATGTTGCAGATGGATAAATTTGAGCTAGGCACCACACAATCAGTTCCCTAAGCTTTGATCGGTTTTAATTTTCTGTTATGGTCTCTGTTGCAAAGAAGGTTTTCTTTGTTGTTATTGTGGAGAGATGAGCCATTCCATACTTATGAAGCACCATCTCTAATTTCTAGAGAAGTTGGGTCACTTTCCCACAGAATGAAATTAGACCTCATTTTCTTATTTATTTATTTGAGACAGGGCTTCCCTGTTGTAACTCTGGCTGTCCTGGAACTCACTCTGTAGACCAGGCTGGCCTTGAACTCACAGAGATCCACCTGCCTCTGCCTCCCGAATGCTGGGATTAAAGTTGTGCACCACTACTGCCTTGCTCATTTCCTGTTTTTGTGATTTCCACGTGGCACTGGCTTTTGCTCACGACAATCACTAAAGTTTAGATTTTTCCATTGCCATAGAACGTGATGCCTCTGGTTCTGAGGACACCTATTGCCAGAACGAGGTGCTCATGAGATAGGGTCAAATTGCAGTGTTTACACAATACAAGTGCCTAAGGTTATACTGAGAGTTACCTGGGGGGAGGGATGTTCTGGGTACCTCCATGCCCCAACAGGCACATACAGGATGTGAGAGTCATAAGTCATCCTGGTTAGGATGGGTGAGCGAACATATTAAATCCAGATATCCTCTGGCTATTCTTCGGTGGAGTCCCAGCTCAGTGACAGTCACTAATCTCGGGCGTCAAAGTTGAAGAACTCATCCTAGACAAGAGAAGTTAGAGAACCCCTTACAGATAGCCTGCTGGTGGATGGCTGAGCACTTGAGGGAAGTCTGATGTGTGGCAGTTAGTGTTTTCAGAGCTTCTAGAAAAAAAAAATAGTACAGTCTCTAACCCTGCCTCCAGCTGAGGGTCTAACCTGGGGGAAGACCTCTTCCCTTTCCAAAGCCCCTTCCTTCACTGTCCCCTGAGAATGTTACCTATTGAAAGTGGGCCTCACTTCTGTTGCACAATTCCTTGGATGTATCTTTTCAGAAAAAAGAAGAAAAGAAGCTTTCTGGACAGGTTTTGATCCTGTGGCACTTTCCCCAGTGGCAGTGGGAGGGAGCCCAGAATAGAACATTCTTCAGGCTACTGAATGGAGAAGGTTTACTCCAGTCAGGCTCTGGGGTTGATCTGAGAGGTCAGCCTCCTTCCTCTGGGAGAGAACCAGTCCCAAATTATTCTTCATAGTAGACACTGGTCCGCACTCCCTGTCATAGCGTGATTGTCACCTTGACACAGCCTGGAGTCATCCGCGAGGAACTTTTCCTTGAGGAATAACCTAGATCAGATTGGCCTGTGGCCATGGTTGTAGGGCATTGTGTTGAGTGATGATTGATGTCGGAAGACCCAACCCACTGTGGGTGGCACCATTCCTAGGCTGGTGGTCCTGGGCTGTATAAGAAAGCTAAATTAGCATGAGCCAGAGAGTGAGCTAACTAGCAGCATCCCTCCATGGTTTCTGCTTCAGCTTCCTGACTGAGTTCCTGTCCTGACTTCCCTCAGTGATGGACTGTGACTTGGAAGTGTAAGCCAAATGAAGCCTATTCCCCACAAGTTGCTTTTGGTCAGAGTGTTTATCACAGCAACAGAAAAGAAACTAGAAAACTCCTTGTGAAGACTGTGGCTCAGGATTAAGCTAGTTAGGGGCCCCAGGCTCAAAAATAACAACTCGAGTCATAGTCACTTTCCGCACACCCTTCATATCTCATCATGGCAAGCAGAGACATGAACCTAGGAGGGTACGCAGGTCCTGAGCAGAGAGGAGCGATGCCCTAGTTAATAGTACAGGCCATCCTGTAACTGCAGGGGCTTTCCGTGGAGATTGGGTATATTTGCCACAGAATGTGACAGGTGGATTGGCCTGGGCCACAGTCTTTGGAAAGAAGAAAAAGGAGGAATCCAAGGCCATCAAAAAGAGGAGGGCATGACACAGATCCTCAAATGGAATGGGTAAGCATGTTTGGCAGAGGTGCAGGAGCTCCGGATATAGGTTAGGACCTGAAGGCCCAAGGTTGGGCAGACATTGTGGTATCTGGATCAGGTGGGTGTATAGATTTGGCATCCCTGACTGGAGGAGGTGAGGCTGGGACCTGGTTTGGAGCTATCCCTGTTCCCAATGTGATGTATTCTGCTGCCCACGCCACAGCTTGATGCTTCTTTTTCAGCTTGTTTTGCAAAGTGTTGTACTGACCACCACCTGTGAGCCCATCTGTGCACTGCAAAGACCAGAAGCCTGTGCCACCATGCTCCTTTCACACAGGTGTGTGGGCCCCGGCCTGGTCCAGGGCTGGCACCAGAAGACTTTCTATGGGGGCAGGGCTGCCACAGGCCGGACTGGCAGGTCCTGGCAATTGCTACCATTATGCTTATTTGCTGAACTTTCTTGCCATGTACAACTATACATAAACACTACAGCACTGTCATTAGTCATACACCATATACATATACATAGCAGCCAACAGCGTATTCTCCTTACAAGCATGGGGATCTAAATTCAATCCCTAGGAGTCATGTAAAAAGCCAGGCATGATGGCTCATGCTTATTAATTCCAGCACTGGAGAAGCAGAGACAGGTAGATCTCTAGAGCTCCCCAGCCAGTGAGCCTAGCCTGCTGGGTGAGTTCTAGGCCAGTGAAACCCTATCTCAACAAAGGTAGACAGGGTCTAAGAAATGACATCATAGCTTGTCATCTAACCGCCATACATACACACACAAAATGAATGAGTTGTCAGAGTTGCAGTTATGAACTGTACATCTGGGTGGTTTTCACTGACACTATTACTTCTGTGTGCACAAAAGGGTCAGAAAAACAGCTATGTGGGTATCTGAAACTTGGCACCTTGAGACTTAGATAGGGGAGCTAAGTATCGGAAGAACTACCCAAGTGTAGGACATAATAGGATTGACAGAGGAGGATGTGGAGGTTGCACCCTCCAGGAATAGCCACCCTGTCTGTGCACAGGGCTTGCCCAAGACCGTGGAAAGCTCCTGGGGACAGGGTGAGGCACCTTTGCTGTCTTGGGGAGAAGCCGGCAAAGGTGGCCATTTCCTTCTTTCTCTTTGGGGGTTTGAATGAGACCTTTGTGGTGAGATCCGACAGTATGAGCCGGCAGGCTTCCCCTTTCTGACACCCCCATGAGGTCAAAGTAACATTTTTTACAAGAGTATAAATTCTGTGAGCGCTACTACTCATGTTTACTCCTAGGTTTGGTTTGATTGGGGCTCACAGATGTGAGCTTTCGTTCTGACTGAAGCACAGAGTGAAGTTGAGGCCATATGCTTGGATTGCGTAGGTTATATACTGAGAGTAACACCCATACACCATCACCACTGAATTGGGGGAGGAGCTGGAGAACCCTGCTAGCTGCTCATGTGCGACAGCAAGTGTCGCACAATTGCACACCTGCACACATCTGTATTTACAGCTGCAACCTGCTGCTTACAACCTGTGTGTAGACTCAGGTGACTAGCCTGTATGTAAAGTGGCATTAATTAATTGTTTGAAAGACCTGACAGATTTGCATCGAGATAATGCATGCAAAGCTTCTAGAACAGTCCCTAGCACTAAGTGCTCCTTTAAATTTTAATGATGATGGGAGTTTTTATTTCCAAAGCCAGTAATGCCTGGATCCAAAACAGATTTTTTTTCTAATGATGAAATTTCATGCCCTGTGGGAGGAAAGATATTGTTTTAATACTACCACTCCCCTCAAAACAAACCCTCAAGACACACATTTTTTTTTTTTTTGACAGTAGTGTCTCCTCTGAGAACATCCAACTGTGACCTTACTAAAGCACCATGTCTTCAGGGTCTCAAAGAGGTTTTTTGAAGGCTTTTCCATTGGAAAGCACACAAACTATGGTCACACGCAAATATACACACTTCCAGTTGCCATATATAGAAACATGCACATTCATGCGTGCACACAGCAGTTGACAGCCAAGACTTTAACTCACGATCCTTTGGAGGTGTTTCACATGCGGATGTAAACAATGAACGTGATTTGATAGTGTATAAGGTGATTTCTGTGTGCCAGCTTATTGATTCATTAACACACACACACACACACACACACACAAAGGACTATGCTCTGGAGAGATAACTCAGTTGGTAAAGTGGTTGCCTTGCAAGAATGAGGACCTGAGTTTGATCCCCAGAAGCCACATAAAACTCAAGCATGGTAGTAAATGCTTGTAACCCTTTACTGGAGAGGCAGGGACAAGTGCGTCCCTGGGGCTACCTGGCCAGATAGTCTAGCCTAATCAATGAGCTCCAGGTTTGGTGTTGTTTTCATGTTGCCCTATTTCCTCTCACAGCCACCTGTAAAAGAAGGGCTTCTAAAGCCATCCCCTGGAGAGAGCAAGCAGCCTGACCTACATGTGACCTACCTCCTGGCCTGGCAGGAAGAATGTGCAACCTGGATTCATTACCTTCTGACACTTTCTAAGCACAATGGCTGCCTTCTTCCTCCCTGACAGTGTGGAGTACGCTAGCAATTGCTGGGTGCCCACGTGGTCAATGGAGAAATGGTTGTTAGATATCCTCATTCCCGACTCCCGTTTTCCCTCCCTAGGTCTCAGTGCTCTTCCTAATAATTCCTGACCCAGGATTGCTTCTATGCCATTAATTTCATGCTTTGTACCTTTCTAACCACATAACTGCTATTATTACCCACCCGTGACTCCTACGAGTGGGACATTTATCAGAGGTCTCTTTTTGAGTAAATAACCAACTGAGAAATTTATATCTCCCAGGATAGTGTAGAACTGGGGAGTCATCAATCATGGCTGGATGTGTGTGATTCAGGTAATCTCCCAGAGACAGTGCTTGGAGACAGAAAAGGAAAAAAAAAAAAAAAAAAAAAAGGTGCAATGCTGGAAACTTTATCATCTGCGCTCTTGCGAGCAAGAATGGTACGGCGGCATGGCGCCAGGAGGCAAGGCTGGGAGCCAGGGTCTTAGAGATATTGTGGCATGTCAGACACTGCGCCCCCACTGTCAAAGTCACACAGTCCTTGGTAAAGTGACTGTGCAAACACCTGCTTCTCTGCAGATGGGGTCCTTGGCTGCTCAAAGTACAGATGGGAGGCCAGGGACGGAAGCCAGAGAGAAACAGGAGCTTTGCTTTTCCTGGCCAGGCACTCATTCATGGCATACCTGCTGGGCTCTTCACAAGGCCTCGGTTCCTATTACTGGCCACTGAATTTCTTCCTCATGGCCTTTTGCCTCTCCTGATGCATATCTTTAAATGTGTTTGTTTATTCTTTGAGAATTTCATGTAATATATTTTGATCATATTGTTTCCCTTCCCTCAACTCTTCACAGATCCTCCCCTGCCTCTCTACCCACCCAACATCATGTTTTTTTTTCTGTTTCTTGAAACATACACACACACACACATACACATACATACACACACACACACACACACACACACACACCCCAAAAACACTGTGTCTGATTTATGTTGTCCAACTATGAGCATGAAATTGCTCTGGTCTCTGGTATGTGGTTGATAAACCCAGTGCCACTCCATTGTAGAGAACTAATTTTCCCTGTCCCATGAGTTATCAATTGCAAATAGCTTCTTGGATAGGGGTGGGACTTTACCTTCACTTCTCCTTCATGCTGGGATTCTGCCAGGCTTGCACCTGTGCCGGTCTTGCATGCGTTACCACAGTCTCTGTGAGTTCATATGCGCATCTGCCCTGCCGTGTCTGGAAAACGCTGTTTCCTTAGAATCACCCACCACCTCTGCCTCTTACAATCTTTCCTCTTGGATGCTTCTTGAGCTGTGGAGGCAAAACTTGTGTGCCTGCCATGCCGTGTGATTTAGGAAAATGGTGATCTTATGGGACAGAAACTTCGAGGCATAATGAAAGGGAGGGCTCCCACCAGTCTGTCCTTAGAAAAAAAGGATGAAGGACAAGGATGGCTAAGCGGCATCTTGAAAAGCTGTGGTGGTGAATCACAGCACTGCGTGAGTGGAGGTGGGAAGTCTCCCAAGCCAGCAACAAATAAGGAGTCTCCGAGTGATGACCTTCCTTCCAGCTCACTGAGTGTGGAGCTCAGACCCACTCCGGCAGCAGGTGTTTGGCTCTTGGCCTGTCCCAAAGACAGTGAGACTCCATGCAGCAAGGACCACAGACTCTGTTCTGCACACTGTGATTTCCCTGACATACCTATTCCCCAGCTTTAAAGTCAGCCATCGAGAGGTATGTTAAAAGTTAGCTAGCATTTAAAGTCGAGGATGCACAAATGAGAGAAAATGTGTATTTTTCTGAGGCTGACTAAATTCTCTTAATATAATCTCTAGTTACATTGTTTTTTCTTCTGCAAACATTTTCTGCTTTATTGTCCAACATTGGACCACTATTTTTAAATTAAAATTAATTTTTTTTGAGAATTTCATACATAAGTACTATATTTGACGTCATTTCTTCTCTCTCCCTCTTCCAGTTCCCTGCTGTGTTCCTCCACTTGTTCTCAAACTCATGAACACTTTCTCTTTATTTTTACACACACACACACACACACACACACACACACCCCTACTGAGTCCACTTTGTGTTGCTCACATGTACGTATGTTTAGGGATGACCACCTGGGATTGGATAAGCTGTCAGGGAGTTTGTCTCTGGTGAAAACCGATTCTCCTCTCAGTAGTCATTGTTGGTGGCTCCTTACTACCAATTAAAGAACCACATGACCAGGTCATATGGCAAAACCACAAGCAATATGAAAAAACCAAAACAAAATGTCCTCCCCCAAGCTTACTAGTCCTATAGGAATGTTTTCCAATGAGATTTTGCTATATGAGCCCCAGGACACAGAATTCCAAAGAGCAATCATAAGCATGTTTTAAACAAAGTAAAGCTGCACTCTTCCACAGACAGCTGTGGCCTCAGTCGGACTCTCCTAAAGTGAATCGCTGAGCCAGGAATCTTCAAAGAGGCTCGATCTGAAATAAACAAGGTGTGCAGTGGTACCCACTCACAGCTCTTCCTCACTGGAGAGTTGTGCCTCCTTCCTGTATGTTCTCCATTTTCCCCTAAATTAACACTGCGGTTTTGTGTTAATTCAAGCTGTGATAGATAAATAATGCATAAAGAATTCTTCATCTTATGGGGCTAGAGAGATGGCTCAGTGGTTAAGAGCACTGGCTGCTCTTGCAGAGGACTTAGGTTTGGTCCACAGCATTCATATGGTAACTCAGGACCATCTTTAATTTTGGTTCCAGGGGATCCCATGCCCTCCTCTTATCTTTTGGCGCACCAGGTACACCTTGGTACGCAGACATTCATGTAAGTAAAACAGTGATAAAAATAAAATAAAAGTGAATAAATCTTAAAAAAACCAATTCTTCATCTTAGAAAAACTCAAAGTTAACAGCTAGCCTCCCTGACCCAGGCTGGCTCATTCATTTATTCATTCATTCATTAATTTTTCATTCACTGGACACATTTATTGTCTTGTCACTTTATATAAGCACCTGGAGGAGGGGATGAAAGTGAGGAAAGCAAGAACCTCGTCCTCTTGGGCAAAGCGGCCTTTCTCATGTCCACATTGGACATTGCTCTATCTTTGCAGACGCCATGATGTCTGTGCTGATGGGTTCATTCAAGCCAGGCCGCGGGGGCTCCCAGTCAAAATGTGGTCACAGGGGAGACGTCCCCATGGCTCCATGACTGATATCATTGTGCTGCTCCTGTACTTGGCAGTGTCCACCAGTGTTCTGCAGGCCTTGGTTCAGGGCCTTCAGCGTGCTTCGTTCCACAAGGGAGAAGGACAAAGGGAATAATCAACACTCCAGGAAGTCCTGCAGCGTGAGGAAGGAAGACTGAGGCAATCAACAAGGAATGGACATAGACAGTAAAGCAGGTGAAAGGGAAACTTACCAGGAATAGAAAAGCAAAACCAGACAGTGCATGATAAGTATTACTTTTCTGAGTTCTAGGGTTCAATTAGAGAACATAAGTTAGACTTTGGAAGTTCAGATAAGAATGCTTCCAGGGATGTGTTAATAATTCAATGCTGGGGTTCAAAACAAAGGCTGAGGGGGCATCCAACACTCAGAGAACAAAACTAGAGATGAGGGGACTCTGAAAAAAGGAAAAGGGCCTGATGTTTGATGAGCACAAGTCACAGAAAGATCAGAGGGTTGTGATAATCAATAGATAATCAATAAATGATCAATAGTCAAGGAAGTATAGCAAAATCAACCCAGACTCATATGAGATCGGGGTCTTCAATTTCAATAAGGCACTCCTGTGTGAATGGAAGAATGAGAAGATGTGCGTGCCTGGATGTGCACACATGTAGGATGGTGTAGGGTGTTACTGGGAGAGCATGGAGCAGCCAGCACATAACGAGGCTCTAGCAGGTGTCAGACATCTCATCATTGAGAAGACAGTGCAGAAGCTGCCCAAGGAACTTGTGAAAATTACCTTAACCTAACATCTGTACCCAGAAAATGCTCCACTGTCCTCAAGAACAAAACAGACTCCCTTTCAACTAAAAGAAACAGAAAAAAATTACCGTTTAAAATCCTCTGGAAGAGGTGCTTGAGTTTATATTCCAATGACACAGACACAAACATCAGCAAAAGGGTAAAACTAATGCCAAGCTCACAGAAAAGAAATCCTGCAGTGACTGTCATGGTGCAGGTGGTGAAATGAGATCAGGAAGCCAGTGGCCTCAAGAACGATGTGTTAAGACTTGGAAAATGAAAAGAGTCTAATCAGAAAGTAAAAATAAAAGGACGATATGAGCAGGATTAGTGTCATCTCCCACACTCAAAATGAAGTGCATTTGAATTCCAGGAAGCTAGTGTACAAAAATTTACAATCCAGACATCAAGTAAATTTTAAGTATCAGCACAGGGACCCTAGTCAAGTATAAGGAGGGAAATGCCATTCCCTTTGATCCTATGTGCGATGGTTTTAAGTGAAAGAACTGTGACGTTAGAATTTTAGAAAATACAGTATCCTGGTTAGCATTGACTGCCAACTTGACACTGCTTAGGATCACCTGGAGAGATTCTTCAGTGAGTGATTGTCTTCATCAGATTGGTCTCTGGACACGTCTGTGAGAGATTGTCTTAATTGATATGGAAGGGTTCAGCCCACTGTCCTTAGGTAGATGATCCTGGGTTGAATAAGAAAGGTAGCTAAGTCTAAGCCAATGAGCTAGCCAGGGAGTGAGACAGCAAGCAGTTTCTCCATGGTTCCTGCCTCAGGTTCCTGCCTTGACTTCCCTCAGTGATAGACTGTGACCTGGAAGTGTAAGTCAAATATAACCTTTCCTCTCAAGTTGCTTATGGTCAGAATGTTTTATCACAGCAATTGTTATCTTTTCAAAATTTCAGATGAAGTTACCTGAAACCTAGAAGCCTTAATGATGGGAAGTCAAGAGTAAATACTATCAGTCTTGATAAAATATAAAGGTATGGTACACAGAACTTGAAAATAGCATGGTTCTAATATATTCTTTTCAAGGGTGGGATCAGCAAATGAAAAAGGCTGACAAAAAATGGATAGAGCTTCAAAAGGGGCTAATTAGAGGACCTGAAAGCTCCAGTATAATTACTGCTTCTTGGACGATGGGAATTGGTGTAGGTGTGATGAACCCTTGGCTTTCATAGAGCAGTGGTTGGAAAAATCAATATCAAGGCAGAAAATTACTTAACATCGTGGGACTAACCAGCAGAAAGATGAAATGCAAGTGGATGAAGTGGCTGTCTCCTGGAATGGGGTTCAGGCCTGGGTCAGAGGCCTTTGCCATTTACGTTACACAGTTTTAAATTTTGCTCAAGTATTGGTTTGAGGGAATTATTATTGAAATTGGTTACTGAACTAAACTTTGGATGTGTTCCCCAGGTATGGCAAGTATAGGAATTACCTAGCAACCTGGGACCTCCCCTCCCCTGGGATATACATATACCACTTAAAAAATGCAATGGGTCACTCTTTCCTGGGAACTCCTCAGTCATCCCCTTTGGTCACCAAGCACATTCTGGGACATGCTCTGAAACTAGGTGCAGTGAGACAATACATCTTGGACTGGAAGTCAATTTTTGTCAATGAAGTTTTATTATCCAATAACCTATATAGTGTCTTGTACCTATGTGCGGGTTGGGTAGGCATGATTAAAATCAGATGCATTGTGGGAAAAGATGTATGTAGTGAAAAAAAAAACTTACACAACCAGATCCCATTAGTCAAAATAGAAATTCATCCATATGCCACTCCTATACACCACTCCTCCTCTCTAGACTCTCAGAAGGAGACCTTGAGAAGTAGTCAAGCAACCTTGATCAGCTTCATTCTTACCCAATGTTGCTTTACATAGAACCCTATGATGCTGTGCTATTTGTGCATGCATTTTTAATTCTTTGAATAAGACACCAAAAACATGGGCGTACCTTATTCTGGCTTTCTGTTAGTGTGGTGAACACCATGAACAAAAGCAACTTGGGGAAGAAAGGGTTTACAGTCCATTTAGAGGGAGATCAGGGCAGGTACTCAAGCAGTAACCTGCAGACTGGATCTCAAGCAGAGACCACAGAGGGATGCTGCTTACTGGCTCATGCTTAGCTAGCATGATAAATAAAAAAAATTAGCTTTTTATATAGCTAAAATCTGCCTGCCTAGGGATGGCTCCGCCCACAGTAGGCTGGGTCATCATACATCAATTAGCAATTAAGAAAATGCCCACAAACATGGCCAATCTGATGGAAGTAATTTCTCTGTTGAAGGTCCCTTTTCACATATCTCAAGTTGACAACCAAATGAACTAGGGCACATCTGGTCCAGACAACCTGACAGGCCTCTATTTATCAAATAATAATATAATTGTATAACCAGTATGCATATGTATAGATATGTACATGCATACATATAGAATATCTAATCTACCACACAACTCTCCTCCTCCTCAATGCTCCATGGAGACACCAGCCTTTGCCTAAATGTCTGTCCTTCACATCCACATATTTAGATTTAATCCACATGTTCAGATATTTCTGCCATCTTCATTCCAATAAACACTGTGCCTCTTTGTTGTGTAGCAATTTCATCTGAGATTTCAACCTTTCATCTTAAAGGGAAAGCTAGTTAAGACACAGAGTGGTAAAGGGAAGCAAAACATCCCATCTAGAAGAGAAAAGTTCCTTAAAACAGGAAGTAAACAACTCAACTTCAGAGAGTCCCTGAAGTTGACCAGATTCATTGGGCCTTCAGGCACTTGGGCGTAAAAAGCATTTATTTTAGTTCACAGTCTCAGGTCACAGTTTCTTCACTGCAAGAAAGTCAAGAGCCAGTCATGTCTGCAGCAAAGAGCAGAGAGAGAATGTGTGCAGCTCAGTTTCTCCACTCATATGGTTCAGAACCCGAACCGCAGGAAATGGTGCTGCCCTCAGCAGCTGGGTCTTCCCTCAGCAATTAACATGGGACAATTCCCCCACAGACTTGCCCACAGGTCAACCTGATCTAGACAGTCCCTCACTGAGACTCTCATCCCTGTGATTCTAGACTGTGATGTGTAGGTAATGAAACTAACCATCTCTACTGTGGCTAAGGTTAGATAATGAAGTCAGCTCAAAGCATTGCCTGTCAGGTACTGAAGCTCCATTGTCACATACCATATGATGGTATTAGGGTCCCATCAGTTGATGCCTGGATGGAGTCCATTAGAATTTATTAATAAACTTAACATATCTTTGTTGTGAAGCTAGCTAAATGTTTCTTTTACTCAGCAGACCATCTATCTATATGGTCATTCCCAAGAATTGAAAAGATAATGTTAAAGTTTTGAAGAAGAGATCGATTGAAAATTTCACTTTATTCCAGGAGCTCAGATAATTAAGAAAAGTTTGAACAGAAAGCAAATATGATATGTTCCCGTTTCAACATGAAGTCCAAAATGGGTGAACCCACAGAAGCAACGTGTCTGCTGCTAGGGATAGGGGAATGACAGGTAATGGTTTAAGGGTACAATGTTTTAGCTATTTGAAATGAATAAATTCTGAACAGGAAGCATAGTGCCAACATCTGACAATATTTTATTATATACTTAAAATTTGACATAGATCTTATGTTGTTTTCTCATCACAAAATAATAACATCTTTATCAACAACAGCGACAGCAGAAAGGAGAGAAGATGCTGTGTGTTTTATGGGTGCACATTTATCCCCAAACTCAGAAGTTTACACTACTAACATATAGATTCTTATGGTCAATTGTATCTAAATAAATGGTTTATGCAACTGGCCAAGAAAGAAACTCTGAGGATTTTTATCAAGATATTATTCTGGTACACAGAGGATTTTTAAACAGTATTTATTACTTACTCTACCTAGGTAGATTGCAACATTAGCCACACCAGTGAAAGAATCTGTTTCCCACATTTCCTTTTTATCTGCATTTAAATCAGCTCTTTAGATTTGAACTTACATATCAGCCAGATGTAATGTCTGTACTTCTTCAGTTCCTGCCTTGACTTCTGTCTTGGTTAATTTTTTGTCAACTTGACACAAGCTGGAAACCTCAATTGAGAAATGTTTCTATCAGATTGGCCTGTAAACAAGTGTGTGGGAAATTTTCTTGATTGATGGTTCATGTGGGTAGGCCAAGCAACAGAAAGCAAAGGAGGGGACCTACTTTTGTCTTATGCACGAAAACTCTGGAGGGCCATCCCTGTCCCAGGATCTACCACATGACCTGCTAAAGCTCTAACACCTACATATTAGCCTGCTGTTTTTCTGGCTGCCTTCAACATATTCCTTTGGTTGTATTGCCTGTAAAGGCCAGAGGAGGAGAGTCCTCTTGACACAGAATTAGAGGTGATTGTGAGCCACCAGATGTGGGTGCTGTGAACTGAACTTGGGTCTTCAACAAGAGCCATATATGCTCTTGACCATTGAGCCATCTCTTCCGCCCTTGGGCATTATTTTTCTAATTAATATTGTTCTCAAGTACATGACAATGGTTCTACCATTTTTGGCACACATTTTTATGATCCATCATGATCAAATGGGTTTTTCTTCCCAGATCAGATAGTTCATCTCTTAATTTTAATTAAATTTTATTTTGTAATTAGAGAAACAAAGAATATGGCTCTCCTACTGGAGCATATCATCTAATAGCATTTTGCCATATGGTTGAAATAATTTAGTTTTTAAGATTATGAAAAATGTTTTCTGGTGTCCCCTGGCTGTAGTTTCAGAGTTTTGGTGACTTCGTAGCACATGATAGAAATACTTTTTCTACTTTCTGACAGAGTGTAATTAGGGTCAGGTGATTTAGCCCTTAAAAGTTGCAGAGTGTTGTCAAGCGTGCCTAAGTGTTTGCAGCTCACACCCTGAAGCATCGGTGGGCTGTACTTTTGCAAAATTTGCTTACTCACCTGAGTTTCATACTTGACATCTAAATTTGCTCATAGTATTCTCTCAGAGATTTTATAATCTCTGAGGATTCAGTACTCATAAGCCCCCCCCTTCCAAATTCCCTGGAGGACTTGCTGTGGAAGTGGGGTGGACCGAATGTTTCCATCCTGGGACTGAGTGATTCTGTCTCTGGGACTCACTCTGAAAGTGGGAGGGACTGAGTCCTCCTCCTGTGGGGACTCGGTGCTCCTGTGCCAGGGACTGAGTACTCATGACCCAGGAACTTGTGTGGAAGTCTTATGGATTCTTCTGGAAGCTTATATTACTTTATCGCATTTATGAAAATTTTCTTTTCAGTGTTGTTACAGACCGGTGCTGCACCCTTTGCTGGCCTGATTGTGTTCTTTCTTCAGTGTGTTCCTTTGCGAAGGCTTTGTTGAGCTGCAAATGCTAGGAATCATTTATTAGTTTTACCTGAGAGGTTGTTATGCAGATGGTGTGAAATAAACAAGGGATTTAAATTCCTTTACATTAATATTCATCAACCTAGACACCTCCAGCATATCTGCTCCCTCCAGAGCCAAGCAAAGAAAGCTGGGTGGGTCATGACTGCTGGGTGTCCCCGAGTTCATCATTACTAATCATGTAATTATTGGCCAAGTTTACCCCAAAGGAGAAGTGAGGTGCTGGAATGCTCAGTGTTGATGGAAATTGAAAATTTTGTAGGTGTGAAAATACTGCTGATTTTTCTACAGACTCATCCCTGCCTCCTCTAGGCTCCCCGGGATCTGCGGCTGATCACATAATCATCTCCTGTCTCTCCTGATTCATTATTTATCGGGTGCCTGTATGTTTTAAGCATTAACTAGATTTTATGCTCCTTCAGGGAAAGCTCAGCCTTGCCTTTCACCTCCTTTTACCCTTGTCTAAATATCCCAAAGCAGTAAGTTCAACTCTGCAGAGATGCAAGATACTGGCCAATTAGTCTACAGCACGTAGCAGTCAGCTCCAGCTGCCAAGCCATCACCCCAAACCTTTCCTTTGAAATCTGGCAACTGATTCAGCTTCCACTGCACTGGGCTGGTGACTTAGATGGAGCCTAGCTGAGCATCTCTTGGTCCCCATCTGGGCTTCCTCACATATCTGTGATCACCTTGGTTCTTCTGGGGGATGACATGTCTAGGGACCGCTTACATCCTATAGAGTGTACCAAGAAACAGGGAACACCTAAGGGGCAGCTTGAGATTGTGGCTCAGCATTAGGGGTGTTCCATTCTGATGGACTGATAAAAAAAAAAATCACATTGTAGAGGAGGATAGTATGAGTTACCCATCATACATTATAGTGTAATAATGTAAAATATGTAGCATAATAATCTAAAAATACCTTGTTCCCATGACTTTCTTCAGTAGGTAGTTGATGATATATATTGTATATATATCATAATATATATCAAAATATGCATACACACACACACACGCACACACGCACACACACACACACACACACACAATCACACAATGTTTGTCACCTGGAGATGCAGCTGATGATATCATGTACTATTTCTCTCTACATTTTCCAGAAAAGAAGTCCTACGAAGGACTCCATCATACTGTTAGAAGGGCTGTTTCCCCAGTACAAGGACAGCTGTGGCCTGGGCAGCGAT
The DNA here is from genome assembly GCA_026225945.1 of Cricetomys ansorgei. Classification (NCBI taxonomy): domain Eukaryota; kingdom Metazoa; phylum Chordata; class Mammalia; order Rodentia; family Nesomyidae; genus Cricetomys; species Cricetomys ansorgei. The sequence goes on from JAMJFZ010004042.1 coordinate 2,247,471, forward strand.
TCCTCCAGTCCTGATGGAGGAGCTGTGACGTGTGTCATAGTTAGCCTCCTCTCCCAAGCAGCCTAGAGTCTGTCAAGCCACACCCACACCCAGGCCTGCAGGCTTCTCCCCTGTGCTTGTTCTTGGAGGTATGTAACATCACATGAAGCTTCAGGGTCTTAGAACACACTAAACCTTGAGTCACTGCATGCTTTTAGGATAGCCAATAGTTCTCTGGCCTTAATTTTCTCATAGATCAGTGTGTGGCTACCCCCAGAGTTGCTTTGTTAAGGTTAAGTAAACAACACAGATTTAGCCAGTGGCATGTTAGGCTTCTGATAAACGTCCTTGACCATTCTTGGCTTTATCTGCTTGAATTGTATTGGTTGTGGTATTGTTGTTAAGGTTGCCCTTTCCGTTCTTTTTACTGCTGGAGAGGGGTTTGTTTTGAAATAGGTCTCAGGTTGGCCTCAAACTCACCATGAAGCTGAGGATTAACTTTGAACTTCTGACAGCCCTACCTCCACCTCTGGGGTACTGATGCCTTGAGACAGGACAACCTCTTCATCCTGCCAGCCACCCAGTCTCCCAACACGGAAACACAGAACCCAGCCTGTATGCGTCTTCTCCCCTCATTGCCCATCCTCACAGTTATGCTTAACCGCTACCATCCTCCCCAGCCCTCACCCTCAGCTCAGCTGCGCTCCCTCATGGATCACCTGCCACTCGTTTAGACTGCTAGCTATGAGGAGTCTGCCCAGGTTCACTGTCAGGCTTTGGATGACTGGCACTGCATTTTAGTCATAGTGAATCGGTCAGTGGGTGGAGATGGTCTCCTGTCGCCTACCTGGTCCTTGTCCCACCCTCCTTCAAGAATGAAGCCAGGCAGACTTGGAAGGGAAGACAAAGGTAACTTTACTTGCCACACTGGAACAACAATTTGAACAGGAACATGAGAACTCTTGAGACCCTCAGTAGCAACAGGATGCCAATCAAGAGAAGTTGGTGGTATCACAGCCCTAAGTCCCCAGGGCTTCAGTGTATGGGCCAAGAGACTGAATTATAACTCCAAAGCTCTTCGAGGGCTTCGGGGAACCAACTAAGACCAGGCCTTGTTAGAGCAGGGCTGTAAAAAGCAGCAAGCACCAAGAGAACGTGATCGCCAACCGCAGCAGGCACAGGGAGCCTCTGAGAGCCCTTCCCTGAGTGAGTGAGCCTTTGAGTGTACCTCTGGCTGCATCTTTTCCTTCCTTTTCCATTGAGCTCTCATCACTTCTGTCTTTTGTTCTGGAAGCTCTGGAGCATCTGAATTTATGGGGTGTGATTTGAGCCCTGACTGGCTGGTGTGGGTATATAAATAGGTTTTAAAATGGGCCATTTGGGGAGGAGCTGCCAGAAGTTCCCTTTGGTTATTGTGGAGGTCCTTGCAAGCTGCCACGTGGTAGGTTGGTGCTCTGGGCTCCGACTGTTGTACAGCTGGGAGGGGTTTGTTTGTCTTGTGGCCCCCTTGTCTTCAGAGCTTGGGTTTCCTATCCCATCAGAAGTGCTAAACCCAGCTGGAAGCAGCTCATGGTGGGTGGGGGAGCTTTGGCCCTTAACAATAGATGTTCCTTGACTCATGGGAGGTCAGTGCCTCCTCAACCGGCTGATGCCCCAGCTGTGTCCAGAGAGAAAACCAGCCATTTGCAGCTTTCATTTGAGCCACCTCTTCAGTGAAGTGCAGCTGCATTCTTTCGTTTGGCCCGTAGTGTTTTGTCTTATAATTTATTTTTCTTCTATTGTGTAATAGATCTCAACCCCCATCCTTCCCTCCTTCCATTTCTCCAAGCTCACTCCACTTCTCCCCTCTTTCCCAGATTCCCACCCCCTGCTTCCCCTCAGAAAAGAGCTGGTCTCCCAGGGTTATCACTCAGACAGAGCATAACAAGATGAACAAGCCTGGGCATGAACCCCTATATCAAGGCTGGACAAGACAATCCAGCAGGAGAGAAAGAGTCCCAAGTGCAGGTAAAAGGCTCAGAGACACCCCCCCACCCCATTCCAATTTTTAGGCATTCTATAAGAACACCAGGCTGGACAACCATATGATATATGTAGGGGACCTAGTGCAGACAAATACAGGCTCCATGTCTGTCACTTCAGTCATCAGCTGATCAGAGGCCCAGGACCAAAGCTTGCAAAGCTTGGGGAACCCTGTGGAAGAGGGGGAGGAGGGACTGTGGGGACCAGAGGGGTCCAGGACATCAGGAAAACAAGTCCACAATGTCAACTGACCAGCACCCTTAGGGGCTCACAGGGGCTGCAGTGTTTTAAATTCTGATGTTGACAGAACACTACCTCACCACCCCTTGAAGATTCTTCTTGCTAGTGCGTGGGACACACTATACTGGACTAAGATAAGGGCTGAGCTTCTTCTGCACTCAAGTAGTCCTCTTGGACACAAATCACATTCACTTGGTGCTTGCATCTGAAGGGATGTCCACAATGCTTGTATGAGTTGCTTTTAAGTCTTTTGTGTCTTAGGAAGGCTTGCCTATTAGTATCTGATATTTGCCAGGAAAGTCATATAAACATGAGCTTTGAAAGCATGAAGCAGATACACCTCCCAAATATAAACCTAAACACGACCTCTTGATCTGTCTATTCAACACTGATCCTGTGTATTCTTGAGAACTGGTCATGTGACCCGGTCAAGGTTCTCCATGTGTGATCACAGTCTTGAGTGGGTCCCCACCCCAGCGTCCTTACTTTGAGTGTTTGGGGGAGAGTCCTGGGCCCTTGATCTCCTACTCTCTGATGCTGGAGGTGTGTGGATGTCAGGAACGATAGTGGCCTCTTACTCTCCTGGGAGGAGAGCAGGTGAAGACTAGACATATCTTCAGGTGGACCCGGAGCAGGGACAGCGCAGGGTAAGGCCTTTCTAACAGTGATGAGATTTCAACGGAGATTTCAGCATAAATGCCTAGGCCCTGGCAGCCTCAACAAGGAGGCATGTCTACCTGCTCCCAACACACCAATGAGAGAAGTTGGGCTAGAGAGATGGCTCACCCCCTCACCAGTGAGGGGTGGAGCAGATTCCCAGGTCCTTGGAAAAATGTATTAACACCCAAGTGTCTGAATAATGAGGACAGTTCCCAGGAGGCCTACCTCCTTCCCTAGGAGCTGAGAAAATCTGCATTCCCTCAGTATCCCTATTCTGGGAGGAAGGGGGTGTCTGACTTCTCATGTAGAAAGAATCTATTCTGTAGTCCTCAGCACTGGTCCCCAGCCCCCGTCATGGTTCCTCAGGGCATGACGGGAGCCGTAAAGGAGCCAACACATCTTTTACTGTTACTTTCTTTTTTTTTTTTAGGAAATGAAGATAAGTTGAGTTAAGATGAATCCTAAAATCCCACCAAGAGTTCAGCACAGTGCTTGTCCCTAGAGGCTTGGCCATTGGCATGCTTCTCTCATCCTTCTGTTTAGGCTGGCTCAGTCTCTGCCCAGAGTAGCTGCCCCACTGATTCGGTGATCGAGGCACGCTTGCACAAGTTCACTTCTGCAGAGCAATGTCTGGGTAGTCAGAGTGCAGTTTGTCCGGTGTAAGGCTGGGAGCTTGTGCACAGGGAAGGTACCGTTTCAGTTAATATGGATGCACATAGTAAATATGCTAATCTGTAGGACTGTAGCATCAGTAAGTTGCATCAAAGTCTTCGGTTGTTTTTCTCTGGGATCTAGGGCCACAGCGCTGTTCAGGCAGCGCACGTTTATCATCTCTCAGGTCATTTCCTGCCTGCCATGCACATCTCTCCGCACAGGCGGAGTAGTGAATTGCCTGTAGTGTCTCGATATCATCATCTCTGGCTTGATGGACAGTCTCTCCCTCCCACTCTCCCCCTGTCCCCATCCCTCCCTCTGCCCGGCTCCCTCCTTCTCCCTCACCCCCGTCTCTCTGTGTAAGTGCACATGTGCAGATTCATGTGCACCTACGTGCATAACCAAAGGTTAACCTTGAGGCTTGTGCCTCCAGATATCGTGACCCTCTTCTATGAGACAGGGTCTCTCATTGACCTGGAACTCAGCTAGGCTGGCTGGCTGGCCAGTGAGCCCTAGGGATCCCCCTGTCTTGGCCTTCCAGGTACTGGGATTACAACCATGAACCACTAAGCTCTGTTTTCTTACCTGGGATCTGGGAGTCAAACTCAAATCTTCCTGTTTGCCCAGCAAGCACTTGACCAGTGGAGTCATCTAACCAGCCATCTGACTTTGATCAGAGTCCATGCAGCTGATTCCTACAGGAGAATGCAGGCTCCTCTGCTACTATCAGTGAGGAAGTACCCCCAGATGGATGGGGTGACTCACTGAGGCCTTGGCCACCCACCCTAACACAGCTGTCACTGTGCTGAAATTGCACTGCCTGGGACCCAGACTTGGCTTCCACATTAAGATTTAGCATCCTCTTTCATGGGCACTTCTACACCTTGCTTCTTAGGACTTAGATATCGACTCCTATGTTCTAAATGAAGCTCCTGCTCCCCCAGCCCTGTAGCTCTGGCCCAGCTCCTTCACACTCATGTCTCTGGGCTCTCTTGCCCTCCCCCCTCTGACTCAGCTCAGCCTCACATCTGCCATGAAGCCCTTCCCTCACCATGCCCTCTTCCTATCTCTAAGGGTAACTATGGCATTGAATGATAGACTTTGGCATTGAAATACATCCTGACTTTCATTATTTAGAGTTGTTACATGCTAATGGTTATACACTAAGCCAAATACAGCAGTGACCTCCTTCTGTCTGCTGTCTAATGTTTTATTCATGCTAGACGTTTAATTCACACATGTTGACTGGCCCATTGATTGATGATAGGCACTTAGAGGTTCTCATGGTCAGGGCTCTTATGGAGACCACTGTAAGTGCCGTGAACAGAACCGTGCTACACTCACTTTTAAACGGGTCCGTCGATGTGACTCTCTTCCCGATGCCTTGAATCTGCTGTACATTTGACGTGTGCGGTACTTGCCTTGGGAAATTTTAAGTGATTTATTATCTGCGAGATTTCTTTCAGTCCATTCCTTTGCACCCGAAATGCATACATTCATGAAACATCAAAGAAGAAGAATTCTAAACCACAGAAGATCTTACAAGTTGAGAGTAAATTACACATTACTGGGACACGGGTTATTTTTGGAGCAGCTATTATTACTTTATATAATTTATTTTTAACTGTAGTTCTTTTAGCAAATACTTTTGAGGTGAGTTTTAAATATTCTTCTAACAGCCCTATTTTATCAGTCCATCGCAAGAGGAAAAGCATGGCTCCGTGGTCCTCGCTATGTCCTAGTTGCCGCGGTGGGAGATGGGAACAGAAATGAGGTACACACGTGACTCAGCTCTCCAGGCACCGCCCCTAACATGGGAGACTCTGTACTGCCGCTGAGACATCTCTGTGTGTACTGCAGCAGCTCAGTAGAGGCTGCACCAGGTACTAGAGTAGGAAAGGAGGTCTTCTACATAGCCCATGGGATGTTAGCCATCACTCCCTCTCTGTCTGCCCAACCCAGATTCCATGGCCGATGTATCTGCATCTCACATCCACAGGTGCTGAGACAGCATCTATGGAAAACACACGCAGGGGCCACGCTATAGGTGCTCCTCTATGTGTGTGGATGGATCCCTGTTAGCACGACGCTGGGGGAAATTATCCTGAGTCATAGCATGCTTGTCACTTGCATGAAGACAAAGTATTTAAAACCCTACAGTGTCCCGACGTACCATGGAAATGAGTGTGATCCTGCTGCGGCCTCCCCTCAGGTGAGGCACTCTTCAGTCGGGTACATGTCATGGCCCCAGGAAGCCCACGTGGCATCACCTGCTCTCACCAGGGATGTGAGCTCTAGAAGTTGGCAGGAGTATGGCTTATATCATTTTACTTGTTTATTAGTTAGTTTCTTAATTAGTTGGTGTGTATGGGTGTTTCGCCAGCATGGATTTCGTGTACCACATGCATGTAGTGCCTACAGAGGCCAGAAGAGGGCAGAGGATCACCCTGAACAGGAGTAACTGACAGTTGTGGAAGGCCGTGTGGGTTCTAGAAGCCCACGTATGTCTAGGATCCCCAGTCCTCTGCAAGAGGAGCAAGTACTCTTAACCAATGACCCATCTGTAGCTCCAGAAGAATGGATTGTAACGAAGCGGGGACGTTGAGAACAAAGAAGGGGTGAGGCCAGCTGGGAGGGTACTAGAGCTCTGCTGAAGGCCAGCCCCCACTTCCCTCCCTTGTCCTTTCCCCATCGTCTCTCCACACTACGGCGTCCACCATGATGATGTTTGTGGCTTCCCTGGTGTGCTCACCCCAATCACCAGGGGAACCAGCAGAGGTGACTTTCTTAGTTTTCTTTCAGTTGTGATAAAATACCCTGTCAATAAGCAACTTAGAAGAAAGGTTGATTTGGTTCATAATTTCCATCACTGTGGGGAGCTCAAGGCAGCAGGAACCTGAACCAGCTAATCACATCTGCAGTCAGGAGCAGAAAGGATTTAAAGCACACACGCTGACTCATGTTCAGCTTGCTTTCTCTTGTATACAGTTCACGACCCAAACCTGGGGAATGGTGCCCTCCACAGTGGGAAAAAAAATCAAGACAATCCCCTACATAATTGCCAATCTAGGCAATCCTAAATTGTGTCAAGGTGTCAATTAGAATTAACCGTCAGAGTGACCTTAAGACCATGTTCCCTGCAGCTTTTCCTCAGAGCCTCCTTGCCTGGCCCTGGCCCTTTACCCATAAGGCCCTGGTTTTCTAATCTCCTAATCAACAAGGAAAAATTGCCATGAGCAGCTCTGTGTCACACACCTTTGGTCAACACTGGTTTTATATCAGAATAATTTAATTTAATAATAACTTAATGCTTGTAAAGGCAGGTCTTCTTAAGCTTCCACTTATGAATACCTTTTCTCTCAGTAAATTTTTATGTGACCTCAGGTATAGAGACCACTTAATATAAACCAACTAAAATCAATTAATCATAAAGAAATTTATTTTAATTCATTGGTCTACGTGTGATTTTACCACTTAACTAAAGATGAATTCTGTGGTGCTTTGGATGAGAAATGTCCCCCATGGGCTCGGGTTTTTAAACATGTGGTTCCCAGTTGATGGTACGGTGCGGGGAGATTTAGATAGCACAGCCTTGCCGAAAGAAGCTCATCACCGGGGGCAGGTTTTGAGAGTTCACAGCCTTGTTCCACTTCCAGGTCACGCTATGCTTGCAGTTGAAAATGTGAGCTCTCTGCTTCCTACCCTGGCCACCTGCTTCCATGCCTCCTCCACTGTGCTCGCTTCTCCCTTTGGAACTGTACACTATAATCAACTCTTTCTTCCATTAGTTGCTTTTGGTTGTTGTGTTTTAGCAGAGCAATAGAACAGTAATTTATATACAAACTAATGATGAAAATGTGTTCATTGGTGTGATACAATACAACCTAAAGATTTATTATCACGATCCTTACACACCGATGGTAAGAAAATACTCCAAGTGTTCATTTTCGGTAATTAAGCTGTAATGTTTCTGTAAGAACAGAAACCTTTGTCAGTACAACAGGAATGGTTGAATTCATAACATGGAATAGTCTTGAACCTGAGCCAAGGGGGTCTCAGCGTGTGGGGGCATCGTTGGTGTGGTGGCCCACAACAATGCAGAGTGTGTGCCGTGTGCTGTACATTCAGAGTGAAGTAGTGCATTGCGATGCGGGTGTAGGTAGCCACAAGTGCCTTCGGTTCTTATGTGATTGAATTACCCCTCCCCTCATTTCGTCACATTGCCCCACGTGGATCAGAACCCACATCCTGTTTCTCACTCATTAGCACCTCATTGTGTTGGTCATAATAGCTGAGGACAGAGTTCTGAGTGGCAAGCCTCCAAGACCCTACTGGGAAAGGTATGACTGCCACAGGTCCTCCCTAAGGCCCGCAGAGGTGGCTCAGATGGAGCTCTGCTACTCAGACCACAACTGCCTGGATGTCTCTGGGTGATCACAATCTGACTGCTTGGTATGCTGTCAAAGAATTAAATAAAATACCACACATATACACATATGGAGAGGGAGGGAGAGAGACAGAGAGTCAGAGACAAACCCCATGTCTAAGTTAGGGTTTCTATTGTTGGGATGAAAGACACCATGACCAAAAGCAATATGGGGAGAAAGGACTTTATTTAGCTCACATATCCTGAGTCACAGTCTATCGAGGGAAGCCATGGCAGGAACTCAGACTGGGTGGGAACATGGCGGTAGGAAGATGCAGAGGCCACGGAGGGGTGCTGCATACTGACTTGCTCCTCATAGCTTGCTCAGCCTACTTTTATATACCATTCAGGAGCATTAGTCCAGAGGTGGCACCACCCATGATGGGATGGACCCTCCCATATCAATCATAATTAATAAAATGTCCTACGGAATTGCCTACAGCTTGATATTATGGAGGCAAATTCTCAATTGATGTTCATCCCTAGCACCCATACAAAAACCCAGGCAAGACTGTCCATGCTTATAACCCTAGCATTAGGATGTAGAGACAAGTGGATCCTGGGGGTTCTCTAGGCAACCAACCTGGCCAAAAGGGTGAGCTTCTGGTTTAGTGAGAAACCCTGTGTCAAGGCAATAAAACAGAATGAGAGTGTCTTCTGGCCAGTGTCTTCTGGCTTCCACATGCATGCACACAGATGTACACACCCACACACTCACATGTACCCGGACATACATATGCTGTACACACAATAAAATAAAATACAATTTTGTCTTTGTAATAGAAATACTTTACAACACAAGGAACAGCAGACATTCTTAATGAAGCAAACTAAGCTATAACATTAAATTCCGGCCTCTGGCTTGTGGTTCTGGAGGTTCCCAACCAGGTTCCTGGCTTTGGGCTTTGGTAAGGGGATCATGGTGGGATTTTTCAGTGAGACAAAGGCCTCATAGTCCCCTTTGAAGCCACCCACCAAGAACATCACCTTTCCCTAGATCCTACCTCCTAAAAGCTCCACCATCTCCCATGGACCATGCCTTGTGCTTGGACCTGTAGGGGTCCTCATGCCAGTGACAGCATGTGTGGCTCTAGGTAAGGAGGACTCACATTTCAGATAGTGCTGTAAAAGGTGGTTGGAATCTGGCTTTGGTGGACCGACACAGAAGAATAGGTTCAGACACTAGCCATGCTCCTTCTTAAAGACTGTATCAACTGAAATGTTCACTTGAGCATGAGGTCCACCTACTCAAACCCCTCTGTTTTTGTAGATCACAGATGCCTGCGGTTTGGAACAATAGTTGCAAGCATCTCCAGTAGTCTCACTGCTAACTGGAAATTATCACGTCTCCCAGGACAGTGCAATAAAGAAAAAAATGGCATTTTATGGTGACATAATTATTGTGGTTTATTTTCAGGACATGAATTGTAATGATTCAACTGACTAAATTTAACACAATGTAAAATTACGTGTCGTCACTTTAGACAGTGGTACAAGTAAGGACTGTCAGAGAACATGCAAGTTGTAGTGCTTTCAAACTTTCTCCAAACTTTGTGGGCTTTTGTTTTATATGATACTTTGATTTCATGCAGATAACTTTTCCTTTTCAAAAATTATCTTTTCATTGTTTGAGAACTTTATACATGCATATAATGTGTTTTGATAAATCCATTCCCAATTCCATTCATTCCGTTGAGCCCTTCTCCTATGACTCCCATTTTCAGGTGCTCTTTAAAAAAATATTTCTTTTATTTTTTTTGAGATTATGATATGATTATATCATTTCTACCTTTTACTTTTCCTGTCTCCAAAGTCTCATACACACACATACACACAATGAATGTATACATCTGCATATGTGTGTGTATATATATATGTGTGTGTGTGTGTGTGTGTGCCTCTGCCTCTGTGTGTGTGTGTATGTGTGTACAACCTCCTTGGTCTTTATAATGTTACTTGCATGTACATTTCTAGGGCCTTCTAAACACCATAGAAAAACCCCATCCACCAAAGAGAAATCCCAGTGCCTGAATGTGTTCTCCCTTCTGGAGTTGTTGGACAGTAAAGTCTCCTAGACCCCAATATTAAAGGCTATTGCCATTGCTCTTGGATTCTCTCCAGAACTTAATGGTAAGACCTTATTGCTGGAGAAATCACATATACGTGAGTCATAGAACATGGAAAAACCAACCTGCCACCAACCAGGAAACTTCATCCCTATTGGCTAACTCTCAAAAGTGCCAGAAGATTCTATATATGCTACCGGGAAGATAATTATTCAACATTCTTGTACAGCTGTTAACCCTATTGAGCTAAAATAACAACTGGCCTAGTAAGACATGCCCACTGGTCTAATAGTGGCATGAATGGCACGAGACTAACCACTTTCTGATTATTTTTAAGGCCTATTCCACAAGACAGAATTATGCCTGCACTGTTAACTAGGCCAAACTTTGATTTAAGCCCTGGAAAGATCATTCTGGTTACATTTTACATGTAAGTTAATTATTGGAATAGAAAAATGAGATTGCTTTTCTGCCTGCTGCTTGTTTGAAAGCACACCTGTAACCGTGACCCCATCATGATACCCATTGCTCTTGTGAGCTCTTGAAGATACCCCCTTGAAGTATAACTTAATCTTGCTTCAGAGAGCTAGGTGTCATTGCTTGAAGAGCTGGGGATATAGAGTGAAGTCACCGAAATTGATGCCAGGTGCTTCTATTTATCAGCAGTAGGAACTCATTCATGATATCTGACCTCACAATACCTTCTAAGCAGACAGGAAACAATTTCACTGTATCAGGTGAGGTGAGGTAGTTCACAGAAGAGCTGGAGCAGGATCTTACACCCAGCAAGGATTCAGTGAGATTTTACTCATCTTAGTGAACTAAGAGCTAGCAACTTTTCAACAGTGCACAACCCAGCAAGTGGTTATTGTCCCAGTTAGCTTTAACTGTCAACTTGATGCAGCCTATAGTCACCTGACAGGAGAGTATCAATTGAGGGATTACTCATATCACTTTAGTCTCTGTATGTGGGGATCTTAATTGTTAATTGATATAAGAAGGCCCAGCCCACTCTGGGGCACCATTTCCTGGGCAAGTAGTCCTGGACTGTATAAGAAGATTAGCTACATGTGAACCTGGAGTGAGACAGCAAGTAGCCTTCCTCCACAGTTTCTGCTTCAAGTTCCTGCTTGAGTTTCAGCCCTGACTTCCTTCAGTGATGAACTGTGACAAGTAAGATGAGATTAATCCTTTCCTCCTACATTATGGGAAGTTGGAACATTGCAGGTCCAGAGCTTAATTATCCGGGGCGGTCTTTCGACCCTTCCATAGTCAGTGATTGCTAACCCTTGAGAAAGGCATCCTGAGACTTAGAGGAATCCTTTTTGGAATGTGGTAGCAGATTTCTAGCTTCCATTAGCCAAAGGCTAGGAATGCCATCAGATTTCATTTGTGATGCTCAGTAGTGTCAACTTGACAGGATCTAGAATCTCCTCAGAGACAGGTCTCTGTGCTCCATCCGTGAGGGATTCTGTAGCCTCTGGGCATGCATTAGAAGGATCATGTCATTTAGGTTAACTGATGTAACAAGACCCATTCTAAAAGTGGTCCATTCTTTGGCCCAGGGCCTGGACCGCACAAAAAGGGGAAGGTGATTTGAATACCAGCATTCATCACTTTCTGCTTCCTGGTTACAGATGTGATGTGACAAGCTGCTTTCAAGCTTCTGCTGCCTTGATATCCCTGCTTTGTTGAACTGTCCCATTGTACTGTGAACCTGAATAAACCCAATAAAGTTGATTTGGTTAGGTTATTTTGTTACAGCAACAACAATGTAACTAAGACATCATCTGGGGCCTACAAACAGTGGTTTCCCTGTTTTGCTGTAGCCCACATATCTGGTGCTCCTGCCTACCCAGTGTTCACACCCACCCGGTGTTCCTGCTAATGTGTTTTATAAGGTTCCTGACTGATAACTTCCTTTGTTCTATTATTATAGAACATGTTATTACATAGGAAATGTCACAGTGCTGTTACCATGCTGGGACATGGAATTTGGGAATCTGTGATCCCACGGCTATTCCTGTTTGGCTTCAGAATAAACTATTTTGCTCCCTCTGTGGTGAGAGCTGAGCTTTTGTGTCATTGGGACTCTTTACACATGAATTATAGTCAGCTCTCAAATTGATATATTTTATTTTTTTACATGTAAACATTTCAAGGTAGCAAACAGACTTGACTGGGCATGTGAAGTCTTATACAGGTTAAGAGAAGTAACTGAAGCGAGACAGTAGGGGCCAGTGTGCACAAACGTCGAATTAAGCTATAACTTACATTGAAATAGTATTTGATAAATAAGCTCCTATCTTGTTGGATGAGCACTGAGTTCTCTCTCTCCTCCGCTCTCTGGCATGTGTATACATTCCAGGAGGTTTCCCCTGTCACTTAGCAAGAGATTATAACTTAGGATTTCTTTGCTCTCCCCTAGGAAGCCACAGAAGCTTTGCATCTAAGGAGACAGGAGACGGGCTGGCAAGTGCATCCAGGCAACCTCACGGGACTCATATATGATGTTTTTGGTATAAAATCCTTACAACAAAGGGAACAAGAGCCAGATATGAGTGTCCGTGGCCCAGGAACACAGTTGCAGGTCATCCTGAGTGACATGCTCTGCTGTTGAAGCAGTTCCATGAACCTTTACAGTCACAGAACAGACAGCCATAAACCAAGGTGTGGCAGTAGATTACAGGAAAGCAGGGAGATTCCGCTATACGCTTCGATGCTGCCTGGTGACTGGTGATGTTATCAGCTTTTGGTTTGGTGAGAGCTAGCGATATGCTAAGAATGCAGTCCTCGGCTGTGTCAGATGTAGAAGTGAGTCATAAATGACTATTAAACCTGAAGATAGTCTGATCTAAAGTGTTCCAGCCCTCCATACTAGGAACTTCTAGTCCATCAGTCAGTCTGCGGGCTTCAACACAGGTGTGGCTCTTCCACTGAACTTCAGGTCACAGAAGGAAAGGGGCTGATGATTGAAGCTTAAACACCCTCTTTGCAGAGAGAGGGAAGCAGGGTCTGCCTGTAATTACACAGGAGGCAGAATGGTTCTCAGGAAATGAGTGGCTCCATGGAACAGACGAAAGCCCTCTGCATTTCATGGGCGGTGCTGTGCTGTTCTTGCTCTTTCTCTGCTGTAGGTTTAATCTTCCTTGGTTAATGACTCTTAATGAAGGCAACCAGAGGTACTCAGATTCTTCTTTGAAGCATGCCATCTTTAGGTCAAAAGGGAAATTTCAGAGAAAGCCCTTGCCTGCATTTCCTGTCCATTTCCTGTAGTATTGCTTTCGAAAGCCCAAGAAATTCAATCAAATTCCAAACTATTAATGAAAAACAACTAAAGGCAAGGTTAGCCTGCAACTACTTCCATCTTTTTTTTTTCTGCCCAGTGGTTTTTGGACCCATGCAAAGCACGAGTTGGTGGCTGGCTACTGGGTATTGTTACTGGTGTGAACTGCTAACCATTGCTAAGCGCTCTTGAGAAGCAGCTACCGGAAGCCTCCTGTCAGTGTTTCCAGAATTGTTAGGGTCAAAACCCAGGCACTGGAAGTCGGCTCGCTACCCACTCCCAATGCACCAGTTTAAGAAGAAAGTAAGGGAACAGAGATAAGGTTTACCTAATGGGGGCATGTCAGAAAGAGGAACAAAGGGGTCCAGTGACCCCCAAGTCCATTTTATGGGTCTTGGAAGGAGGCTTAGGTTTGAATAGAAGATAAAAGGTGTGCTTGACTAAGGAGCTGGCCAAGTGTGGCGCTGCCCACCATTGTTGTAGCTCTAGTCTCTGCTTCATAGGACTCTAACACGTTGTCAGAACTATGTGAAATCTCTTCCTGCAAGGCCAGCTCCTTCTCTGGCTCCATCAGGTTTAAGCTCTTCTCTCATCCCAACCTCAGGTTCTAATTCTCCAGGATAAATCGTTTCTATCATCTCAATACTTAGCTGTCTCTGTTTAGAATATTTTATTTCCTGCCGAGACGGGTACATTAGGTGCCTCCATGCACTTGGAGAGACTTCATATTATTTCTTTTTTTTGCATGTGTCAGGTGATAACAATGAACAAACCAAAGATTCCCAGAGGAGGCAGGTCCCCCTGGGTCCAAAACCAAATGCTCTCCAAGGTTCTTGCTTTTAAATATTCCCAGGTCAATTTATTCCTACGTAGAGAGCTTGGTAACAGACCGGCTTCCAGGTTTGTCAGAAGTGACCTCATAAGGGACCAGGTACATGTACTTTTATATTCTATTGTAAGGGCACATTTGCACCTCATGCTGTAGAAAGGAATTTGCAAGTACCTATTGTGAGTATCTGGTCAGATATACACTGCTGTTAGCTCTGAGTTAACCTTGATTCCAGGTGGTACAGGTGTTGTCTTGGGAGGAATGCAAGGCCCAAGGAGTGTGTCAGGGCCCAGAGTTAGATGACGATGAGGGATGGTAGGGAGAGAAGCACCGTGACTCTTAGAGCCAAGGCTGAGCTCCTAAACAGAAGGATAAGTCTCCACTTTGGAATAACTAATCCTAGAAAGTGTGGTAATGGGACAGAAGGCAGTCTTTAAAGATACTACTTATTAAAGCTTGCTGGATCTCAGAATAAAGGACAACTGGAAGATTCACTTCTCTCTCTGCCCATTGGGATCTGCTGTGACAAATACCAGAACTCTAGCATTCAAGGTTTAGAATTATTTGAGGACCAGAAGTCTCCCTGCCATGCGTTCCTAATGTGTCTAGTATTCTCTTTTGCCTTCTCTGACCCATCTTCCTCCTTCATTCCTTCTTCCTTCTTCCTCCCTCCCTCCATCCCTCCATCCTGTTCTTCCTTTTCTCTTCCTTCATTCCTTCCCTTCTCTTTCCCTCCTTCCCTCCCTCCCTTCCTTTCTACCTTATCTCTTTCTCTCTCTCTCTTTCATTTTAATGTGTACCACATCCATGGGCATTGGATCCTTTGCAGCTGGAATTACAGGCAGCTATGAACAACCTGATGTGGGTGCTGGGAACTAAACCCAGGTCCTCAGCAAGAACAACAGCTGTTCTTAACCACTGATCCTTCTCTCCAGCCATCCATATTTCATAAAAAATGTCTTGATCTGACATTATCATGCATGAGTCTATTCAGATTTTAACTCGCCCTTGTAGACCATAGGTTCTGGAGAGCAAGGGCTTATTGTGTTTGCTAATGAACGAAGCACCCAGTTTACACACTCGACAGGAGAGTTGACATCTCCCTCATTCTGTCACTCAAACTCTTACCATGGGCTGCGTGTATGCAAGAGCTTAGGAGTGCCTTCATTTGCTTTTTGTGTATTTGGACTTTTGCCGAAACCAGAGTAGGCACACTGAGACATGCAGAATGGATAGTGTGCAGGCCTGGGAGGACAAGTGACTGAGTGCCCAGGTCCTTTGTTCATTTTTAAGAGGAGAGGACTTTCTGTTGACTCTAAGGCAGAAAACCCTTCTGACCTGGGGCTGGCCAGGGGTGGAGCGGTCCCAGACAAACACTGACAAAGCATATATTAATGTTTGAATCCTCAGAGCTGCTTGTCCAGTGAGCTCTGCAGCTGCAACTGTTCTCATTTGCATCTGAATGTGCTGTTTTAAAAAAATGTAAAATCAATTAGCCTTCTCGAGAGCATGCAGATCACCACTTACTAAGCTCACCATTAAAAAGAAAGGACTATAAAGCCAAACCAAATATTAAACATGTTGCTTACGTAAATAACCACTCCAGGGGCTGTGAAGCTCTGTTTACTCTGGCGTGAAAAGCTGTAACTCGTGTGTATAAAATAGCATCTGGGGTCTCCCGGGGTCTATCTGGGCTTCTTCCTCCTCCTACGCCAACATCTCTATCCCTCTCCTTCCTTATCCTCCATATAGCTCTGCCTTCCAGAACCTTCCTGTCAACTCCAGTGTGGTGGCTGCTGCCTTGGTGGGTGGTGTGGTTGCTTTGAGGCAGAGAGTGGATCCATCAGGGTCTGTTAGCCTTGGTGTAACCACTCACTCCTCCTCGTGTGCCTCGAGGGAGCACTGTAATCCCACAGCCACACTGTTATCTTCAAATTCATAAAACAAGGCCCTGAAGACAGAGGGACAGAAGAGTAAACGCCACCTGAGCCAGGTTGGAGCACTGGTCAGTTGTAAGGAGACATCTTGGTGCGGAGAGAAGTTTACTTTCTTGGTTCAGTTCCTTTGGGAACAGAAGAGAAAGACGTGAAAAATTAGAGAAGTCAAATATCCCATCTCTCCCTTGGATCTGGTTTAAGTCTCTCACTGGTGCAGAGTTAAGAACTTGAGGACAATTAACAAAAACCACTGCCAAGACTGCAATATTCCCTTTCTTAGAGATGTTTCATTTTATTTGCTACATCTTTATTTTTATTTTATGTGTATGACTGTTTTGCCTGCACATATGTCTGTGTACCATACGTATGTCTGGTATTTACAGAGGATGCTGGATCCCCTGGGACTGGAATTACAGATAGTTCTAAGCCACCTGTAAGTGCTAGGGACCAAACTCGGTGTCCTTCGGAAAAGCAGCAAGTGCTTTTAAGTGCTGAACCATTCTGAGAGATATTTTAAACAGACATACTGAAACAGCTAGGGAGCCAAGCTAAGGCAGAAATATGTGTGACCTTTGAATCTGATCTCACCAGCAGTCCTTTCTCATCTATCAACCTGTACTTTTCCTCAAAAGTCTCTAGAACAAGATTATCAACCATATTGACAGTTGACAGGTCCCAGCCTCCTTGTGGCTGATGGATAATAAGAATTCCTTTGCCCCTTTTGACCTATGTTTCTATCTTGTTGGCATTTTTATTTCTGAGCCTGCAAATGAAGCTACAACTCTTTTATAATAGAAACAAAAATAAGTAAACACAAATATTTTTGGTAAATATTATATCCTTTGAATAATGTAATTTCAAAAGTCACAAATTACGCACACACACACACACACACACACAGAGTAATATGTATATACATGTACACACAGGTTATTGTATGTATGTGCCTGTACCCCATACACAAGTAGCCATTGCTAATGATGCACTTAGATGTGATTGTCTCTTGAGACACCTACACGTACTCCTTCCATGTGTACTATTGCATCTTACTGGCTCATCCTGAAATTCTTCTCTGTGCAGGATGTCAGGATCCAGGCTACACCTGAGTGGAGGTCCCAGGGGAAATCCCCCAAGCTGCATGGCAAGAATGAGTCAAGTCTCCTGCTGCTTTGATACCTTGAGCCTCAAAGGTAGGCTGCTTAGGTAAGATTTTTGTTATTCTGGAAACATGGGCATTTAGCTGTGAACTTCCTCTTAGTATTATGTCTACTGTGTCTGTAAGCTTTAGTATCTTGTGGTTTTGCTTCCATTTGCCTGGAAATTTTATGGGTTCCCTTCTGATTTATTCTTCGCATTGTTCAGGATGTTTGATTTCTACACATTTGTGAATTTCCCAATTTTCCCTTCACTGTTGATTTATACATTTATTCTGTTTGGGCTGGAGAGATACTTGTCATGATTTCAGTATTCTCAGAGTTGTTGGGTCTGACTTCATGCTATTTTCAGAGTTGTGGGAATTGCTCCTCGCATATGCTGTGTCATGGAGAACTCTCCAGGTGGTCTCCAGAAAGACAAACCTTCTGCTGTTGCCGGGTGGAGTGCTTTGAAGATGTTTGTTCTTCCCATGGGTCTAGGGTGTTCCACCTGCTGTTTCCTCACTGAATTTCCATCTAGGTGTCTCAAAGCACCCTCTTTTGTTTCACTGTTTCCCATTCTTCAGTGATGCAGACATTACTGTTGTGTACTTAGGTGTGCTGGTGTTGCGATGCACATAGACATACATGCATGTTACATACAATTATTATGTCCTCTTCATGACTCAATCCTTTTTCCTCACAAAATCTCATTCTTTGTCCTACTTAGTTCTCACTGTTTAAGGTAGTTTCTCCTCCTTCCCTCCTCCTCCTCCTCCTCCTCCTCCTCATCTTCTTCCTCCTTCCCTCCTCCTCCTTCTCCTTCCCTCCTCCTCCTCCTTCTCCTTCCCTCCTTCTCCTCCTTCTCCTTCCCTCCTTCTCCTCCTTCTCCTTCCCTCCTCCTCCTCCTCCTTCCCTCCTCTTCCTCCTTCTCCTTCCCTCCTCCTCCTCCTTCTCCTTCCCTCTTCCTCCTTCTCCTTCCCTCCTTCTCCTCCTCCTTCTTCCCTCCTCCTCCTCCTTCTCCTTCACTCCTCCTCCTCATCTTCCTCCCCCTCCCCCTCCTCCCCCTCCTCCCCCTCCTCCTCCTCCTCCTCTTCTTTGTTGTTAGACAAATTAATAATAATTCTGATTTCTGTTTTGGTTAATTCAGAAGTTGGATCAATTGACTGCTGCTCTGGTTCTGTCACTAATTGGCCGTGTGACATCAAGGAAGCCACCGAACTGCTTTAATACAGTTGCTCGCTTGTCTGAGAAAGAGTAGCATTTGCTGAGCACACTTTCTAGAAGGTTCAAATTTTCAAATTTTACAACAAATTGAATTGAAACATGACCTCAATTCTAGGTATGTAAAGCAATGATTTTGTGGAATTGCTACAAGTTGTTATTTAGGGGACAGCTTCATTACATTTATAAAACTGATACATAGCCTCAATAGAACATTCAGGTATTACAGACCAACATAAAGAAAGCAACAAATCCTCTCAAGAATGATGGTGTCATTTAATAAATATCACTTCAAATATTTTGTGCAAATGTGGAGGAAGAAGAAAAAAATGAGTATAGATTCAGAATATGAATATTATTTTTAATTTGAAAAAATTACACTTGATAATCTTTCTTTTAAATAGAAGAGTAATGAGAAATATTCAATCTTCTATCACTCAGCAACTGGTTTCTAGAAATATCTTCAAAGGCTAAGAGAGATTAGACAGTCAGAATCTCTAATGCACCACTCAGATAATTTTGGTCCTACCTGTCTCTTGCTGCTAATTTACATTGGCCTGAACCAAAGTTTAAATTTGTTATTGGCTATTCTGTGCACTTCACCTAAGCACAGATAAGACTCAATGGTACAGACGAGTTAACAACCAAGGGAGGATTTTTTTTTTTTTTGATAAATAGAAAATTGGAGCCAATGCTAAATGAATTAAGCAAACTATCCACAGTCATCAACAGCTTGCCTCGTGACATTTGTATCTTGCCTTTTTCTATATACTGCCCTTACACAGTTCACCAAATATATGTGTGTGTGTGCGTGTGCGTGTGTGTATGTGTGTGTGTGTATTTCATCAAAAATTGATTAAAATTGATGAGTTATGTGCACAGCAAAGTTTTAGGATGCAATATAGGAAAATCAGTTGTGAGTTGGAAGGACTGTTCAGAGTATCTGAGTTCAGCTCCTAGTAGCTGCATTGGGCAATTCACAACTGAGTTGCCTGTAACTCCAGTTCCAGCATTCATTGTCCTCTTCTGGCTTCTATGGACATGTTCACATGCACATATACCCACTTACAGATACTATAAACATATAATTAAAAGTAAAACATATGTCAATAAAATCTGTTGCATTTCTTGATAGTAACAATGGCCAATCTGAAAGGAAATGAAAAAAAAAAAACCAACTCATTTATAGAATACAAAGGGTTAACATATTTAGTGCTCAGCCTAACCACAGACGTGAAAGACTAGGACACTAACCACTCTAGAACTTTGATAAAAATCCAAATGCTTTATCATTTTTTTCAAAAGCAGAAAATATCCTCAACTTCATATGGAATTCACAGGGACCTTGAATCCCCATAGCAATCTTGAAAACTATTGCAAAGTTGAAGACCTCACATACATGATTTCAAAACTCCTTACAAAGTGACAGTGGGCAAGATGGTGTGGCACTGTCTTAAAGGTGCAGCTGAAGACCAGTGGAACGGAATACAGAGTCCATAAACATACCCCTGCATATCTGGCCAAGCAATTTTTGGTATGGCTACCAGAACTACACAATGGAGAAATGATAATTCAGACCCTTCAACAAATGAGAGTAGAAAAAGTGAATGTTTGCATACAAAAATGAAAAGTTGTCTATACCACATGCAAACATTTATTCACAATTTATAACCTAAGCAAGCCCGAGACTCAAAACCAGAGGGCTGCTAGTAGAAAGTGTAGGAAGTCCTCAGGACACTGTATTCAGTGGCGTTTCCTTGGATGTGATAACAAAAAGCACAAACAAACAGGATGGTGCCGATTTATAAGTGTCTGAACATTAAAGGAAATAAGGAGGTAAAAAGATAGTCTGTGGCATGGAGAGATTATATGCAATTGATATTTCTGGTACGGGGTTAATAGCTAAAGTACATAGAATCCCTATAATTCAAAAACGCCAAACTGATCTGAATAAAAGCTAAGCGAAAGAAGTGAATGGACACTTCTTTAAAGAACTTTATACCGTGGTCAACAAGTATACCAAGAGGCGGTCATCATGGCCAATAATAACAGGGCAAAATTAAACCGCAATGGAATAGCACCTTATCCATGTTGATCTGTGACAGGTTGCTCTAGTCAACTTGATAGAATCTAGAATCACCTAGGAAGAGAGTCACAGTGAAGGACTCTCTGAATCAGGTTGACCTGTGGACATTTCTATGGGAGTTGTTTTGATTATGCTAATTGAGGAGAGGTTTGTTCACTATGGGTAGCACCATTTCCTGGGTTTAGATACTGGGCTGTAGAAAAAGGAGAAAGTGAGCTGAGCACTAAGCATGCACACATTCATTCTCTCTATTTTCTTGACTATGGATGGGACTAGCTGCTTCTAGATCCTGCCATCTTGAGTTCATGCTTTGATAGAGAGTAACCTGGAATTGTGAGTGCAAATGAACCCTTTCTCTCCTAAGTTCATTTTTTTTTTAAACAGGATATTTTATTATATCAACAGTAAATGAAACCAAGACATTACTAAAACAATAGTGTTGATGAGTTGCCAGGATATTTGAGACTGTTGGTGGGAATGTAAAATGCTGCTGCCATCATGAAAGCCCTTACAAACACTGAACATAGAATTACAACATGCTCCACAAACCTCATTCCTGAATATGTACTCTAAAGATCCTAAAGATAACTTTGAAGTCTTTGGGATGCACATATATTCCCATATTCCTGTGTACCCTCATTCCCCGGATGGAAGATACAGAAGCGAACCAAACATCCATTGACATCAAATGTAGAGCACACAAGGATGTATCACAAAGCTTTAAAACAGAAAGACACCGTCTCATGTTACTGCCTGGAGGGCCTTATGGTGAATGGAATAAGCTAATCACCAAAGAACAAATACTGTGAGATTTTTGCTCATGTGAAAAGCCCAAATTTTTCTAAGTTGTATGAGTATAAAATAGAAACGACTGTCAAGAGCTTGGGGGCTTAATAATGAGAGTTTCAGTCTACAGAGTTGCAATAGTTCTAGGGATTTGTGGATTTCTCAGCAAGTGAATACATTTAACAATACAGCGCTGAACTGAGCACTCGAAACTACTGTGATGGTAAGTTTATGTCAGGTCAGTTTACCTCATTAGAAAGAGAGTTCTGAGTCTCTAGCAGTTCATGGCTGAAAATTGGAGTTTATATCATGCTTTTGAATGTCTTAATGGTCTTTTCTACACTGTACATTACTAGAAAGAATCTTACATTTTTTAAAAAATTGATTCAATTTTCCTCATTACACCCCTGGGGATTTGGGTAGGGATAGGGCGTTATCGTCTTCTACTTCTTTATTTGCTGTCATTTGGTTATTTATTTGTTTTCAAGGTAAGATCTCACTGTGTAGCCCAGACTTGCCTCATGCTCACAATCCTCTTGCCTCAGCCTCGGCACCCAGAACTTCCTGTTCTTTACACATGCCGTAATGTGTAGGTTTTATGTTGTCCACAGGTTAGTCACCTCCCCTTGAGTGCTTGTTGACATTTTGCTTGGGTTGTTAACTGTCTAATCGGCACTCCTGGAGGAGGGCTGGCATGTGCTACCTTCCTTCTTCTGCTTACCTCATTTGTGGTCCTCAGTGACGGCCTTGATCACTAGTTTTGGTGACTGATAAGTTCACGGGCCTGGTTCTTCTGACAAGGTTTTGATATGTCTGTATGTCTGCATGTTCCTGACTTAATTGGGTAAGTTTCTAGGTAGTAATATTTCATTTGCTTAAGTAAGCCACTTGCCAACCTGCACTCATGGTTCATGCTGGACAGGTGTTTAATTTCACATATAAGATGTGGAGTCATTTTGCCTCAACATACGCACACAACACTGGGGAAATAGTCACTCAGAGTAAGGTACAGCCTGAAAGCAACAGTTTAATATGCTGTGCGGTAACCTAAAGCAGGCACTGTCTGCTCTCCATAGACATTTCTAACTGATTGACTTCTACTATCTACTTACCCTGTAGTTTGTGACTGTCATGGGTTTCCTGGGGACAAACATCTATTCATCCAAGACTAGCACCAATCATGGACCAAAGAAAATTCCACCCAAATATACTACTTTGGTGAGCCAGTAATTTTATTGGGGTCACTTACAGCAGCATGAATGCAGGGTCACCTATAGGACTGCCTTTGTGTCACTCACTCAAAGGCAGTTGCAGCACCAAAAGCCACCCCAACGTAAAAGATGGCCTCTGATAGTTGTGTTACCAAGGTTCCCTACAACTTGCAGGAAGCTCCATCCATCAAAAAAATCTTGCTTTCCTCTGTAGTTGTTGGCTGCTTATATGACTTCTGGGTGGAGACTTGTAAAGGCCTGTTATTTTTGAGCTTTGTGAACTTCCTATGCCTAGTATTTCATTAGCTTCCTGGATCTGACGAACCTTCCTTTTTCACCCTGGAATAAATGTTTTCCGAGGGAAAAAGCTACACAAGCCCTCCAACATTCTGCACTTTGTAATTAAAGTTAGGACATCTCAATGTTTTTCTTTTATCATGAAATGATAAACTCAGAAGGTTTTATCTGAGTTTAGAAGAGGCCAGAGAGCTAGCTTAGCCTCTTTCCACCATTGGAGGATCCAAGGATAGATCCACTGTCAGCTGCCGAGGAAGAGGCCCACCAAGTCCTAACCACGCTGGTGGCCTTCAAATTCCAGGACTGTCAGAAAGGTTTGTCTATTGTTTTAATCTTCCCAGCTTGTGGTCATCTGTCGTCTTAGCCTGAGGTGGCCAAGAAGACATTGAGTCTATGCTGAAGGTAGCTTCAAGTGTGTGGGCACAGTGAGCAGAGGGACCACATCTGACCTCCAAGAAGGGCTGATGGAGGTCAGTTGGGGGAGCAGGTGAGGATGTAGTTTGAACTAAACTAGGCTGCTAGGAGTCAAGCCTGACATGTTCCTGGAAGGGCATGTCAGTTCATCATCTCAGAAGATGGGCTCTCATCTGCTCAGAGACAAGTATCTAAGGCTCTTTCTGCCTGGGACTCAAACGAGTTGTTTGTGAAAATCGATAAGGACATCCTGACGTGTTTGCTGTCTTAAAGGTGAATAAGAGGTGCTGGTGAGAGTGGGGCTGTTGGAAAGTTGAACTTTGTGCTTGTGTTGGGATAAATATCAGCAGCTCTGCAAAATGGCCAATAGAAACTATTACAGAGAAAATGCACTTGTTTATTGATGGGGAAAAGCATCGCTGGGAAATCCAGCCTCCTGAAGTGATGTCATCCATTCATAAGGTTGTAAGAAGGGGTGTTGACTGATTCAAAGAGCTGGCAAAACAGAGAGACTAGTGTCTTGGCTGTCTACACGTGATCAGTGGAACACATGTAGACTCACTGGTTTGTAGAACAGTAAGGGCCACTGAGGATGCTGAGGTGTGCCTGAGAAGGACAGCCTTCTGAGTAGCATGAGTATTGAAGAACTCTGCATTTTAAGGATTCTCTGTGTGTGACTATGTGTGACCCATCATCTTCAAGTATGAAAAA
The DNA here is from genome assembly GCA_026225945.1 of Cricetomys ansorgei. Classification (NCBI taxonomy): domain Eukaryota; kingdom Metazoa; phylum Chordata; class Mammalia; order Rodentia; family Nesomyidae; genus Cricetomys; species Cricetomys ansorgei. The sequence goes on from JAMJFZ010004042.1 coordinate 2,271,432, forward strand.
TCACAATGGAAGATGCTACTGAAATTGTAACATTTGTTTTGGGGAGGGATTTTTAGCGGAGAGGTGAAAAATAATCTTGGGTTTCTTGATTCCTCACTGTGAACTGTTGATGCACCTTGTAACAAGCAGCATAGTTCATAGTTTCAAAGGAAATCCTGATACAGTGTTAACAATTAAATAAAGCTGCATTGTCTGTCTGTAGTCCAAGAACCAAATATAGAAAAATTGGGACCTAAGGACTCTCTCCACTGCCTATAAATTTTCTGTGTCATGGGTCCCCACCTGGCCCACAGTCTCATTCAGCAGATTTCCCTGGGTCCCTGGTGTGAGTACAAGATCTAAGTTCTCAGCCAGAAACCCATCCCATGACTGTGCCCCGGGGAGGCACAGCCTGGCCTTGGAATGCCTCTCAGATAGGCATTCTGGTCTCTGTGGGCTCAGAGCCTCACTCTCTGGAAGGGATGGACTGCAGCAAGCAGATGAGACAGGACAGGTGACAGACTATCTGGTCTTCCTGAGGGTCTCTACCTGCTCACTCAAACACAGAGTCACAAGAAGCTCTCAAACAGCTTCCAGATCACAATCACTGTAGCACTTCATTGGATTACACATTAGACCTGTCCAGGATGGTGTTTGCCCATCAACACAAGGCAGGAGGAGCTGGGGATGTGCTAGTGCCGGGACTGGAAGGAAGCATCAAGGAGATATCATTTCACTCTTATGGTTTTATTTCTGTACTGTGAAAGAACACTCACAAAAAGGCAAGTTAGGGAAGAAAGGGGTTGATTTGGATTTCAATTCCGAGTTAGTGCATATTATTTTAGAGAAGTCAAGACAGAAACTCAAGTAGCTAGTCACATCACATCCATAGTCAAGAGTGATAAAGACATCCTTGCCTGTTTGTTTCCAGCTGGTGTTCTCCTTTCTTATACTGTTTGGGATCACCTGCCTAGGGAATGGTGCCACCTACAGTGGCATGGGTCTTTCAAATCACCTGCCCTCCAGTTATGTCCAGAGGCCAATCTGGTATAGATAATTCCTCATAAAGACTGTTTTCCAGATGACTTGATGTTGTATTAAGTTGACAGTTAAAACCAACCTGTACACTCTCCATCATATAGGATTTAATTTCAGTCATTACTGTGTCTAAATTTCATCTCTGAAGGTTTCATAGGCCAGTCTGAGTATTAACCATAGAAAGGATCTATCAAACAACTCATGTGCACCTCTAATTACATTACAGAGCCCTTGTACATGGTTCCCATAAAAATACAAACACAAGGCATAATATGTAGCTGTCATGGGGGCTCCTGCATCAGCCTGAGTATACTGTGCTGGGAACCAAATGAGACCTAGTCTCTTGACTTTCCAGCATACAACCATTCCACATAAGCCTTTCAAGCGCCCAGGTGAAAATCCACCGCAACATCCTCCCAACCTCTGTGAGCCCACATCCCTCCATTCTGACAGCTTCTGCTTGGTGTTAGAAAAAGTGACCAGGGAAGTAAACTGCTTAAGGAAGCTTCATTCATTTCCAAGTCTGCTCAACTCACAGAGATAAATCTTCCTCATGGTCAAAGTCTGACATGCCACGGCATAGGTGATGAGATGGCAAACATACCAATCTCCTTCCTACACTTGAGATGTCATGAAGAGGAGAGGGAAATTACAGAGAGGACAGTATCAGATAAATCTCATATCCTGGATCCCTATCCTTGGGGCAAATGTGAATAGATAGCATGCAATGACTACATCCCCCAGGTGTTAACAGGCACCCTGCCTGTTTACAGCTCTGTCTCTGTCTCTGTCTCTGTCTCTGTCTCCCTCCTTTGCTATCTGGTGTGAGTGAGTGTTCTTTCCTGTGCTGATGTAATAGTTATACACATATCCCGTCCTGGGCCGCGAGGGTAAATCCAGAGATTTTGCCCCAGTGCCTGGTGAGATGGATTGTGGAGAGTCCACCATTGAGGCCTGGATGCCTGCTGTGCCATGTGGCATGAATCACTTAACCTCTCTACGTCTCAGCTGCCTCATCTTTTAAATATGAATTTTGGAGCAAATGATTAATGACACCAGGAGAGTCTCAGTGCTGCTATGGTTTGCTGACTCACCCCCTGTCAGCCCATACTGGAACTGGAGGAAAGGAAATAGATCAGGGAAGAGAAGTCTAACACCACTGCCTTGCAGCTTCATATCTACTACTTGCTACAGCACTGGAGGTCCATGCCAGTGACTTTGGGGTCTTCAGCATAAACTTTTGCTATAGGGGAGAATGTAGCCCTCTTTTATGAATGTGTGTCTCTTTCTCACAAGACATGAACAAGTGTCAGTCACCTCAGATAAGGTGAGAGACTAAAGAAGTTACACCACCTGTGTTTGGCTTAATGAACCAGTGAGTTTATGGGATTACTCGCAGGAGCACGGGTCTTGTCCCAGCCTGACTTGGGTGACCACTCAAAAGAGCTGTGTCCCTGGAGGTCCCTGCACGACTTGGAGGCAGCTCTACACGTCGGAGAGTTTCCTCTCTCTTAGGCAGTTGTTACTGCTTAGATAACCATGGGAAGGTTCTTTCATTTCCTTAGTCTGAAGAGCCTATCTCCAAGAGAGAGCATCTCAATGAAAGAGAAATCTCTATTCAGCATTGGGGGGTCTCTAATTTCTGGTACTAATTCCCAAGGATGATCTCTTTGCTGGCCCTGGTACTTCTATCTCCTTATTTCCAAGATGAACTTGTGACTGTCTGCCTCACAGCATCATTAGAACATCATACATGGAATACCTACAAAGCATCAGAGGGAATCTGTCTGTAAGGCCAGCGCCCGGGAGCTCAGGTGGAAGGATTGAGACTTCTAGTCCACCTGGGCCCCGAAGTGATATCCTGTCTAGAATAAGGAAAAAGTGTCATTTGCATTGTCTGAGAAGGTAAGGCTATAACATGTGATGCCCATTAAGCTACACCACTTCACAGGGAGGGACAGCATCTGCAAGATAAAAGATAAAGGATCCTGGGCCCGTTTTAACCTCCTAACACAGGCTGTCCTAAGGCTGAATTCATCTGCTCCATCATAGGCTTGTAAGACTTACTTGGGCTGAGGGGATGACTCTGTGGTTTTACAATGCTTGCTGAACATGTAAGGACCAAAGTTCAGTTTTCCAGGACCCAAGTTAATGCTGGTTGAAGTTGGAAGGCAGACACAGAGGATCCCCAGAGCACACTGGTTACCATGATTAGCTCTATTAGTGAGCTCTGGGTTTGATTGAGAGACCCTGCTCCAAAGAATAAGGTGGAAGAGTGATTGAGAATGATTCTTAACATCAAGTTCAGGCCTCCACAGTGAAGACACACTAACACACAGACAACACACACACACACACACACACACAAAGGAAAAGAAAGGCTTGCCATTTGTTGATAATTAAATACTTCACTGAACACCTTCCCAGACTGCTTTTAGTAGTTTATATGAGTTATGAAGGATGCCCTGGTCCTGCTGTCATGGAATCACTGTGATTTAAATTTCAGCAGGACATTGCACAACCGTACAAGCTCCCTGAAAACACGTGGCTTGAGATCAGAGTCCATGCCAGGTGACCTCAGGGACTCCAAGATAAGCATCCATCAAGGAAGGGGGCAGGCAAGCCCTGGGAGTGCAGGACTGGAGTCAGCTGAGAAAATCCGGATAGCTGGGAGCACAAGGAACAAAGTGCAGCCGGGGCTAAGAACAGCATACGCACAGGCAGCCACAGAAGCTTGCTTGTTCCTGCAGGGGAGGTGCTGACAGCCATGCTGAGCCTGAGGCCAGCCTCCACGGCCAGCTGCAGGAGAAGGTGTGGCAGGAAGTAAATCTGCAGTCCAAACAACCTCTTCTTCGGCTGTCTTGAACCCATGTGTCTCATTTCTAGCGGAAATTTGATGCTGACCCTGGGTGGACACACAGTGCTGCCAAGCAAGATGTTGTCTTTTCTCCCAAGTATGCCAAAACCTGCCCTTGACACTGCACTAAGTTGCGCAGTGTGGTGAAACAACAGATTTAAAAAGAAAGTTTGCAAAGATCTGAAGTACCCTGTAAGAGAACAGTGCAATATTCTTTGCTATGGAAACTGGGTCTTTCCCCAATGTTAGAAGAGTGATTTTCTATCTCAGGAGGGGGTTCGACTTAATTGGATATCATACCGTGGAACTGCTTTCTGGAAACTTCCCTGGAGAATCAGCTAAAGAAGCAGTGATTACCCACAAGGCTGCCCAGCAAGGACTGGATTGGTGGGGGCTGGGGAGGCTCCTGAGATCCCTGCTACAGACATTTTTGAGTTTTCGTTTTTGCTTCCCCACCAGACAGACATGCTGAGTGTTTCTCCCCACAGCTGAAAGTTTCATAGCAAGTCTGTTTCAGTTTGTAAGCCGGAAAAATTCAAGTGCACTGTCAGGTCAAGACCCAGCTGCTGGCTGAGCCTTGCTGGGTGATGGATGTGTTTATAGCTGCTTGCTGGGCCGTTCTGAGTGATAGGCTTACAGCTGCTGGGTGGGTGTTGGTGGGTGATGGGCATACAGCCAATGACACACAATTACAGTCAGGTGAACAGCCCAGGATGATGAGACAATGGGAATGGACACACCTTTAACTTGTACCCTACTGTCTTTATTTTTCTTCTTCTCCTCTCTTTCTTTTGGTGTGTGTGTGCTTATGTGTCTGCATGTGTGTGCCACCTATGTGGAAGAGGCAGGAGAATATGAAGTTTTGTTCCTCAGGTGCTATTTACCTTGGTTTTTGGAGTCTCCTGTTGGCCTGGAACTTACCAAGTAGACTAAGCTGGCTGCACTGTTGAGGTTTGCCAGGTTTTTAGTGATTCCTGCCAATGCTATACCTTAGCCATGACCTCAGGCCATGACCTGATCTTCTGGCCCTGTGTGAGGTGGTGTGCATGAGATTTGGTCAAACCGTCTGCTGTCAACTTGTCAACTTGGCTGTCAACCTGACATAACAGGGACACGTTGCAAGAGGGAACTTCAATTTAGGGGTTGCCTCTGTCAGATTGGCCTGTGGGAGTGTCTTTGGAACATTTTATTTATTATTAATTGATGTTGGAAGGTCCAGCCCACTGTGGTAGTGCCAACCCTGAGCAGGAGGTCCTGGGCGACACAAGAAAAGTAGCTGAGTAAGCCAGTAAGCAATATTCCTCCAGGGTTTCTGCTTTATTTCTTGCCCTGGCTTCCCTAGATGCTAGACTTTAACTGTAAACCAAATAAACCCTTTCCTTTACATGGTGAATTTAGTCAGCATTTTATCAGGCAAACAGAAAGTAAAATAGATCAGGAATTGATAGCAGGGAGTGGAATTTTGCTGTGCTGGACCTGGCCATATTGTTTGGGGGAAGGATTGTGGCAGTGTTTGGAACTTCGGACTGGAAAAGCCATTGAGTGTTCAGAGCTTAATGGGCTATTGCAGGAACTAGGAAAATAATGCTGATAGCAGTGCAGATGTTGGAGGCCTGGTTTGTAAAGTTTCAGAGGGAAGCAAGGACTCTATTGGGGCTGCTAGTATGACATTTTAAATGAATCTATGTTTTTGGTCGTCTGGGGCTTAAGAATCAGCCCTGATTAACAAGACACCAGCATCACTGAAGTGAAACTTTTACCTTACTGTGATAATTAATACTGGTTAGCTGGGGCTGAAAAATAAGCTGTAATTAAGATGAGACCAGCATCACAGAGGTAAAATCTTCTAGAAAGTATTTCCTTGGGGTCAGCCCACAAAAGCTATGGACCAGGGGAGCCAAGCTCTAGCCAAATTTGGTCATGTATAGGGTCTACCATAGATACTAGTTTTGAAGGCATGAAAGAGTCATGGAGAGCAGCTAAGGCAGTCCTTGGTTGCATATGAAAGCAGGTTGAGCAAGCCATGGGAGCAAGCCAGTTAGCAGCATTCTCCCACATTCTCTGCCTTACTTCCTGCCTCGGCTTCCATTGATAATGGATTGTGACCCTAAGCCAAATAAGCTCTTTCCTCCCTTGGCTTGCTGGTTTTGTCAACTTGGCTCAAGCTAGAGCTATCTAAAAGGAGGGAACATGAATTGAAAACAAAAATGCCTCCATAAGATCTGGTTGTAGGGCACTTTCTTAATCAGTGATTGATTGGAGAGGGCCCAGACCATTATGGGTGGTGCTATCCCAGGGCTGGTGGTCCTGGGTTCTATAAGAGAGCAGGCTGAGCAAGCCATGGGGAGCAAGCTAGTAAGCCTCACTCCTCTCCATGGCCTCTGCATCAGCTCCTGCCTCCAGGTTCCTGCCCTGCTTGAGTTCCAGTCCTGACCTCCTTTGATGGTGAACAGTGATATGGAAGTATAAGCCAAATAAACCCTTTCCTCCACAAGCTGCTTTTGGTGATGGTGTTTCATCACAGTGATAGGGACAAAGACATTCTTCAAGTTGGCTTTGGTCAGTGTTTCATCACAGCAACAAAAAGGCAAACTGTGGCAGCTGTGCCTGTGAGCAGAGCAAGTGCTTTGCCACTTGTTTTGCTGAGAGAATGTGCCATTTCCTTCCTCTGTTGAGAGTGACGATAGTTCCTTGCACGAGCTGGCTGCTGGATTGATCATTGGCTTATTGACATGGTCAGTATGTTGGGATGAAGGGATTTATTGGCATTTTTCAGACTCTTGTCTGCATGTGTTAAGGAGGAGGCAAAGAAGCCATAGATGTGGGACCTGGAAGTAGTTGAGTATTCTATTCTCTCAAGGGTACTGTGAGGTATCTAAGCCCTGGGTCCCTTTTGGGGAGGCAGAGGGACAACCAGACCCAGAGCTTAGGTTATTTAGCTATCAGTAGGAGGATCAGATGGTCAGTAGATACTTGAGGAAGGAAGAAGACAATGACAAGGGCATGTCTGACTAAGAACTATGTCTAGGCCATGCCTAGAACCAGGAGGGTCATAGAGATGCTGGGAGCTCATTGTCTTAAAACACTCCTTAAATTGTGGCTCACCAACATTCCGAAAGTGGACCCTTCTATGCTCAGAGGACAGAGCATCTTACACTGGCAAGGGCCAGGGAAGGTGCCTCAGAAAAGAGGATATTTCAGGACAAATCTTGAGTCTATCAGATCAGAATTGACAGAAATCAGAGAATAGACTCTGGTGAGGCCAGAAAGAGAAATGGGAGAAGGGAGAGATGGAGGTCCAGAAACAGGACTGGATTGGAAAGAAAGGAAGAGATCCTTGAAGTCCTGTCTGTGCCCTGCTTTCCCATTGTCAGTCTTCCTGTGATGGATTGAAGGCTTCCACAGAGGGGAGATGAACCAAGGCTTATCTTTCAACAAGTCCTCCCTCACTGTGGTAGAACCCAGGGAAAAGCATCACAGTCAGCTGGGGATGGCTTCAGGCCCACAGGGCAGGGAGGCTGGTGAAGAGTTGTCCCCAAACCATGACAACCCAAGGACAACACTGGCTGACACCTGCAGGATGCTGTCTTTCTTTTGAGCAATGTTTTAATCTTTTTTTAAGAAGCAACTTAAATAAAACAATATCGGCACATTGACTAGACCACAGGTGGCATATTATGGGTATCTTTTAGGTGTGGTTGACTGAATGGGCTCTACTATTTGTTGTGAAAGCTAAATGGAAGACTTTGCCATGGGACATTTTCATGTAAACACAGCGTTTCAAGTCTTTGACCTCATGACCTTAGTCATGGGATGTAGGGTGTGTTCTATCTTCCTTTGCTCTGGCAGTAATGGGAATTAAATAGCCTCACCATCCTTCCTATGCCTATTTCCCAAGCCTGGTCTAAGTATTAAATGAGATTAATATATATTAATGTACTGTACAGTAGGTACTCAATATGTATTTAATGCGAGTCATGAATAAGAAATCTTTAGTCCACTTCAGAAGTCTTTTAACTTTAACAGGTTTCTCCAAAGGGGAGTCAGCTGTCTCCTCTTCAGAGGAGAGAAGGGATGCCTAAGACTTTGTGTGGAATAGTGGGTGGGGTGGTGAATTAGTCAGCACTTTGAGAACTCATTTCTGCAGCTCTTTTGATATAGTCCCTTTTCTGTCTCGGTAGACCCATAATATTTCTACCCAGGCTCTTGACTTATCCATTGTTCTTGGTCTAGTGACTGGGAGAGAAATGCGTGTAATACACCTGTGTAGTGATGCTGGTGGTAGTGGGAAAAGAGAAGACATGTTTTACATGGCAGAGTTCTCTAATCCTCTTAAGCAAAGGAAGAGTGCTAGTCTTAACTGGAAGAATTTGGACCCTGTGACCCAGAGGTTGGGACTCAAGGCTTTTTGCTATGTATTTTTAAAAGGTTTCTTGGCCCGATTATAGAGTTCTAGTCTTTTCAACCAAAGCATTGACCTTGGCCTTGCTAGGGTTGAGAACTTGATTCTCTTTGGAATGCTACTTGCCTTAACTTGTCTTGCAACTGTACTTGGAAGTGGGTGTGCCTATATTTTTTTTCTACTCTGGGGCTGCAGAAGATGAGAGTCATTTTTATAAACTGACAGAATCCCTTTGGATTCCACACAACTGTTTAAAGGTGACTGGTGGTATTTAGCCATCACTGCTTTTCTCCCATGTGCCAATCGTCTAATCCATGCTTCTTACTGTAATCTCCCCATTCCTTGATGGCTATTCTCAGTTGACAACTTGACTATGTCTGGAAGGCTGGGTACACCTGTGAGAGATTCTTTATTAATTAAGTCATTTGAACTCAGAAGACCTACATGTAATCCAAATCTTCTGAGGTGGGAAGATCCACCTTTAATCTGGACCACATCTTTGATGGGAGCCTGTATAGAAACCAATAAAGAAGGAAGCTTGTTCCTTTTGCCTGCTTCCTCTCATTTTCACTGACAGGTCTATTCCTTCACTGGCATTAGAGCCCAGTTCTTTGGGATACTGAAGGCAAGCAAAGACATCCAGTCTTATGGATTAAACCACTGGATCCTTGGACCTTCCATTGGTAGACAACCATTGTTAGACTAGCTGGACCACAGCCTGTAAGCCATTCTAATACACATTCACACACACACATACACACACACATGAATATATATATATATATATATATATATATATATATATATACACACATATATATATATGATCATATAAATATATTAGAATATATTTAATTCTGTAAGTTCTGTTCCTTTAGAGAACCCTAAATAATACAGACTTTGGTACCAGAAGCGGTTCTAGAGAAACAGAATTATAAGAGTGAATTTCTTAAGTATCTGGAATAGACTTTCCAATTTTCTAACACCTACAGTTAGTAAATCCTCTCTTAGAAGCTCAGAGAGTACTGAAAGCCAATGGTGCGAACTGTTTTTACAAATTTAAGGAGACAAATGCATTTGATTATCCTGATTCACAAATGTTGAGAGGCGATGTATTTGGTGACTCTGTATATAAAACTTTATAATTTTTGGAATGTGATGTGGAAAATGATGATGTTGCTCCTAGGACCTCTGGATAAATTGATAAAGGAAAAGAATGAACTCTGTGATAAAACTAACCAGCTTCTAGCATGTGAGAATGTGGTGAAGGACAACAATGAACTCAGTGAAAGAAACCGACTGGCTTTAGATCCACATAAACAGTCTAAAGATTTCTAAGTGTGTCCGGGAAGGGAATCTCTCCAGCAGCCACAGAGCTCAAGTTGTGAAAAATCAACCCAAAGCCCTCCTTATAAGCTTGGCTAAATTACAGCAAGAATTCAAGTCCCAGCCTCAGAGTGTGTCAGTGGTTAAAGTAAGGGCATTAGTGGTAAAGAATGAGATCCTATAACTCGAGATGGTGATGTGTGGGAGGGCCCTACTGAGGCTGAGAGCCTTGAACCCTCCAATCCTCAAGGGTTTATTTCACCCAGGTAATCTCTTCACCCTCAGCAGAAGATGTACTCCCAACCTCAGCCCCTGAAATACTGCCTTTTCTTCCTTTGACTGAGGAAATTTATCCTTCACGGTGTACTAAACCAGCCTTGAATTTCTTTGAAGATGCCCCGCAATGCAATACTGATGTCCCTCGGGATCCAACACTATTTACCTCTAGACCTAGAACCAGACTTAAGGAGACTCCTAGAGGGAAAATACAAAGTATAGTCCTGAAAAACGTGTGCTACACTACTGAAGAGCTTAATGAGTTTGCTAATTCATTCAAGCAGAGGTCTGGGAATGGATACACATGTGTGGGAATGGATTTTAAGGGGGTGGGATAATGGTGAAAGAAACAGACAATTAGATCAGGAAGAGTGTATTGATATGAGCCCACTGTGTGGAGATTCTAAGTTTAGTATGGAAACCTGTGCAGTATTTTTAAGGGTGTCAAAAGTTGGTTTGAATGGTTGGGTGAGGCATTGGTCAAAAGATGGCCTATTGACAGGAGATGAAGATGCCTGGTATCCCGTAGCTTAATGTTGATGAAGAGGTCTTAAGGCTCGGGGAAAATTGCAACGTTAGAGTGGGTATGCTGTGTAAAACCTAATCCTCCATAATGGGAGGGCCCAGAAGACATGCCCTTCCCTAACTCTATAAGACACAAAATGGTGAGAGGCACCAGCACATCTGAAGAGCTTTGTTGTCGCCCTTTTTCTTGTGCCAAAACTTGGGGTTGAAGATTCGGCTGCTCAGTTGGATGAGTTAAACAATGGATTTAACTGGGCCCAGCATAGCAGGGACCAGGTGGCAGCATAGAATTCCCAAAGGTGAGGTGATTGCAGTTACCATAATAGGCAGCTTAGACAAAGCAATGTCCGTAATGGCCTGACCTGTAATGGTCGGCACAAGCAAAGTGAATTTTAAGGTGGCATAACTCATATGGACCCTTGGTACCAGCTAATCAATCATCACGATGTTTCCAGGCATGAAATAGATAAGAAGTCTATTGCATTTTTTATTTGATCTGTGTAAGCAGAAAAAATTCTTAAACAAATGAAAGAAAAGCTACATTGTTTATAGCAAAAAGGAATCTCAGCCTGTGAAACAGTGTCCAGACTTGAGCCAGTTTGAAGACCCAGAAATTCCTGAATGAAAGGACAGCCAAGTTCCCCTGAGGGAGGAACTTCATAAAATACTGTTAGCTTTTCTCCAGTTCTCCCCAGAGGGAACTATAGTCTTTTACCAGGGTAATGGTACACTGGGCAAAAGAAGCACAACATTTAGAAGATCTACTTGGATTTTGGAGACGTCATAGTCCTCCTTGGTTGTGTTACTCCAGCCCATATAACAAGTGACTCAGAAAGCTGCTAGCTCTTTGTGGGGCCTGGTACAGAAGGCTCTTCAGGCTGTTCTACCACTTGAGAACATATGGTCCAGCTGGGTGGTGGTGGCTCATGCTTTTAATCCCAGCACTTGGCAGGCAGAGGCAGACAGATCTCCAGGACAGCCAGAGTTACAACAGAGAAACCTTGTCTCAACAAATAAAAAATAAAAAAGAACATAAGGTCCAACTGACCTGATTGTACTTGAGGTGTCAATGGAGATAGGGGTGCTGTTTTGGAGCCTTTGACAGGCCCCTATAGGTGAATCACAGAAGAGATCTTTGGGACTTGGGAGCAAGTCCATCATCTGCAGACAGCTATTCCCCCTTTGAAAGATTGCTCTTGGCCTGCCATTGGACCTTAGTGGAAACTGGACGTTTGACAATGGGCCACCAAATCACCTTGCAACCTGAGCTGTCCATCACGAGCTGAGTGTTATCTGACCCTCCAAGTCATGAAGTAGGACATGCACAGCAGGAAATCATTATCAAATAGAAATGGTATGTGTGTGTGTTTAGATCCAAGCAGGTCCTAAAGGCACAAGGAGGTTACATGAAGAAGTCGTCCAAATGTCTAGGGTTTCTATTCCCATTACAATGGCACGTGCTGTCAACCATGCACCCATAGCCTCAAAGGTGTACCGAAAGATTGGCTAAATGAGGGAGAGAAGACTAGGGCCTTGTTTACTCATGGTCCCGTACTTTATGCAAGTACCACTCACAAGTGGACAATGGCAGCATTACGACCCCTTTCTGGGGTAACCCTGAAAGACACAGGCAAAGGGGAATCTTCATAGTGAGTAGGACGTTGGGCTCATACATTTTGGTTGAAAGGAGAAATGGCCAGATGTGTGATTGTTCGCTGATTCATAGGCTGTAGTCGATGGATTGGCTGGATGGTCAGGGACTTAGAAAGAGCATGACTGGAAAATGGTGAGAAAGACATCTGGGGAAGAAGTATGTGGGGAGATCCCTCCAACGGGTGAAGGATGTGAGGAAAATTGAGTCCCATTTAAATGCTTAGCAAAAGCTAACTTCACCTGAGAAGTTCAGTAATCAAATAGATAGGATGACGCATTCTGTGGACAGTCAGCCTCTTTCCCTGTCATTGCATAATGGGCCCACGGTGGCCATGGAGGCAGAGATGGGAGTGACACACGGGTCCCAAAAACATGGACTGCCTCTCATCATAGCTGACCTGGCCACAGGTGCTGCTGAGTGCCAGATCTGCCAACAGCAGAGACCAGCACTGAGCCTCAGGTATGGCACCATCCTGTGGAATGACCAATTGGCAACCTGGTGACAGGTTGACTACATTGGACCACTTCCTCAGTGGAAAGGACAACCCTTTGTCCTTAATGAATAAATACTTATTCTGGTTATGGATTTGCCTTGCCTGAATGCAGTGCTTCTGCCAAAACCACCATCCATTGACTTAAAGAATGCCTTATCAGCTGTCATGGTGCTCCAAACAGCATTGCTTCTGACCAGGGGACTCACTTCTCAGCCAGAGAAGGGTGACAGTGGGCCCATGATCATGGAACCCACTGGTCTTATCATGTTCCCCATCATCCTGTAGCATCTGGCCTGATAGTAAGATAGAATGGCCTTTTGAAGATACAGTTACAGTGGCAATCAGGTGGCATCAACCTGGAGGGCTAGTGCAGAGTTCTTCAGAAGTCGGTATATGCTTTAAACCAGTGTCCAATGCATAGTATGGTTTCTCCCATATTCAGGATCCATGGGTCCAGAAATCAAGGATGGAAAAGGGAATACTTCCATTCACTATTGCCCCTAGTGACTCACTAGGAAGATTTTTTGCTTTGTGTTCCCACAACCATTGGTTCTGCTGGCCTAGAAGTTTTGGTCCCAGACTGGGGAGCACTCCTGCCTAGAGCTACAGCAAACATTCCATTGAACTGAAAGTTCAGTCACTTTGGACTTCTGACCCCCTAAGGAAACAGGCTCAAAGAAGAATAACAGTGTTAGCAGGGGTGACTGACTCAGATTACCAAGAGGATTGTTTTCCCCCAATAAAGGTAATAAAGGCTGTATCTAGAGTGCAGGAGATCCTTTAAGGAGTCTCTTGGGGCTACCATATCCTGTGATTAAAGTCAATTGCAAGCTACAACAACCTAATCCATACAGGATGACAAAGGGCACAGACCTTTCAGGAATGAAGCTATGGGTACCTCCTCCAGGAAAAGAACCAATGCCTGCTGAGGTGCTTGCTGAGGGTGGAGGAAATACAGAAGGGGTAGTAGAGGAAGGTCATTATAAATACCAGGTAACCTCATGTGACCAGTTTCAGAAATGAGAATTAAAATTGACATGAGTGTTTCTGTCATATTTTGTTAAGAATGTGTTTGTGTGGATATTTCTGAGTTTCCCCTTGATTTCTTCATCATGTAATATAACATCAACTAGGAGAATGTCGGTGGTTATATTTAAGTTTGAGGTTCTAAAAGAATGTCCCTCAAGGGACAGTGTCGCTTATTCTAAAATTTACAATGTATTTGCAGTTTTATGAGGGATAGTTATATCATGTTAAGCATAATTATTACTTGGTTAAAAATACATAATGCCTTTGCTATTGTATACATGGTAGTTACATCACTTTTGGTGTAATTACATCCTGGTTGTTGTTTTCAATTGGGAAATAAACTTGACTTAAGGAGATACGATTGGCAAGTTGACAGTGGGGTGGTGAACTTGTGATGGCTATTCCTGTTTGTCAGCTTGACTGCATCTGGAATGAACTAAAACTCAAGAGGCTGTGAGGACTTTTTTATTTTTAATTAAATCATTAATTAAAGTGGGAAGTGAGATGACCCACTTTTAATCCGAATATTTTGAGGTGGGAAAATAGACCTTTAATCCAGACCCTTTGAGATGATAAGTTGGAACTTTATTCTGGGTCTCACTTTCTTCTAGCAGCCTATATAAAGGACACGGAAGAAGGAGGCTTTTTCTCTTTGCCTGCTTGCTCTCGATCTTGTTTGCAAGTCCATTTCCTCACTGGCATTGATGGCGACGTCTTTTGGATTCTGGCATATACTGAAGACCATCTGAGACATTCAGCCTCGTGAACTAAACAACTACTTGATTCTTAACCTTCCACTGGTAGACAGCCATTGTTAGACTAGCTGGACCATAGCTTGTAAGCCATTCTAATATATATGTATATGTATATACATATATATTCCTGTTTATATATGTACATACATATGTGTATATATTACATATATATATATACATGTGTCATATATACATATATATATTTATATACATATTATACATATATATATAGGTATATATAGGTATCTATATGTATATGTATAATACATATATATTACATTATATTCCATACATTCTATAAGTTCTATTCTCCTAGAGAACCCTGACTAATGCAACCCTCATACTTCTTCAGCAATAGAAAGTGGCACATTGTAATAGCCAAAGAATTTCTGTTCTCTGGAGTCTCATCCCATTTCACTAGAAGACAGTCTTACAATTCTGTTGCTCCTGCAGATCAAGGTTCAGTGTGCTCTGCCTATCATTAGTGACATACTTGCTGTCCTACTGGTAGATTACCCAGTATGTTCTGGCAGACAACTCTTGGCATTAAATTACCAACAGTTAGTCTCACCCATGCAGTGGGCTGTGAAGAGAGAAAGGTACAAGCAGCAGTTGAGTTATGATCCAGTTATAAAAGTCCTCCGCAGATTTCCCTGGAGATATGGGACTGTTCTAGAGTTGTCTAGAACTTACTATAGAGAAATAGGAGTCACTGGGTATGCGCTGCCATAGAAAAAGGCCTGGCTATAATTGTGGTGACTCTGCATTGACATCCTGCTAGGAACCATTAGCAGCCTACAATTCCAAGCCTGGGTGAGTTGATTCTTCAGTCCTAAAGGGAACACGCTGGAGACTGTACCTCAGAATCCAATGTGGAATTTAGCAAAGCAGCCATGAAGCAGAGGCCATGAATTCTAACTAGGTATTTTTTAAATGAATGGAATAAAGGGACAGATGTAACAAGGGTGGAATAACACAAATGTGGTGGACTTTAGAGATTCTAGTTCAACTTTGTAAGTATGATGTCTGAGCTGGAATGGGATTTTGTGATTCTTCAGCTAGCTGGAGAATCAAATGTGTCCTAGCATAGTCTTTGGGTGAGGGGGAACTTACGCCATGTGGGAAGGAGGCTCCCCACAGGAAACACGAAGCATGAGCTGCAGTGAGTGAGCTAATAAATAAATGTGGAAAACCATTTCCTCATTAAAAATTGTATAAACAATAACCACGTTTTAAAATGAATACAAAATTAGTATTTTATACTACCAATGCTTCAGAAACAGTCCTGGGACTATGGCTAAAGCAAAACCATCACCGGAAAACTTGATCTAACAGTGCATCACGGATGTTTGCAAATTAAAGGGTAATCTTCAAAGTGCCAATCTTGAGGAAGAAAAGTACATGGAAGGAAGGGAAATGAAGACTTGCAGAGTTCACAATTCTGTGGGAAGGAAAAACCATGAGAGTACATCGAGGGTGTCATAGGACTATGCCAATAGTCAGTTCCTGTTCTGTCCTGATACGGCTTCCCAGCATCTGCCTGATGCAGCTCACAACTGCCTGTGCCTTCAGCTCAAGAGGTCCAATGCTCTCTTCTAGCATCCTTTGGCATCTGTGTTCATGTAGCGCTCTCTCTCTCTCTCCCTCTCTCTCTCTCACACACACACACCTCACACACACACACACATAATTAAAAATTAATCTTTTTAAAAATAATTTCAATGTTCATATTAATTTCTTAATGCACATATTCCCCCCCAAAGTCTTTTGAACAATTTGAATGACTGTGAGTCGACCACTCAACATCTTGAGTGGCAGTTGCCAGATTCTGTCCCATGCCTGCATGTCCTGGATAAAGAACTGCCAGCCATAACCTTTGGCAAATAACTGGACTTCCTCCAAGATGGACTGGATGCTTTAAAACCCCATTACCAGATGAGGAACACCCCACTGTAGATGCAAAGACTACTACAGCTAACCATGCTTCCCACTGACGAAGGCCTTGTTCCAGACACAACCACTCCAGAAAGCTGTCATTGATCTTGGAAGACACCACTCATAGACACATCTTGGAGAGCTCTTTATGACCCTGATCATCTTTGGCTATTAATACTCAGGCCAAAGGGAAGCACCTCTCCCAGTGGCTCAGCAGAAAGTCTATGGTTGGTGTTTGGTCTATAGTTATGCAAAGTTTGTGATTGGTACTTCTGCAGTGTTCATTAATAATGGAAATTGTTATGTCTGGGGCCTTACAGCCCCCACATTTGTATGCTGCACCCTTTCAACTATAACCAGGTCACTCAGCTCCTGCTTGGAACCAGGAACGAGACCCTCCCATGTTGCCTCCTGACTGTATAATATTAGGCACAATAAAAGGTTTATTGTCTTGAGTGATAAGCCTTTCTTGTCTTCCTATGGTTTTTGTTATAGGTAGAACAGTCTAGCCTAGGAGATGGTAGCAGCAGCAGTAGCAACTGAAGAATTCCAGTGAACAGCTGGGGGTCGACTGAAGGGAGCAGAGGCAGCTGAGATGATAAAGGATTAGAAGTTGAAAGAGTTAGTCAGCCAAGCCCATGGGAGGAAGAAGCTTCAAAGAGTCAAAAACAGACTGCAGAGTCTGATCACTGAAGGGATTCCAGGAGCTGTCAGTCTCAAAGAAATGGGGTACAAATACTCAAGACCCAAGAAAAGAGCATCGGCCATTGTTAGGAGGATCCTAAGACTCAGGAATTGATAGTTAACACTGTCCGTGACCTTCTGCAAGTGCTGCAGTTCATCATTCTGTAATTTATACACCATAGAAACGGGCTCCAGAAAGGCAATTGTTATTCTCCAATTAAACATATTTAAAAAATCATAAGTCAAAATCAGAAATGAGGATGAATGCAAGCCCAGCATAGACACAAACAAAAAGGGAGCACCTTGAACTTAGGTTAAGAAATAAAAGAAAGGACTGGAGGGATGGCTCAGTGGTTAAGAGCACCAACTGCTCTTCCAGAGGACCTGGTTCAGTTCCTGGCACCCCACAGGCTGCTCACAACCATCTGTAACTCCAATCATAGGAAATCTGACGCCCTCCTCTGGCCTCTGCAGGAACTGAACCCCCATGGTACATATGCAAACATATAGGCAAGCACTCATACACACACAAAAAAAAAATTTTTTTTAAAGAAAGATACAAAATTATTTCTGATTTTAACAGTAAATGACATTTTGACTTTAAAAAATTAATGAGACTCATTGAAAAAAGTCAAGAAAACAAAAATGAGATAAAAATCCCGAATAGTAGAAGAAAAAAAAAAAAGTAGAAGGAAGACAGGCCAAATAAATAGCATTTGTGTTTTGGGCTATCTAGGAAAGAAAACAGATATTAGTGTAGGGCTCACTTTTAAAACTATCATTCATAAAAGTCCAGAAAGAAACAAACAGACAGGTTGCTTGAAAGTTTACTTTACAAAGACTCTCTCTGGGCCCTGGGAATACTAATTCTGAATGATCAGTTTTGAGATACTTCATAGTAAAACTTTCAGATCTCAAAGCCGAAGAAAATCTTCTCAAGGCCTCTTGCAGAGGACCAAGTAATTTGTAAAGATAAAAGGACCAGGCTGGCATGCGGTGTTCTGAAACGAACTCAAAAAAGGAAGACGGGATGGAGGCAGCATTTAAAAAGCATCAAGGCTGTTGGGAGACAGCCGTCGGCATTCGGAAATCAAGAAATTCTGAACCTGTAGGCCCATGAGGAAGGCAAGAAAATGAGCTTGATGTGGCACTTAGACCCATTCTGGACCAATCCGAAGAAGGAAGTGACAGTTTGATAGATAATTAGCTATAGAGTCAAAGCCCTCGTTCCTCAGATGTGCCTAATGGTGGGATTTTAACTAATGCTTAAAGGAGGGTTGGTGGAACGAAACCCGGCATTCAGTCAGATGCCACCGTGGAAACTGCTGGGAGGAGCAATGACAGATGTGGCGTGCTGGTGTGAAAAATAAGATGAGTAGCCTCTGGACCACCAAGATGGCTCCGTGCCTAAAGGTCTTTGCAGCTAAGCCTGATGACTTGAGTCAACCCCTGCCCTCATCTCATATGGTAGGAGAGAACTGACTCCTACGAGTTGTCCTGTGACCTCCACGTGGGCACCATGGCACGTGTATGCCCCGTTCCCATAATTCGATGAAGGCAATCCATATTTCCAATAAAAGAATAAAAGACTTCTTTGCAGTTCGAGGAGAGGAAAAACTAGCCTGGAGAGACAGAGCACACCAGTGTTCAAGCCCTTCGTGGAGTTTTGGAAACTGACTGCAAAGAGCAGGAAGACTTGGACGGACGATACGGTCCTCTGCCTTGGAAGTGGAGATGGCTGCGCGCGTGTGCTCACTTGTCAAAACTCGCTCAACTGTGCACTTCGAATGAGTATCCTGTGCTGGCATGTATGGAACTTCATGGGGCTGAGCTGAGGACAAGCTCCCATTTGAGGTCGGCGCCCAGCACCCTACTACCTTTCGTCCATATCAGCTGGCTTCGCCGGGATAAAAGAAACTTTTGCAAGCCAGGTTGATTTTCCTACTTTAGGTGACCCAAAACTCCAGTGGTTGAAGTAAGAATATAGCTCAGTAGTAGAGCGCTCGCCTAAGATGTGCAGGGCCTTAAGTTCACTTCCCAGGGTGTGTGTGTGTGTCTGTGTACCTACACACACGCACAGACACACACACACACACACACACACACACACACACACATACACCCTGGGGCTATCGTTCAGTTAGTAGATTGCTTACCAAGAATGCACGAGGCCCTGGGTTTGGCACTCAGCACTGAGTATACTAGAAAACAGCTGTACCCTCAGCACTCCAAGTAGAGGCAGGAGAATTAGTTCAAAGTCATCTCTAGATACATAGGAAATTCAAGGCAAGCCTGGCATACATGAGACACAATGAATTTGAGAGGGAGGAGGGCAGGGGCTGGGGTAAACATAGGAGGTAGGAGGTGAATGATATAAAAATAGTGTAAAATATGAAAACTGTAAGTATATACAGTTTTTAACTGATTAAGAAACAACAAAGAGTTATAAGGGGCCTATGTCTGTGTCCTGGAACCCTTCTTGGTGATGAGATATCAGAAAGTCTGGTCTTTCAGGCAAAGTTGCCAAGACCTGAGTCAAAGCCAGTTCTGTAGCCAACTCCCAGCGAAGAGCTCCTTGATGGCCAGGACCTGAGAAGTGGGAAATCTGAAGCAAGGACCAGAGAATGGTGGGCCCTTCTGGAAGCCAGGCCTGGGGCTATGAGTCCTGCTGCAAAGAACAGAGGGGCTGATGCTCTGTAGAGCAGCAGATAGCAAGGTTGCTTCTACCCTGATTGAGATCCTGTGGAGGCTCACCTGCCCCCACATCAGTGGGACAAGGTCATTTCCTCTCGCTGCTCGAGAGAGGAACCTTCTCAGCCCAGCCATCTGACTCTTCTGTCCTTTGTCCCCATTATTCTGCTTTTATGACTTTGCCTGTGTCTCTTCCCTCTCCCTTAAATCTTTACAAAATAAGAGTCTCAGGTTGTCTACGTGGCACTTCTGAGTTTAAATTTCCATTTCTCAAGACTGCAAATCAGCTTCTTCTAATAATAAGAGAAATATATTCAGGTAAGCTTTTTCTGCAGTGATGCAATCTTACAGATTATAAGGTACAGACAAGAAAGAAAGGAGACGCAAGCAAAACTGCATCCCCCGCTCTATCGCTGTTCCTGTCTTTGTGGAGTTCCTGTTAGTGGGACCTGACTGTGTGCACTCTGACTTCATTTGGAAATAGTTTAGGCTTCCTCGGGATGTTGACCCTTACTGTCATTCTGCCATCTGTAGCTAAGAAGAGCTTATACAATATTTCCCAAAGAGATTCAGGGCTGGGCATGACAGTAGATCTGAAGTTCTTCAGTCCAGACATGCTGAACCTTCTCCAGAGCCATCTTTGGCCCAGCCAACTCTGCCTGGGACACAGTCAGAGGCCCTCTTGCTTAGGTGAGAGAAGAAGGCTGTTAGATGATTGATGGTCCCTGATGATGCATGTATTACATTGTTCACACTGCTCACAGCTCCATGTCTGGAAGTAAGAGCGAGAACTATTACAAATTTATGACATGCTGTTACTGCCCCCAAAGTATGTATAGTAATTACTTGTAATGTTTGCTAAAAGGAGACAGTGTGTGCATGTGTCTCTGTGTGTGTGTAAACTTGTGTAGTGTAAGAGGTGCATGAATACTTGTATATATGCACGTACACGGAGGACAGAGGTCAGATTCTCATTCCGTTCATTAGGACACTGTCCATCTTTTTAATGCACTGTTTATTAGGGGTTTGGGGGAGGTTGAGTTATTTTTTGTTTTATAAATTTTTCAAGGCTCTTACTATATAGCCTTGGCTGAACCAAAACTCACTATGTAGACCAAGTTGACCTTGAACTCACAAGAATCAGACTGCCTCTGCCTCCTGAGTGCTAGAATGAAAGTCATAGCCACCATGCCTAGAGTTTCTCACTGGCCTAGAGCTCACTGACTCAGTTAGACTGGCTGGCTAGTGAGTCTTGGGGACCTGCCTCTTCCTATCTCCTCAGTGATGGGATTATAACTGTGTGGCTCCATGCCTAGATGTGTGTGTATGTGTGTGTGTGTGTGTATGTGTCTGTGTGTATGTGTGTGTTCTAAGGATTGAACTCAGGTCCTCATGCTTGCATGACAAGCGCTTAATCAATTGAGTCAACTCTCCAGTTCCAAAGTCTAATAATCTCTCCTAATTACTTTATGAAATGATGGCCATTGTTATGTCTAATTCATGAACACAGAAACTAAGGATCAGAAATTTTCTGTAACATGTTTATAGTCACACAGCAGAGCCATGATTGAATTGAAGTTATCCACCACACCATGACGTGTGACCACTGAGTTAGACCGTGGGTAAGACATGGTAGAGAGCACTCAGAAAGCCTACTCTTTTAGCTTAAGTGTGTCTGTGTTGCCCTGTGGAGCGTGACATACATTGCTCTCCTCAACAGACTTGGTGACCACTGAAGCATCTTACAAAGATGGTCTTCAATGGTCATGGACAGCTTGCTTCAGAGAGGATGCCCAGTCCTGTTCTCTCTGCTGAAATGTGATGGACCTCTGCGTCACCTCAGATTTGCACAATAGAGGTGAATGGCCTTCCCGAAATCACTTGCTTTTCCTGGTTACTCCACTCTTGGCAACTCCACTTTCGTCCTAGATCTATAAGCAGTGGGCAGAGTACAGGAGGGTGGGGATCCCATGGCTGTGCACTGTAACTCCTCACCCAAGAAACTAGAAGGGCATGACTTATACACAGCAACAGAGGGACCCCTTCCAACCTTGTGACTTGCCACTAAACCTGCTAAGACAGAATCCCACAGACTGACACATATTCCATGGTAGCCACAGAGTTCAAGATTCTGCTGCTCAGTCATGTCATTTCCACCACCAGAACCAGGTGATCATTTATTTGAATGTCCAACAAAATACGAAGAAGGTCCAGGGATGTTTCCAAAATACTAAGCAAATGATGTTAACAGTAAAGCAACTTGCCATATACTACAACTCATGCAGCATGAACTTGGTACTTCAGAGATGGCCAGCTCTGCTGACGTATTTGATCCATTGAGACAATGAGCTTCTCACCAAAAAGTAAAGACAACAGAGAGCACTGTGTTAATTAATAATGCAGGACTCAGCAAAGGCTCAAGATGTTAGACACATGGTTCATTAGTATGCAAACTTTCTCGTTTCAATGAGAGTATTTAAACTTTAGTGAACAATTCAGTGATTGATTCCAGGACACACTCACTGGGCAGTAAATTGGCTCTATGTTCTGTGAATTTGTCTTCCCTTAGAGGTTTGTGAGAACATTGTGTGTGTCCAATACTCTAAGATAGGACAGCTTTTGATTACCTTACACCCTTTATACTTAATAGTTCAGCAGCTCTTATCTACAGCCAGCCTTGTTAAGATACCATTTTGCTTCCAGCAGCAATGGCGCTCCATTGATGGATTGCTTTGGCAAAGTGCAAGCAGAAATTAATTAACTGTCAAGTGCCAAATGAAAAGATTAACTCCATCACTTATCAGAGACAATACGTCATTGATGGTTTTCTTGATTTAATGAATTTGCCTCAGTCTTCTTAAGAAACTAAAAACAGATCAGCACACACTAACACATCTGTCAGGCATCGTGAAGAAATGTTATACCATTAATATAAGTACATCATTTTTCCCAGTTATGAAGACCATTTTAACATGGCAATGGATAAATAGGAAAATGAACTTTGTCTATAATGTTGTGATCTATCAACTGAGAAAACTTTAATCCTAATATAAATCACAGATCAGTATAGTTGTTTCCTTATGCATGCAGACATTTATGTCCACATTGCTTTATTTAAAAGGTCTAGATTTACTTTTGAATAATTTACATGCCTGTGTGTCTATGTGTGAGTTATGAGCACATGAGTGCAGTTGCCATTAGAAGCCAGGAGAGGGCAGAGGATCCCTTAGAGATGGAGTTACAGGTGGTTGTGAGCTATCTAACATGGGTGCTGGGAACCCAATTCCAGTCCTCTGCAAGGGCAGCTGGAGCTCTTCACCACTGAGCCATCACTCCAGCCCCAATGCGCATATTGTTTGCACTGAGGCTTACTGTGTAACTCTGTATTATAATGTGCTTTAAGTAAGTAAATCATACAGCAGTCTCCCTGTGCCATTTGGTATCTTTTCCATGTTAAGCATTTTAAAGAATCCATAGAATTCTCTTTGGAGCGATACTGGCCCACGGAATCAATAACACATTATTAAATATTTAGATATCTTTTAATTTTCAGTTGTTTAAAATTGTACAATTATAGCAATTACTGAGAAACACTTTATCACATTTTTTCCTGCAAAACCAGCTATTCCTTTAGATAAAAGTCTTGCAGGAGGTGGTGACTGCTGCACTAAAGAGAAAGTTTATTATAAAGTCTTTCAGACATTCTAAAAACATCATAGTGATTTATATTTAGACTAGCAGTTTCCTGATCTCAAGCCTCTCTGAAGATAGTAAAGTAATTTACCATGCTGTCCTGGTGAGTTTTATGTCAACTTGACACAAGCTAGAGTCATCTGAGTGGAGGGAATCCCAATTGAGAGAATGCCTCCACAAGATCTGGCTGTAGGCAAGCCTGTAGGGTGTGTTTTTAATTAGTGATTGATGTGGGAGGGCCTAGATCACTGTAGGTGATGCCTCCCCTGGCCTGGTGGTCCTGGGTGCTTTGAGAAAACAGGCTAAGCAAGCCGTGGGGAGCAAGTCAGTAAGCAGCACTCCTCTGTGACCTCTGCATCATCTCCTACCTTACTGATGGACTGTTACCTGGAAGTGTAAGCTGAAATAAACCTTTTCCTCCCCAAGTTGCTTTGCAGCAATCTTTCAAAACGTGTTGGTCAGGGCTCAACTGAGAAAGACCCAGCTTCTTATTCATACTCATGGTTTGATACGGTCTAGATCCTTCTTGCTTTTTGGCTTAGGGTCTCAGTCCTTAATGACCTACTAGGTAAAGCTGCCCTCCATATAGTCTCCTGTAGACCTTTGTAAAATTGTAACTTCATCAAATGCACAACTGGAGAAAGTCTGCCAACAAGATGGAGGTTAAATGTTTTGTAATCATGTTATTCCTCAATGTTGAGTTTTCCTTTGGTTTGGAGAGAAGTTATTCTGGGATTCTCTGGGGGAATTTCAAAATCTTAGAGGCTGAGAATAAGCCCATCATAGAAACCTCTCTCATACAGTGCTCTGCGTCATTTCACAGAGAACTTGGAATTCTGTGTCCGTGTCTGGAGTGCAGGGATAGATATTAACTGCTAACTCACAGAGCTGGTTGTGAAAAATAAATGAAATAAAATGCTATACTTGTATCTGATGTGCGGCAGGCCTGACTAGCCTCAGGAAGGTCTTCCCATTGTCCCACCACCCTAATGATACCACGTACACAGGTCAACTATGAAGTCTAGTTTAGCTTAAGATGTGTTGTGATCTTCAGTAAATCATGTTTCTGTTTGTTAAGCAGGCTCCTATGGAAAGTGGGAAGAGAAGCTTGGGTTATTTATAGGTGACTTTAAGAGTTCTCCTGGTACCAGTTTTTTCTGGTTCTATTTATAGTACAGTTGTCTTACTATGTGCCAATGCCTCAGAATAGTGACTCTCGGATCTTTTGTGAGCCCCACAGTAATATGAATCAGAGGACATGGAAGGACAACAACAACAGCAACACAACCCATTTAAGGCATTCCATCATCAGCATATCCCTATCTGTCTACCTAGCCGACGCCTCATTATCATCTATCCACCATTTATCTATGTGCACCCATCCTAACAACTGACAATCCTTGTGTATCTTTGAAGATATTTTTATTCATTACTTAAATTTTTCGTATAATATTTTGATCACATTCGCTCTGTTCCTCCACACACCATCTTACTTCCCCAACTTCACATCCTTTTCTCTAAATAGCCCACTGATCCCAATTTGTTTATACTTATGCACGAAGGGGGATCCACTGGGGCATTTTAAACTACCAGGAGCCGCACTCTTAAAAAAGACCTGACTTTGCCTTTCCCAGGATTCATCAGTTGTCCATGGCTTCTCAGCCAGAGTGGGGACATGCTAGCTCCTTCCCTCTTCTGATGTACATAACATTCCTGAATAACTTTAATTCCTATTTTCAATAAGCTTCATTAGTTATATTCATATAATTCATGTATCATGCATTGGGTTGCCTGATAATTTAGATAAAGACCAGATCAAAGACTATTTTAACCTTTATGGGAAAATAAAGAATTCCCCACAAAAACTAACATTCTAAATGAGGTGAACTTTATCTGCTTAGAGTAGGCAAACTGTTTTCAATCACCATGGAAAATCTATTCACATTAACATTAATTAATGTACTAATTAGAAGTCGTTCTCATTAAGCTTATTAAACTTTTTTCATTGGTAAAATTTTCCTGGAGGTTTTTATGTAACTTGGCATAGAGCTGGAGGCGTTTCCATCGCAAGACTCTGAAGTGTTGTGGAATTCAGACCCTGCCACCCAGTTTATCTAAACCCATGTGGTTTGCTATTTACATATATTTCTCTCCAAGGCATGGAAATAGAAAGATTAGGTATAATTCCTGTTGTTAAATCATTAATATTCCAGAGTTTTCATTTCTTTAGGTTATGACTCTCCAGGCGTGTCTCAGAAATCACAAATTTAAAAAAAATGAAAACAAAATAAACCACCTAAACCAAACCAAAACAAAACAAAACAAGAGTTAAGTTTAAAAATGTAACAGAAGACTGGACTTCTTAAGAGGAAATGGTTTTCTTTTTCTTCTTCTTTCTTCATTTCTCATTTTTTAAAAAGATCTTTTTATTTTATGTGCTTCAGGGTTTTGTCTGTATGTGTATAAGTTTACCACATGCATGCAATGTCCATGAAGGCCAGAAGGAGGCGTTGGATTCCTCTGGGACTGGAGTTACAGATGGTTGTGAGGCACCATGTGGGTGCTGAGAACTGTGTCTGGGTCCTCTGGAAGAGCAGCAGTGCTTTTAATGGCTGTGGTGATTTGCATAGGAATGACCCCAGAGGCTCATATATTTGAATGCTTAGTTGTCAGGGAGTGGTGCTACTTGACAGGGGGATTAGGAGGTGTGGCCTTATCGAAGTAGGTGTGGCCTTGTTGGAAGAAGTGTGTTGCTATTTTGGCTGCTGATTACTTCACTAAAGTTAGAACAAGGATTTCCAGGTTTCTGGTATAGACTGAGCACGAGTGGCTCTAGGATCGCTCTAGATCTTCAGTGCCAGATTGAGATTGCTGATGTACCGTCTCATGAATTGAACAGTTAACAGGTTCTGGGCCTCTTTGTGAGAAAGCCATTGTTGAGCGTTGTTGAACTCTAACAACGCTCTGGTACCCAGCTCCAAGTCAGCTGTGGTTGGGTTATTTTAACTGTAGTGTAAGCTGATTTAATAAATTTTTTATATATATTCATTCTGTGGTTCTAACTCTCTCTAGAAAATATAGGTATCATTTCTGTTTACAGTGATGTCTTGTGAGACACATAGTATTATTAGTTTAAGAATTTTCTAGATTAGATTGAGATGCCATTGCCTGGGCTTGGGTCCTGGATGGAATAAAAAGGAGTACCACATAGCATTCGTTTTACTCTGTTCCCTGACTGCAGATGCACAGGGATCAGCTGCCTAATGCTCCTGCTGCCATGACTTGATAAACTATATTCTCAAACTGTAGGACCAAATAAGCCCTTCTATCTTCAAATTACTTTTGTTAGATTTCTTTTCAGCAAAAAGACAGGTAAATGACACAGAAAATTGATACCAGAAGTGGGGTTGTTGATACACTTGACCATGTAGTTCAAAGGACTTTGGAAGTAGTTGGTAGAATGTGCTAGTTTGGAATCTTAGGCTATAGAGCCATAGAAAGCTGTAACCATGACTTCATGGGCCATTCTGGTGCAGAAGAGCAGAAATGCTGTCAGGAATGCTGACAACGACACACTTGTACAATTAATTTAAGATGACTTAGAAATTGCATCATCTTTATAAATAATATTTGATTTTCACAGAGACTATCTATTGAAATAATAAAGGATCATAAGTACTCTGTACTGTGCATTTGCACATATGTCTACTCACTGATAATCTCTAGGTTTTCCAGAGAACCCAAAGATCCAAATATATCAGATTGTAATTATGGTAAGCAGTATCTCCATAAAGTACAGTACATGATAGAGATTGGTGTGGTCATGGCCTTCCTCTCGTCTTCAATTTATGATTCTCTGAACTCACCTCTGGCCTAGTATTTTCTTCAGGTTGGTGAGATGACTGGGGAAAAAAATAACACAATTAAAATTCGTCTTCTGCCCAATCTATTTTACTTTTTCTCCCACAGAAGACCACACCCCAAATGCTTCCAGTGGGGGGCAGGGAACTGTATCTCCTGAGATGTAAATTGTGATCATTTCCAAATACTGCCTTACTGTGAACTTCCTACATTCTATCCTCTCTCTAAACAACCAACCATCTCCTTCTACTTCTAGCTGCCTAACATCTGTCCTGCTCATGAGCACTACTGTGTGGTCAACCACATACAAGGGGGACAACTCAACCACGATATAACTTAGGGCATGCACAAAAGCTGAATTTCTTAACTTCTCCTGCTAAAGCCCTTTTACACTAATATCTTTTAAAAATAGGCTTACAATGGGATTTAATTTTAGAATCATGAAACAGTATTTTTTGTATCATTTGCAAGTTTTGCTATGATAACAGAACTCTTCCAAGTCTCAGTGCCTTACCCTAGGATACGTGTTGTCTGTATTACACATCAGCAGCCATGGTCAATTTTGACAGCTCTGCATTCTTTTTCTTCTTACTCCAGAATCCAGATTGGAGGGGCCTTGATCTAGAACACCTTGTTCTAACAAGAGAGGAAAAAATCCCGAGCACCTACTGTAACCCACACAATTCCTTTCCAGTGGGACAGGTGTCCAGCACATCTGCTCTCATTTTATCGGCCCAGCCAAGTGGTATGACCCAGCCTTAAAAGTGGGGTGACAGAACATTATTGCAAGCCATAGGCTTATACAACCTGTATAGTTGAGAACAACAACATGAGCTGGATCATCTTCCCAAAATACTTGTTCTACCAGTCCACTGCCATCACCAAAATCCTATGGCTGTGTTAAGGTACCACCCTTCCTGAATGGTCTCACTTAAATAAATGACTTTGTTTTTGCTGAGAAGTACTATTCTCGCTCAGCACCTTATATATATTACCTTAACCTCTTAATTCTATTGCTGCATAATAGAAGTAAGGATTTGAGGGTTTAGAGGGTGAGGATAAAATATAAAAATCAGATCCAATCGAATTCTGTCCTCTTATGTGGTCTGCCTTTGTGAGGAAAATGAGAGAGGAAGTAGGTCATAGTAAAGCTTTTAGACTCTTGCTGGACAGTCTCTAGCATACTAGGTGCTTGATGCTGTTTGATTCTTTTCCCTACATTTGATCCTCGTAACGTATCTGTAAGACAGACAGTATCGCTTTCGGTAATTTCCAGAAAGATTTTCTTTTCAGTTTTAGAAATTTTGGAAACTGCCTGCCTTGTCCTGGCTGTTTGTGATGTGGCTCATATCTCTGCTGTCCTTGAGTGAGGAGTCAGGCAGGGATCTTAGAAACCAGGGTCAGTCTGTTTCATGACCTGTGGCAACAGTAGCACCCTTGAATGTAGAGAAAATGGGAGCATTGGTGAGATGCAGAGAGTCAACGTTAAATGTGGCAACATTTCAGGAATACCCTCACCTCTTAATTTCGTTTATATTTTCCTTTTAATCTATGCACAGTTATAACAGATGATAAATTGTACCACTCTAGTAGGCTTCAAAGTGCTTTCTAAAATTTATAAAATTACAATTCTAACTATTTACCATAGCATCACATCACAATGCAATTACTGTGTTTTTTTTTTTCTCTTTGTATTAGAAACTAAGTGGCAAGCTTTCTAATTATAATCTCTTAATTAGTTTTGACCAGAAACACTTTGGTTAAGTCAGCGGAGGCACACATAGGATCAAGGACATCAGTACCTCAGACTTGAGATCCTACATTGAGACTCGTCTTCCTGAATAATAGGGCTGAGGGTAAAATATAAAAGTTATGTTTCTAGCAACACCTTTTTAAAATAGGTTTTGAGAAACTGATCAAGGGCTGGGCCTGACTTACATAGAGCTGCTTGCTCCTGCCACACCCGTGAGAATTAGGAGGTGACAAAATGCTGCCGTGTTGATGCTATGAAACGGGAATATGCCCCATACAAAGACAGCGTGCTCTGTAAATTCCAGCCACCCCTTTCTTCTACCTGATCACTTGATGTGTAACAGGAAAGGCATCAAGGAAGTTACAAAGGCAAAGAAAGTTTCTGCTTTTAATGTGAGAGCAAATCCCCACCCTGATCTGCCCCTGTAGCATGTCATCAGAGTCGCCTGCAGGATCAAGGCATTAAAGTCATCCTCCACTGGAAACACACTGCATTCTGTGTGGCTGTCATCTCCAACGTCCAAGTGAAGGTGACAGCCACGGAGGATGGGGCTTCGGAGGCTTCGCCACAACTTACAGCCCTCATCGCAGCTCTTCTGGGCATCAGACCACCTGGAAACAGGTTGCTGTCCTCACTTACGGTGACAGAGTGTGCCAGTAAGTGTCAGCTAAGTTTCTCACATCTGTACTTTGTGGTGGCCTCGGGCTGAGTCCCAAGGAATCCCACTTTCAAAGTCTAAAGAACAGACCAGCATATAAGGCAAATTTATATGTGTTAATGCTAAAATGCTCAGACGTGATCACCTCAGGAGACTCCTGACCTGAGGCAGTGTTTGCTCCCTTTGACAACACTTTCTTCCCTCTAGAGTTAGATGCCTTCCATTACTGTCCCAGCCCCTGAGGGTGACGTCTCCCAGCTGGGATCTGTAGCTTCCTGTGATTTTGTTCTATTCTAATAAGTGACAAGGTCTCACCATGTTACCAAGCCTGGTCCTGAACTTTCAAGCCATCCCCCTGCCTCAGCTGAGACTCATGACAATGAAGTATCACCAAGTCTATGCTCTGTTTTCTGCTTATAGAGGCAAATCTGTTTGACAAACTCTGGGACTTAGAAGTCAGGTAAATAAATCAGCATCTGTTTTTCCTGGTGGTGGTTTTTATTCTAACAGTGTCTTCCAGGGTGCTGGACAAAGGGCTGACTGGGATGTAAAGAACCTGGTATGGAAGTGTAAACAGACAAGGCTCCCAGAGCCCGTGTCCCTTTGTCCTTTCCTAGCTTGTGATCTTCCTGCTTCTGTAGAGAAGGATCTAGAAATGTTCTTTTAATTTCCTTTAGCTGCCTTGGGGAGAAAAATTGTAATTAAAGACTGGGCCAGGAATCATCGACAATCTGGACATGGCTGACACTTCCAAACATTTCCTGAGTGATGAAACTTCAGAGCATGTGCTGTGAACCTTGTGCGTGCCATGATTCACACGTGGTCAGAAGACAGCTTATAGTTCTCTCCTTCTACCATGAGGGTCCTGGGGACTGAACTCAGGTGGTCAAGCTCAGCTGATGACGTGTGCCTCTCTTACCACCTAGGGGTCAAGGTTGGGTTTGATTTTTCTGCCAGTCAATACATTAAAAGGAGGGGGAAATATCAAGCACAACAGAAAGCAGCAGTGAAGTTGACATACACAGCAGCAGAATCAACGGATGGAACATACTTCTGTTGAAGAGGAAGGAGCACACATGAATGCACACACGTGGCGGGAGGGCAGACAGACAGACAGACAGGCACAGCAGCAGAGTCAATAGGTGGAATGCACGAGAGAGAGAGAGAGAGAGAGAGAGAGAGAGAGGATGAGAACAACAGAATTAATAGATAGAACATACATCTTTTGAAGAGGAAGAAGCACACAGAGAGAGAGAGACAGACAGAATGAGAGAAAGATAGAATGAGAGATAGATAGATAGACAGATAGATAGATAGATAGATAGAATGAGAAAGATAGATAGATAGATAGATAGATAGATAGATAGATAGATAGATAGAATGAGAAAGATAGATAGATAGATAGATAGATAGATAGATAGATAGATAGATAGATAGATAGAATCAAGGCCTACAAAGAAAAACACCCTGCAGAATAGAGTAGAAGATCCAGGAAGCTGAGGTCCAGCCTCTCTTGAAGAGCTGGGACTTTGAAGGTCTTTGGTGGGCTGGAGTGAGTCCCCTCCCTCAATTTAATTGGCCTTGAGATTATCTGACCAGCCTAGCAGCCTGGAGTGGCCAGTTGGTAGATAGCCTCACTAGTGAGAGAAGAAAGCTCCCAGACCAGATCAGGTCAAGAGGATGAGGGAGAAGCCTGAACTTTGCCATCTTTATTATTTATCTGTGGTCCCTTTCCCTATCTGTGTACCTGACAGGATCAGTCTTAACTCCTAGCCCCTCACCTCTACCCACTGAGCCATTTCACTGGCCCAGTGAAAGCATTTTAAAGGAAGAAGTGTTTGCTTCAGAAGCACACACAGAACAGATCTGCACACATCCAGAATGGGTCTTCCCATAGCAATTAACCCAAAATAGTAATGCCTTATAGATGTTTCCAGAGGAAGTCTGTCTCTTAGGTATGTTGTCGAATTGGCTATCAATCTTAACCATCATACCTACTAAGTGCTACACTCTGCTCTAAGGGAACATGAACTCTCTGGCTATTGTTTTCAGTCTGTGGCTCTATGGATTTTCTCCTGTCTTCTGGTCATGGGGAGTTACTTGATAGAAAACTGAGGCCCCTCTAGGAAAGGCAGACTATAAGCAAAGCCAGAGGCCCATTCCTATAAGGTCCAAACAGCTTTTAGAGGGGAGATGAGAAGATGCAGGGGACTTCTTCCCAAGGCACGTTGAAGCTTTGTATGTGATTTGATACCAGCAAGCAGACTTAGAGAACTGAATAAATAATTGATGATCTTAAATTATTTAAACAAGTGGCTCCTTAACCTGCTTTAGCTATTGGGTCCATTTGAGAAAGCGAGAAAGGCCACAGATCCTATCAGGAAGTAAACAACACACACACAAACTTTTGCAAATAAATACAGAAGGCTCAATGACTATTTAATGTATTTAATGGCTATCTTCAGTCCCGGGGCTGGATAGCATAAGACATCGGGCTCATTTCCACACCCAGTGTAATTCACAGCAGCAGACTGAGAGTTAAGGCACTGGAAGGAACAGCCTGCACTAGCATACAGGCAGTTATACCAGCTCAAAGGCTGTGGGCAATTTCTCATCTGAAATGTGATTGTTTCTTTAGTGGGGAGGAGGGCCTGACGACACAGCCTACAGTTTCTAAGCATTAAAAATCACACATGGGGATCTGGGAAAGACACTCATTTCTCTGCAGGGTTATAGAAAGTTAAACAGATTTAAGTCAACTTGGGATGAGTTTGTGGGCTGTTCATGCATGGATGGGTTCACTTCCCTTGGAGCATCAGACTGAATAACAGCGGTGACTTCAGCCTCAGAATCCCATTTCCGTCTTCTGAGGGGAGTTTTTCTTTCTAGTTAATAAGCAAATAAGAGGTTCCTTCCCACTGGAGGTAGTGGAGGAGTGGGGTATGGAAAATGGGGGCAAGGTTGTCATTGGGTTAAGACTTGTGGGGCAGGAGAGAGGTAGAAAATACCCTTTATTTCAAGTAAATGATCTGCCAAGTCATTGGAAGCTCCTGGGGAAAGTAAGGGAGACCTGGCTTCAGGAACACAGATGTCCATGCTACAGCAGAGCTCTGTCCCCTGAGGAGGAGAGATGCCCCCCTTCTAGTGGTTCCTGAGGACATGTGGCTGGCTGAACACCGAGGCAAACAGTTCTACTGCGTCCCATCGGGGGTTATACTAGCTTCCCCCACATCCTCACCAGCACTTTTTAAACAGCAGTTATTCCCGGGTTATAAATACCACAGTAGTACCTCCTCCCACCATACTTCCTCTGGTGTGATCGAGACTTTGGGGTTTCACATATTGATTGCTTGGAGTTTTGCTTCTAACTAGGGTGAGATGGAAACTCTGTGTGTTTTTGATTTGCATTTTCCTGATGGATGAAGATGGAAGCTTGCTTTCTTTACATACAGTTTGGTAAAAAGAACACCCAGGGTTAGAAGACGGTCCAAGAAAGTTCTACGTGTAAGTACTGATGGCGATGAGGGCAATGGCTAGCTGGTTTGTGCATCAAAGGCTTGGGGGAATGAAGACAACTAACTGGAGGAATGATCAAGGGGAGTTCTTGGGGCTGAAGCTCTTTGTCAGAACTCTAATAATCTAAGCATCTCTAGAAGCACTCTCCCAGATACAGAGGCACATGTTCTTAGTCTCTTGGCAGTTTCTTACTCAAAGTGACCATGAAAATTCACCATCACCTTCATATATTCTAGTGATTACCTGTTTGCTCAAGTTACATTGAAGCCCACTGTGGTTTTGGTCTTGGAAAGAAGAGCCTTCATAACATACATAATAATCAGACTGTGTGTGTGTGTGTGTGTGTGTGTGTGTGTGTGTGTGTGTGTGTGTGTGTGTACTTATATTAGCAGCAAACTTCTTCTTGAAATAATATTTTCATTATTTCTTTAAGGCTCTCATGCAGAGTCCCCCAACCTCACCCTCCAGATCCATCCCTACCTCCCTAGTCACCCAATTTCACGTTCCCTTTTTAAAACAGTTTTTAAGAGGGTCTGTCTCCTTTTAAATATTTACTTAATAATTGTGATGACACTTTCTATGATCAATCTTCTCTGAATTTATTCTCAAAAAGCTGTGTAGGAAAGAAGTATATCCACACTTCTAGAACACTAGGAAATTAGCCAAAGTCTTATGGGAATCCCAGGAGAAAAGAGATAGATGAATCTCAGTAAACCATCTAGTTCTGTGATGTTTCCCTTTACTGCCCCTTGGTCCCTTTCTCTGCATCCCTAATATAGCTTTGAGGGTCAATAGCTCAATCCTTGCAGAGGCAAGTAACCTAGAAGCACGGGAGTGAGCAAACTAGGCTAGAATTCCTTCAGAGCTTCATTCTCGGGGGAGTACCAGCATTTGCCATGAATAATGCTCTCCTGAGAGACAACACTTGAGTGGCTTATTTCATCTGGCCATCTGATTTAGAGCTGGCCCAGAGCAAGAAGCCTTTTCCCCAGGGGACATCTGTCAGAAAACTTTCAAGGGCAATTACAGATGCCTCTTCAGGAAGCTGCAGATGAGCAAACAATAGGATAATGATGCTGTCAGTCAAATCTAGAGAATGAGATGCCAGATAGGCTTTAGGGAGCTCTGACATGCTCCTAAGGGTCTAGCAGTCTATGCACAGAACTGTGAGCATGTGGATGTCTGTCAGCATGCTAGCAGATGCCCTGGGAGGACTAGAGTGGTCACTCCTGGCTGACTGTGAGACTGTCCCTCATTTGTTCTTTTGTGAGTCTCTTGGTTTCTTGTTGAAACTGACTCTTTTAGATGATATAATTAGCAAGGCTGGGATTTAATCCTCCTAGTCCTGGGGCCTACTTTTTCTTGCTGTTTGTGCTTGTTTGCTGTTTGTTTGCTTAGTTACTCTCCTGCAGAGGGCTGTTCTCATCTGTGTTCTTTTCCATGTATGTCCACTGAGACTATATTCAGCTTGTCTGTGGACAACTTTTGACTTGGAAAAGATTTCCTTAAATAAAGAGAATCATTAAATTTTACAGTTTCTGCTATGCCCTTCCAAGGTGTGTGTACAACTTCCTTTTAAAATTGCTTATTGATATGTTTTTTGTGCATGTATATAGATAGGGACATTGAGTGTGTGTCTGGTGCCCATGGAGGTCAGAAAGTGGTAGGAACCCCTAATTGCTGAGGAAAGAAAGTCAAGAAACAGCCATGTAAGCTGATTAGTGTGTGATTTCATCACATTTCTCCTGCAGTCCCCCTCCATTCCAGCTTTTGTAGCCTCACTGACTGGTAGTTTAAAATACCCAATCAGAGTGTCAGTCACTCTATATGACAGACAGACAGACAGACAGACAGACACACACACACACACACACGCACACACACGAATCTGTTCCACTGTTTCAGGATTCTACTTTCAAGGGGAAAAAAAAAATCCCTTAGAGCCTGTGCTACCATAATCAGTGGCTTCCTGCACAAGAGCCTTGGTGTCCTGTTTCCCTGATTGAAAAGCCTACAAGCAGAAAAGAGCGGGAGTCCTGGAACTGGAGTTACAGATGATTGTGAGCTGCCGTGCTGGTGCTGAGAACTGAGCCCAGGTCTCTTGTAAGAACAGCAAGTGTCTTGTAATCCCTGAGCCTCTCCAGCCCCAGAGGTGGATTTAGCTTTGACTATCTGCTGGAAGAAGCTAGATGCAAAGAACACTTATCATGTGAGCCAGTTTATATGACGATATTTCCAGAATAGGTAAATCCATAGAGTCAGAACTGGGTGACTGGGTTTCAGACACCATAGGAGGGTGGATAGAAATGACCTCTGATGGGTTTGGACAATGATGGACACATTCTGAAATTAGATGTCATTTTGAATAAGCTGAAAACCCAAGAATTTTGCACTTTCAAAGACTGGGATTTGTGGTTTGCTCATGCCTCCCCTTTAAGGTGGCTGCATGGGGCAAGGATCTGCTTTGGGTTCAGATAGTTTCACCAAGACTGACTTTGCTATTCTTCCCGGGACACCGAATAACAGGAAAAGGTTGCAAGAAAATGGTTTAGACATTGAAGACTAGTGAAGAAAGGTCCCAAGGGATCTCTCAGGAGTAAAATCAACTTTTCAGTGGTCATAGACTTTTTTCCTTGAGGTGAGCAAGCACACAGAAGGCAGGTATAGCTGGCACAGAGCAGCTAACTTCCCAAGCTCAAAGAAAAAAACAAGAGCTCAGGGGTCAGGGTGAGAGTTTGCTTGGTAGAATTCTTGAAGTAAAAGGGCTGCATAGAGGGAGCAATCCAAGCACATCAGAAGGGCACTGGCCAGCACAGACATGTGAGGAAGTCACCAAGTCCAGATCAGAGACTAGAGATCACAGTGCCCAGGGCTCACCTGGTACCTGAGCTAGAGCTGCCCCCCTTCAAGACTGAACTGCTTCAGTTCATGGTGTTTCGGATGTAGCACTCTGAAGGGTCAGTCTGTGAGAATCTGGGATAATTATTCTTAAATGTAAATTAGCATGAACATTAACATTTCAAAACAAAACAAAAAAAATCCTAACAGGCTTAATAACAGTCCAGGAACCTTGGAGGTGGATAGATCCATACTATTTTTAAGAATACAAAAATATTTACCATCCAGCAAGCTAAACTTCACAAAGCCTGACACCTGTCAGAGATTACCAAACACAAAACAGGAAATCACAGTTTATAACAGCAACAGCAATCAATTGAAACAGCCCAGAATAGACATCCCTGTTGGAATTAACAGAACAAGGAGTGACCATTTTCATTATGTTATTTCACATACTCAGAAGTTGAGCAGAAGAATGGCAGTTATTTTAAAAGCAGAAATCAAATTTTCTAGAGATGAAAGCTACCACATGTGACAGGCAAAAATGAACCTAATGGGATTAGTGCGGGATCAGACGGCCCCCAGAAGATTTCAGACATTGACTATACTGCACTAGAATTCATGCAAATGAAACTTGGAGAAAGAAGAGACTCAAAAGAAGAAACAGCATCTGAGAGCTGCGGGACAATTTAATCAGCTGGGTGAGGGTGCAGGCAAAGTGCCTGCAGGATAGGATCACAGGAAAGGGAAGAAAACAGGATGAGTGACCATTTTCATGAAGACAGTGGGTTTCTTTAGCTGAGACATGGGGGAGGCAGGCATAAAGACAAATGAAAACAAGTCGAAACCATTTTCTAGCCTGTTCTGTTTAGAAACACTAACACATGGGGAAAATTCAGAAAGTCAAGATCCAGCCCCTGATTGTGAGATGCCCCTGGGAGAAGTGATTTGCTGAGCCTTGAAGGAGGTACCTTCATTACCCGAGTACACATGGGTGATTGGGTTGTTAGTGTTTCAGCTCAGATGGAAAGGTACCCTGGCATCTGGGAGCCAAGGAACTGCACAAAGTCACACCATGCAATAAATCTCACACAAGAGATGTGGGAGATACTGGGAGAAGAAGGTGGTTGCCTCTGCTTGGATGAGAAGCAGCAAAGCACTGAGCAGAATGCAGTTCTTTATATAGGGGTTCTTGGGGTGGAGCTTTCCAGGGTGGCCTGGGATCAATGGGTTCTTTGTTGCCTGATCTTGGAGGAAGCTTGGGGATTGGTGGGATTTTGAGCTCAGGGATTGGTGGGTTTCTGGCTCAGTGACTGCTCACTGGTGGATTTTTCAAAACCCAGAAGTGAGCTCAAACTTTCCAGTGAGCTCAGACTTTCTACCCTACGTGGGTTTTGGAAGTAGATAAAGAAAGCTTGGAAAGTAGGGATTGACTATAGATGTTGAGCACACAAAAGACCCAGTTTCCCTCTCTTTGTGGATGAGTTCTGTTCTGAATCACTGGTTTTACCTGTGATTGCAAGGTCCTGTTCTCAGGACCTGGAAATTGCAGGTAGAGTGGGTTGTCCCCCTGCCCTAAAAGACACAGATCCCTCTCATGTAGGAATCCTACAATAAGAACATTTAATTTTCTTCCCCCACCTTTAACCTGTGTAATATTTGCTCCCCAGGCTGGAACATTTGAAACTGCACCTAGTTAAGGGGGTCCAATGACCCATTTCAAAACACCTGGTCATGATCTGTATCACAAAAGCAATTGTGACACAGTTGCTTTTATATGTCCTTGACTAGGCCACAGTGGCCCAGACATACAGTTCACAATGTTCTAGATATTTCTGTGAAGATTCATTTAACCTTTGAACTTGCAGAATGAGCGACACAAATAGTCCTCCCCAGGATGACAGGATATGGTCCTTACCAGTGTGATAGGTCTTAAATCCATCCCAGAATGACGAACCATGGTCTTCCTCAGAGTGTCTGGTTATTGTTCTCCCCAAAGTGACAGGCCATTGTCCTCCCCGGAGTAACAAGGCACAGTACTCCTCAGTATGATGGGCCCCAATCCCTGCTGCCTAAGTGATGAGCCACAGTGTTCTCCAGTGTGAGAGACTCTACCCTTCCTCCCAGTGATGGAGTATGATCTTCCCCAGTGTGATGGGCCTTGTCTAATCACTTCAAGGACAAGAAAGGCAGACCACTCTCCCTCGAGTAAGAGGAGTCTTCCTGCTCCATGGCCTTCGTACAAGGATTTTGGCTCTTCTACTTTCACTCTCGAGTTGAGATTCTGACTCTTCTTGGTGAGGAGCCTGCTGGACTATAGCCTGGAACTGTACCGCCAGCTCTTCGGGGAATTGAACTGCTGACTCACTCACCCAGTCTCAGGGCCTGCCAACCTCTACAGTCGTGTGGTGAGTTCTCCTGTCTCTCTGTGCTTTATCTCTTCCCACCACTCCTCTATTTAATTGCTCTTTTGCTTTATTCACATTTTAATTTATCCCCCGGAGAGGACTTTGGATCCAAGGTATCGGTGTTTTCTGAGAAACAATGTTTTAATTAGGGAAGTGCATGGATGTGAAATGGAGTGCCTCCCCCCCCCCTTTCTCTCTCTTTCTCAACATTGTCTTATGTGGCTGAGGCTGACCTCAATCTCCCTATGTAGCTAAAGACAACCTTAAACTTCTGCTCCTTCTGCATTTATCTCCCAAGTGTTGGGATCAAAGCCATGTGCCACCATGCCTGGTTTATGCCACATGCTAGGTAAACACTCTACCGACTGTGCTACGCCCCCAGCCCACAGCTCTCGTTCTTATGATTGTTGTGGGGTATTCACCAGGGAAGACTGCTCAGGCATGGGTGTAAGCCAGTCGAAATTTTTTGTTAGCCAGCTGGTGACTACACTGGGTGTTCAGGATCCCAGTGTAGCCCTGAGCCTTTCTCAGGATGAACTTTTAAGCACAAAAACCATATGCTGGGTTGACATACTGGGTTAACAAGAAGAGTTAGCCAGAGGAAGAACTACAGAAGCTAAAAAGGAAGGTTAGTACATTCTGAGGCTTTTCCAGAACTGTATGGACTTTGATGGATTAGGCCTTTCTTCTGTTTGTGGCAGGTGGTGCTGTCTATGTGCTGAATCTTCAGCCTGAATGGCACTTCCATCATGGAGTCCGTTGTGCTAAGGTCTCAAGGCCTACTAACGTCTGCTGCCCTCTTACAATGATGGCCACAGAACTAATGAAAATTATGTTTCTTAGTGATTACTTTATAAACTTAGTATCCTGCTGAAATCAAAAGTATCTGGAGAAATTCACGTCCCTAGCTGAGAAACGTTCCCGTCTCTGGAGCCCACTTTGAATACTTACACTGGGTTGTGCTGCATGCCTCTTCCTCCTCGGTGACGGCACACTTCTTCTAAGGCATGTGTCCTCTCTCACAGCAAGGATCCACCCAAACCCTCTCCTTTCCTCACGTTTGCCAACACTGATTAACTTGTCGGGTCTTTTGAACATTGGTTGGCTAAGACCCATTGTCTTAGTTACTTCTGTTCTGTGATAAAACACCATGACCAAAAGCAATTTAAGGAAAAATTATTTTGTCTTAAGAATCCAGAGGGTGAGATGTCCATAATGGTGGAGAAGGCGTGGCAGCAGAAGCAGGAAGCTGGCTGAGCGTATCTCCACAGCACCCGGGAAGCAGAGAGAGTGAACTGGAGGTGTGGTGAGGCTACGAGCCTTCAAGCCCACAGTGATTAATTCCTCCAGCAAGGCTCCCCTCACAAAGGTTCTATATATCCCCAAGTGTCAACACCAGCCTTGGACTAAACGTTCAAATACGTGAGCCAATCATGGGCATTTCCCATTTAACCACCACCATCACGACCTACATACACACACACACACACACACACACCTATTTCTGGAGAAAGAAAGAAAGAAAGAAAGAAAAGAAAGAAAGAAAGAAAGAAAGAAAGAAAGAAAGAAAGAAAGAAAGAAAGAAAGAAAGAAAGAAAAGAAGAAGGGGGAGAAGAAAGGAAAGGAGAAAAGAAGAATTGTATATAAGAGACGTGTTTTTCAATCCTTTTTAAAGATCCATTCTTATTTTTCTTCATGTGCAAGTGTGTGTGTATGTATGTATGCCATATGCATGCAGGTGCTCATGGAGGCAACAGGGTGGAGCTGGAGTTATTGCCATGGTGAGCCACATAATAGGGAGTCTGGGAACTAGACACAGGTCCACTGGAAGAGTAGCAAGTATCCTTAACCACTGAGACATCTCCCCAAACCCAGCACTTTCCAGTTCTCAAACGCAGAGTTATCAGATGAGTTTTCTACAATTAAAAAAACGAATTGACCGTGCCCTGCCCAAGCCTTGTCTAAGATCACGTTCGTTCTGAATATTTCACGTGCTGGTCATGGAGGCTCGGGTTGCAAGGGCCCTGTTATTGCACTGCAGACTTGGGTTGCTGAGATTCTCCGAGCATCCCATGCTGCCTTTTTCATGGAAGCATGAACACAGAGCTGAATGTCTGGTGTTAAAAATCCAGCCTTCTTCACAAATCAGTTTTTACTTTTGTACTATCATTGCAGAGAGACCATGACTGACTTTCATGAGGTGGGTGGGAGTAGCCAAGCAATTTGATTTGCTGATAACAGCAGTGAGGTCAGAGTGTAAATCTTTATGGGCAAACAGGCAGAGATTCATTAGCCACATTCCTCTCCTTCACATTGATACTCATAAAAAAGGCAGAAAGGGTACTTGGAGAAAATCTCTAACTCTGTTCTTACAACCCATCCCTCTCTTTAACTCAATGTGAAATGCCACCAGCTCCTGGAAAGAGGTTTTATGGCCATTGCAAACTTAGAAAAAAACAAAGCATCAAGATTTGGTCTTCGTAATCACCACACTGTGTAGACAAATCAGTGTCTTAGCTTGCCTCCCCAATGCGTGCAGGAGAAAGCATTTATTTGGCCTACATATCCCAGTCACCACCCATTGCTAAGGGAAGCCGAGGAAGGAGCCCACGGCAGGAATCTGGAGATGGGATATGAAGCAGAGGCCATGGAGGAACACTGCTTATGGCTGGCTCCTCATAGGTTGCTCAGTTTACCTTCTTATACAGCCCAAGACCACCTTCCCGGAAAATGGCATTGCCCCATAGTGGAGTGGCCCTCCCCACATTGGTAATTTTAAAAAGTGCCCTACAGACTCGTCTAGAGGCCAATCTGGTAGAGGCATTTTCTCAGTTGAGGCATTTCTCAATTCTCTTCCCAGATAACTCAAGCCTAGGTCAAGTTAGGGGGGAAAAATTAAGCAGGATAACCAGGAAAGGAATTGATGACATAGAAAGATGTTAATATTTAGCACTAATTATTAGACAGAAATGAAGCAATGATTTTTTTTTAGAAACCTGATCCTGTTGAAGAAAAATGTCTTTTTTAAAAGATTCATTTTTATTTTATGTGTATGAGTATTATGCCTATGTGTATATGTGTACCGTGTGCATGCAGTACCCACAGAGCATGGATGAGGGGATGGAATTTCATAGAACTCTAGTTAAAGACAGCCATGAGACATCGTGGGAGCACTGGAACAAAAGTCTGGTCCTCCACAAAAATAGCAAAAGCTCATAACCACTGAGCCACCTCTCCAACACCCCCCAAATGCCTTTTCTTCATTCAGAATGACATAAAGTCTGCATTGCATGGACTGTTGGAGAGATAGACGGATGGAGTCATTAGTAAACACTGTCCTCTTGAGGCCCTTGCTCTCCTTAAAGTAATAATTCTCTCATGGAAACATCATATAACCAATGCTAGAGAATGCATAAATGTGAATTGACACATGAAATAGATTAAGTAAAAATTCAAGGTTTGTGAGATCTGTTGGAATTTGTTTGAGCAGCACTAAGTTCATAACTGAGTTTGGACTAGGTTTATTTGTAAGTCAGGAGAATGTGACATATGGGGAAAGGAAAGTTTAATGAAAATATAAAGAGAAAAAAGAACCCGAACTTCCCAGCTGACTTGCTGGGAAGCCGTGGGGAAATCACTTTTGCATCCTAAGTTCCATTCTGTTCATCCACAAAATAATTCTAAGGAATGATAAAATGCAGGGAGGTCACACATCAGTCAAGAGGGGCGAAAAACACTGCTGTAACTAAAGAACCTCGGCCCCATAAGGTTACCCTGAGTATTTTATTCTTCATTCAAGCTTCATGTCCACTGAGGGCAGCAGGGGAGACTGGCCAGTTGTCTTGTTTGGTCTCCTCCAGTCACCATCTTTAATGTGTTTTGTCTCCTGGATGAGAACCCTAGAGGAAGATCTCATGTCAGCAATTAGACATTCAGCTTGGATTAACATGATCACAACTCACTGGCCAGAAGTTTGTCTATCACCACATAGTTCAGAAGTACAATCGTGTCTGATGTTATGCAATACAGGAAAATAATTTTTGAGCAGACTCGATGCTCAGCATAGGTAGGTTCTATGAGAACTGAAAAGGAACACCTGTCAAGGGTCATTGTCATGTCTCACCCACTGAGTCTAGTAAATAACAGCTCTTGTTGCAAGCTATGACATTTCTGGTAAACACCAAATGATTCCTAGCAATTACCCTAAGATATGTAACATGTATCTACTTATAACATGTTATTATTGCTATTTTATAAGTAAGGAAACACACCCAGAGAAATTCAGTGTTATCTTTCAAACTGCATAACTTGTGGTCAGTCCTCTAGGTAGTTTGTCTTCAAGTTGCATCTACCTCAAGGGCCAGAGTTTCTGTGCAGCCTTAAACAATTCTCCTTTTAAGATGATGATCTGTATAAAAACATGATTTACTTAGTTCTTAATTACACTCACTCTTTATGAAGTAAATTACAGCACATGCTGGCATAATATACTCCTATCTGTCTATTTTACCTTCAGTTAGATTCTGTAGATTGAGAGGTACACATTCAAATTAGCAGCAGAATTTGGCAGTGCTGTAACTGTTATTCATGTGATACTGGTTTTGAAGACATGACAGATGCAAGGTTGAAGGAGTCGTGGAGAACAGCCGAGCTCAAGCTGTGTGCGACAGGAGGGAGTCACTATAAAGAAGTTCTGAGAGGCCAGAGTGTGCAGCTTCAGTTGCAGCGGAGACTCCAGGATTTCAGAGATACTGGGATTGCTTTCAGGACACCTGCCAAGGAGAGCTGAAAGTATAGAATGGGGCAGGCCTAAGAGAGACACTCACTGTGGGTGGCAGAGCTGGTGAGGTGAGGCTGCCCAAGCATCTTGGAGTACAGTCGATTTCATGACAAAGCTCCAGATGCTGGACATGACATTGCAGGATTTGGTCTTTACCCTGCTGGACTTTGAATTCTGGTTTGATCATTTCTCACTATGTGTGTGCCACCCCCACCCAGTCCCACCCCTGGCCATTTCTTCCAGTTTTTGTATAGGGTTGTTAAATAGGTGTTACTATATTTTGGAAATATGTAACTTGAATTTTTGTTTCATGGTAGTTCGTGGTTAAGAGATTCTTGGACTTTAAAATGTTGAGATTTTAAAGGTTTCAGAGATATTTTAGAGCTGACATTTTACTCTGTATTTTTGGTGACCATGAGAGCTTGGGGAAAGTGATGTGTTTATGTGTAAAGTTGAGAAGAGGTGTAGGTGTAGTATTGATGAGTAACTTTGCTGGTCAACTCGGAATAATATAGAATTTTCTGTGAAGCAAGTGTCATTGAAGGATTGTCTAGAGGTTGACCTGTGAGCTTGTCTGTACAGTATTGTCTTAATTATTTTAACTGACATGTAAAGGCCTGTCCACTCTGGGTAGCACCATTCCTTAGTAAAGAGTAGAGAAAGAGCTGAGCATGGCATTCATTTATTGTTCTCTTCTGACTGTGGACTGGTTACCATTTCTCTGAAACTCCTGTCACTGTGACTCTCTTGCCATGGCGGGCTAAAACCTGAAACTGTGACCCAAGCAAGCCAATTCTACCTTAAGTTGCTTTGGTTGGGTAAGTTTTGTCATGACAGAAAGGATAACTAAGACAGTTTCCCTGAGGATTTTGGTTGTAGCCGGTGAGGAGGATGCCCTGGATAATTGCAATGATTTC
Source organism: Cricetomys ansorgei (assembly GCA_026225945.1). Classification (NCBI taxonomy): domain Eukaryota; kingdom Metazoa; phylum Chordata; class Mammalia; order Rodentia; family Nesomyidae; genus Cricetomys; species Cricetomys ansorgei. The sequence continues at coordinate 2,315,500 of JAMJFZ010004042.1, forward strand.
AAGTTTTGGAATGGTTGCTGTAGAAAAGATGAATTTATGTTAGCAGAGGATAGACCAGAAGACAAAATATGGGCAAGTAAGTTTTAAATTAGTCTTAGTAAATGATGATTAAGAGTTGGCATAAATAATAGGTGAAAGACGTAGTAAAGGATGAGATCTAGGTCAATGGTTTCTTATCTCATAATCTTTGTTTTTCCTTGTTTCTCTCTGATGGGTCTAGTTTTCCTTGGGACATTTTCATGGTTAACTCCTTTGTTTAATTGTCTTAGGGTTTCTATTGCTGTGATACAACACTATGACCCAAAACAATTTGGGGAGGAAATGGTTGATTTTATCTTCTACTTCTAGGTCACAGTCCCTCACTGAGGGAAGCCGTGGCAGGAACATACGTCAGGAACCTGGAGGCAGGAGCTGTTGCAAAGGTTGTGAAAGAATGCTTTTAATGGGTTCACTCATAAACCTCATGGTTTACCCAGCTTGACTTCTTTAGAACCCAGGACCACATGCCCATGGATGGCACCACCCAAAGTGAGGTGGGCCCTCCCATGTCAATCGTTAAGAAAATATACCACATGCTTGTCCACAGGCCAGTCTGGTGGGAATATTTTCTCAGTTGAAGGTTCTGTATTTTCATATCCTTTGTCCTTTTACAGACATCTACCCACGTACTTCCTACCCTGATATCTTTCTCACCAATTTTCCGATCATCTTCTTTCCAAGTTCCTGACACCTGGCCAGTCCATTGGCCACAACCCAGTGAACAATTGCACAGCTGACCATTTCTCCTTTCAAACAAAATGTATGATTACATGTACTACCTGATGTTCTACTCACTGTGAGGATTTTCTTTGCTGGTGTCTTTCAGGATTGTCCCAGGAAGAGGTTGTAATACAGTTGTCCACTTCTCAGTGGTCCCTGTATAACATGCAGAACCATCAGTAAACCAGGCCCTAGTTTTCTCTTCCTCAGTCAGATGATGATAGGTCAGACCCCTGAACCTATAGGTGCACTCTTGGCAGCAGACAGCATTGTAACAGGAGCAGAAACCATAGGCTTTGGGGCAACTTCTTCACGTAACTTGCTTGTGCCTTCAGCACCTGCTCATGCCTCATCACATATATACCACTTCCATTTGATAATAGATTGCTGCTGTGCACATCCTACTTTATGACTTGGTGGGTTGGGTAACACCCAGCTCATGATAGGCAGCTCAGGTGGCATGGTAACTTCTTGGCCGGTGGTCAAACATTCAGTTTCCACTAAGGCCCCTTAAGGAGGCTAAGAGCTGTCTCTCAAAGGGAGAATATTGTCTGCAGATGATGGTAAAGCCTCTCTCCCAAATCCCAAGGATCTCTTCTGTGATTTGCCTATAGGAATCTGCCAGAAACTCCATACAGCATCCCAACTGCCACTGACAACTCAAGTACCATCAGGTCTACTGGATCATATGGTCCAAGCCTGTAAGCCATTCTAATAAATGGCCACATATATTCCGTAAATTCTGTTCCTCTAGAATACCCTGACTAATACAGGTCTCCTGTTCCAAAATGACTCTAGCTTGTGTCAACACAAAACTAGTCAGTTCATTAATTAAACTTTTCATGTCTGTGACAAACTGTCAGGTTACCTTAAAATGAAAAGAACATACCATGCTCCATGTCAAAGCTTTCAGTCTACTATAGCAAGGAAGGGGTATAGGACAGTATGCATGAGGACAGATAGAAATGAAGAAAGAGAATGTCTGTCGTAGTGAGCTTTCTCTTTCCCATATTATCTCATGGGGCCCCAGCCTATAGGATTGTGCCATCCCCATTCATAGTACATCTTCCCCTTTAGTGAGTTAATCTTCTCTGGGAAGACTATTTAGATGCTTCTCAATCCAGTGATCTTGACAGCCAAGGTCACCCATCACACTCACGTTCTTTACTGAATGTGCTGGTTGGTCTTATGACAACATGACACAAACTAGAGTTATCCGAAAGGAGGGAACCTCAGTTGAGAAAATGCCTGTATAAGATCTGTCTGTAAGGCATTTTGTTAGTTATTGATGATGGAGGACCCAGCTCACTATGGGTGGTTCCATCCCCGGCTTGTGGTCCCAGGTTCTATAAGAAAGCAAGCTGAACAAGCCATGTGGAGCAAGCCAGTGAGCAGCATTCCTCCATGGCCTCTGCATCAGCTCCTGTTCCTTCCCTTTTTGAGTTCTCATCCTGGCTTCCTTTGATGGTAAACAGCGATACGGAAGTGTAAGCCAAATGAACCCTTTCGTCCCCAACTTGCTTTTTGGTCATGGTGTTTTGTTGCAGCAATAGAAATCCTAACTGAGACACTCAACATCTAAACGAAAGTCACTTCCTCAGAGTCCTAACCTGCCTAGATAATATCTTCATTATCCAACCTACAGAAAGTACCTCCCAATTTCCTCTTTGTCACACTGGCTGAAAGGCTGTCCTGAACAGCACCAGTCTTTTCCTGAAATGCCATCCTGTGTTAGTGAGTGGTCTCTACTCCAGTTTGTTTTGCCATCATTGTATCTAAGACAGAGATTGGCACAGAAAGGGTGCTCAGAATTCTGCACAGGAGCCAGTAAGATGGGCTTATTAAATTGTCACCTCAATGTAGGTTTATTTATAAACCTAGAATTCATAACAAATGTCTTATCTGAAGATGATTGTAAGTCATTATTCACTCAAAGATGGAGCACTTATAAATAAATTGTGATATGTTTCCTAATATGGACATAGTCTAATAAAGTATCACGAGTTCCAGGGCTTGTGTTATTTTGTGTAAGAATCAGGAGTAGATAGATAGATATAGAATTGCCCAATTAATTACAGAACAAGGTTAAAGATCAGGGGTCTAGATTGGTACATGGTTTTCAAGGATGGCTACCTTGAGTTTTTTCTCTTCCTTCTACATAGACATTTACCACTTTTCCTATAAACAACCTATAAACAACAACTATAAACAACGTCTACTTCCCCTTAAATCATGATTCCCTCTAAATTTGCTTTTATTAAGAAAATGTAGGCAGAATTAGTGTAGTGACATTTCTGGCCCATATTTTAAGAAGACTAGCCACTTCTTCCTCCTCCCTTTGGGAAAGAGGCCATCAGGTAGGAAGTCTGACTACTCTAAAGCCTCAGCACTCTGAGAAGCCGCACTGGAAATGTGAACAGATAAGTAATCTTGGATGTCTCAGCCCCAGAAAATCCCATGTGAGACAGAAGGACCACCAGCCTGAGCCCAGCCTGGATTGCAGGCTTGTGAGCAGTACTGGATTATATATATTTTAGGGTGGTTAGTTACTCAGTGTGTAGCACAGATGTCTTCACATGCAAGAGCAGTATGCAGGGACAAAGAGATGGCCTTTACTTGTGGACTAATAGCTCTGGAGAATGAGTCTTCCTAGGAGTCCTTTGCCAGCTCACCTCTTACTAAGTTTCTCTTCAAGTGTTTCTTATTGGGATCGGAGTTCTGCACACAGGTTAATTGCAAGAGTAGTCAGGAGCAAATCTCTGTCACTTTCTGTACTTCCATAGGACGTAAATCTTCCAGCAAGAGAGAAGAATGGGAAGGCAGGACTCTGTAGTTCCTGAGTGAACAGCCAATGGTGTGGCCTCATCTAGGAATAGAACACCCGGGTGCAGGGTGAGGTGGAACCCCACAATGAAGTGAAGATAAACAGAAAGGCCTAGGACAGGCAGGTGCCTGTGAGTTCCAGGAAGACAGTTTCAGAGAATTAGCTCTTTGCTAGCAAGCACTGCAGAGCCTTTCAGTAAGTTAAAGCCTGCACAGTGCACATTGGATTTAACAATCAAGGATTCTCTGATGGCCTGGGAAATAAATATAATGATATAGTAAAGTTGGAAATTGAATCATCCTGAGAGGTAGAGTGGGTGACGGATGAGAGAAAAGCGACAGTAGTCTAAACCTCTGATGGGTTGGCTGCCTAGCTTGGAGATAAGGAGAGGATTTTAGAAGTGGAAGAGGGCATGCTCCCCTTTTATGCAACTGAATTCTAAGCAGTTTTTCTATTAAGTGCTTGCCCTGCTTGGATCATGAGTTCTTTCCCAGTGTGATGCTCAAACAGAATTCTGGTCTTAAGGACCTTAAGTACGTATTGGGGGAGGGTTGGCAATGTATATACTAAGGTGAGAGCAGGGCATTAGAGATGGAGTTGAGTGATTCTACAGACAAGAGTGAAATGGGAAGGGACGACAGAGGGTTTCATTTTAACCTGTGTGCCCAGAGGATATCTCATAATGGGAAACCACCGCGGGAATGTAATGGGCGTGAAGGAGAACATTCCAGGTAGAGGCCACACGCTGTAAAGGTTCAGATGCTAGAGAAGGCTAATGTGTCTTAGACTGTGGACACGTAAACATCACCGTCTTTCCAGCAGCACCCAGGCAACAAAGACTGATAAGTGGCTCATTCCTGGATGAAAAGCTGTCTTGCATGAATTTATTGATGTGAATTGGGATTGCAGAGGCACGTGGGTATTTTAAAATCATATCAAGGAAACTGGGCCAAAGAACTTATTTATTACACCAGGAGGAGATGTTGGACTAGGAAATGAGAGAGTCTGAGTGGGGGAGGGATGGAGGTTGGGTCTGTTATGTCACAGCCAAAGGTTTTAGACTCTTACTTTGAGAGCAGTGGGGACACTGGGTGATAGAAATCTTAACAGGGTCACATTGGAAGCAGCATGAGGCCTGAAGGCAAAAGCTAGGAGAGCAGTTAGGGACCCAAGTAAGCTGCAGGTGGGTCAGGCAGCAACAATGGCAGCGATGAGTGAAATTGGAGACACAGGTGGCAAGGACATAACCTACAGGTGGGTTTACATCATGTTCCTCAGGAAGCAGGAAATAGAGAATGGGGTGGGAATTTAGGGGGTGACTACTATACAAGAGTGCAGAAAGCAGGGTTGGTCAGGGGAGCCACTGTTTGCCCATCTGACTCTCTGACCATCGACATATTCCTTCATCTGGACCCAGCCCTGCCCCTTCACATGTGCATCTAGACTGAGCTCCACGGTGCTCTCTCAGCTCTCTAACACTCAGCCACCTGCTCCTGGTGACTTCGCTTCTACCTGTAGCCAGTTTCTGTTTGTTACCTTATCAAAAGATTCCATTTATAGTCCTATTGGTCAATTCTGATGTCTCTTAAACTCTGCGGTAGCCTCTTTAACCTTTTGTATCCATTCTGTAACCCACATACATACATATGTACAGATATATAGTTACTATGCGGTGTGTGATGTGCTGGTTAGTATTAATTATTAAAGTTGAAAGAGAAGAATCTGTGTTCCCCTCGGCAGGATGTCTAAGAAAGCAGGATTGCCTGGCAAATGGCTGCCCTTGAAACCAGCATGTCTTGTGGAGAGTTTATTGTTATTTAGTAGGTTCTAATGTTGTGAGAAGACCCAAGCATTCCTCTATTTCTCACATAGCCTCATAAGTTTCCCATAAGGTAACTTGCTCAAAATCAGCAGCTGGAATCAGAATCAGAGCCTGTGTCCGTGTTCTGGAATAGGGCGGGAATCCCCTACCCTTGGCTGTCTTTGTAAAGACCACATAGAAGAGAGGAGCACGTGATGGCGCTACTGCAGCGCCCGTGTCTCAGGAGCAAGAGTTCCACCATGTTCCACCATGGCAGCATTACCATGGCTAGGGCTTTTACTTTAAGCTTCCCAGGCAAACTCAGAACATTTTCAGTATTTTTAGTTAATCATGAGTGTATCCTTTTCTTGAGGCTGGATTGTTGGCTCAGTCAATAAAATATATACCAGTGAAGCTTGAGGACCAGAGTTCAAATGCCCAGTACCCATATAAAAGTACTGCTGTCATCCCAGAACTAGGAAAGTAGAAATAAAAAGACACCCTGAGATATGTTGACTGGGCATCCTGGCCTGAGAGTGAGCTCCAGTTGCAGCGAGAGACCTTGTCTCAAAAAGTAATGTGGGCAGGGTTTGGGAGACAGCTCAGCAGGTGAAAGCATGTACTGCCCTGGGAGAGAACCTGAGTTCAGTTCCCACTTGTAAGCTGGCTTACAACTTTCTGTAACTGCAAATCCAGCGGAATCCAAAACGCCCTCTTCTAGTCTCAACAGGCATTGCATCCACATGCACATAACCATAAAAAATACAAATGCAAATAAAGTAAGTCTCAAAAGAGAGAAGAATTTGCTGCATTGCCTTCCTGTCAGATCTGAAGTGAAACAGTTGCCTGAACATTCTGGAAAGAAGCAGATGCTCCACTTAAAATGAACCAGAGACCAGGGGAAAACTTAACATCAAGATTGTTCCTGAACTCTGAGCACCACTGTCCGTGTCAGGGCAAACTATGAAATCCACATTTTATTTCTGTCCCTTTTTTGGGGGGGAGGGGTGCTGTTGGTACTACAGAAGCACCAAGCTGCTAATAACTATTGAATTTCCCAGGAAACATGGGTTACAGCATTTGGAAAACATAACATAGTTACAAATAATTTTTATGTTATAGGATTTAAACATCTTTTTTAAAATTGTTTCTGAGAAAGAGTGAGGTAATCGCAGATCTATCAGCCACTCCCTGCCCAATGCTTTCACTTCTTTAATGCAAGAAGAAAAACATTTTGAAAAATATATGAGCAGATATCGCTTTCTGCATATTTAAAATGAAATTGCTCAATCCATCAAGGTATTTTCCCTAAGAGAAATGATTGGAAGGGGTGACGCATGACTCTCGCTTTTGAGAGAAGCCAGAGTAATACTGTAAATCGACTCTTATTTTCTGGGCTGTCTGTTGGGAAGGAAGTTTTCATGACTCTCCTCTGGGACAATTTGGTAAGTTTCCATTCCGAAGGATTCTGTCCCCTTCCTCAGCTACTCAGTGCCCTTTCTCCGTATGTCTGCTCCTCTCTTCAGTACCGAACACTTGCCTGCTGTCCCTTCCCAGGCTGCATTCCTGCCACACCCATGCTATCCAGCTGAGTCTACTGTGATCCTGACATTAAGGAGAGTCACTAGAACTTTCTATCCTCCTCCTCTAACTAAATAGAAACAAGCTTCCACTTTGATACGCTACAAGGGCTGGAGAGATAGCTCAGCGGTTAAGGGCACTTGTTACTCTTCCAGAAGATCAAAGTTTGGTCTAGTACCCATGTCAGGCAACTTAACCTCCTATAACTCCAGCTCCAGCTCCAGGAGACCTAATGGCTTCTTCTGTGCAAGTGCAAGCACCTGCACACACATGACTATATCCACATGCACACACACACACATACACATGTAATTCATAATTTAAAAATATAGAATCTCAAAATGAGAGGCCAGCAAAATGGCTCAGTGTGTAAAGGCACTTACCAATCCCTGCAAGTTGCTCTCTGACCTCCACATGCTCACCCATGCTCACCATGGCATGCATACTTTCACGGCTGCACACACAGTAAGTAAATAAAATGCAATGCACGTTTTCTGATTCCCAGATGAGAACATGATGTGTAAAAATCATCTTTTTAACCCAAGCACCACTTTGCTTGCTTCCATGCATAAGCCAGAAATGGGTAGAATTCCTGAAATGTGGCCTTGAGAACTTAAATGTCAACATTCAATGACATGTCGACATGCAAGCATCTACCTAAAAATTACAAGATGAATCTGAATAAAAGTTAGAAAGTAAGACAGTGACCAAAAGATAGAAGCTTCTAGAAAGATGATGGACACGAAGACCCTCTCCTACCCCATCCCATAATCAAAGCAGGACAACCTGGGAAAGGACGTGTATGCTGTGAGTCTCAGTAGTAACCCAATTATACATGAGCCTTCATGAATCTTGTTGACAAAAATGGGTGATTGAATAAAGAAATGAATGGAGAAGAAAGTGAAATTCTTCCTCAGAGGAGAGTTAAAATGAACAAGGAAAGCATGTCAGGGACAGAAAAATAACCACTAGAGACACAGGGTACGGATACTGCAGGCCTCCTCCTTGTATGCATGTGGAAATGAGTGACTAGAAGCTTAAGATGAAGGGGCATTGATATGGCTGTGGGATATCTCAGTGCAGTGTTTATTAAGGACTGCAGGGACCTCTCAGTCAAGTGCTTGCCGTGAAGCGTGAGAACTGAGTTTGAGTTCCAGGTATGGTGGTACCCATCTATGATACAACCCTGGAAAGGAGACAGGATCCCTGGGGTCAACTGGCTATACTTGCCTACCTACTGAGCTAGTTCTGGATCCAATGAGAGGGCCTATCATAAAAATCAAGATCCACAACTCCTCAAAAAGGACACTTGAGATTGACCTCTGACCTCTACATACAAGCACAAAATGTGCATTCCTACCTATCTATACACACAAGGACCTTCACACACACTAACATGTATGTGCACGCACACACACACACACACACACACACACACACACACACACTATTCATTACAAAGGAAGCAACCCTGATAACTCTTTAACCCAGTGACCCCTTAAGCTACTTACTCAGCAAAGAGATGGTGTTGTGACTCCACTAAATCAAAGCTCAAGCTAGTCACATGATGACATGTTATCTCTGAGACGTTTCCACCCAAATCTATACCCTCAACCGAAGTCTGACAAACCCAAATTGAATAATATTCTATGAACTACTTGACAGTTATTCTTCCTAAATGTAAAAGACAGAAAAGAAAAGTATGGGAAGGAGGAGCCATTTTAGATGGAGAAGTCTATGGTGACACACAGTTCACAGATCAACATAAGACCTGGACTGGATTCTGGACCAGAATAGAAACATCAGCAGAAAAGCTATTAATGCCTGGAATAAGTGCTGGGTTAGGCTTCAAGTCCTTGTGTATACCTAAACACTGCATACGGCATGTTGGCTTCCTAGTGCTGATAATTGTGCCATGGCTGTGGATGATGGTATCAGTGGGAAAAGCTGACAGGTGTTCGGGAAATATGTGCAGGTTCCAAACCTTCTCTGTAGGTTTAAAATGATTAAAGGGCAGTTTATGTTAAATGTCAAGACTTCCCTGAGATTCCAATGCTGCTTTTACCATCCAGGTGACAAGATGCATCTCATGGTTTTAAGCTTATGTCTTTATCTTGCCGTGAGCAGGGCCATTGTCCAAGGCCAGGGTATACTTGTGTTTGGAACAGTCTTGCCCGGCAGTGTTATTCTGGTTTGTTTGTAATCAGCTTCATCTGAGACCTCTGCATAGCTGACTTTTCCACCTAAATCTTCAAGTTCAAATCTGCCACTGCGAATTCTCTTTGCTGTACTTCCCCAGTTACCCTTTGCTATCTAACACTTCACCCCAAACTCAGTGGCAAAAACACCAGTGGACGCTCACTATTGTGACTCTAGAGGCTCAGTAGTGGGTCTTCCATAAAGTAGTGATCGAAGTGTTGTCTGGGCAGGAGGATCTGAAGCTCCCTTGGGATTGGCAGGTTGGCTTCTAAGATGGCTGGGTGGCACATCTGCCAGGAAGATGGAGCTGGTGCTGGGAGAGTTCACATCTCCACAGTAAGGCTTGAGTGATTTCCTGAGAGGGTAGCTACCATGTCACAGGCTTGGATTGTCCCAGATCTGAAAGCCAGGCTAAAGTTGGGCTGTTGGGCTGCCATCAGGCCTGATGTGAGATTCGGAGCCTCAGCCTGCCACCTGCTTCAGAAGACATGCCCTGCCTTCCCATCTTCCTGTTGTTGACCAACCCATCCTATCTACTCATGTGAGACTCAGAGATACCCTGGTAATAGCAGCTCAGAAGCAGTTGGGAGTCAGTATCTGCAAGAGCTTCTGGTTCTGGAGACGATCCCCACACTTGGCTTCTCAAGGAGCCCTGGTAATGGTCATGGTGCTTCTGGTATGGTGAAGGACATGGTGGTGTTGGTTACTTTCCTCCCACACTGTTCTTGTCTGATATTTTATCTGTATTGTTTCAACCTAGCATTTCCATGACCATGTCTAAGTAGCTGTCTAATATTCACTATCTACTGCATCTGAATCATCTGGAATGCTCTGTTCAGACACAGATTCCATGAGATTTCACATTTCTAAGTCATTTTTGGGTGCTGCTCATGGTACCTTCTCTGCATCTTTAAACTTGTAGTTCAGTAACTCGGATTACTCTGTGTGCAGGTTCTTAGTAACATGGATTCTGTCTGGGACAGCAGAAGGGAGCATGTGAGGGTTTGAGGAGTTTGGGAGAAAATTTGAAGAGCATATGTGACACAGTTGTAAATCACTGCAGGCTCACCGTGGGCATTTGATGTCCTTTTTCAGCCTACATGCTGGGCAGTTGTCCGAAACCATGAAACACACCACAGTAAAATGCCAGGAATCAGGCTGCATGTGTCTCATGGCTGAGATCATGTTTCACACTGGGTTGCTCTGCCATCCCTAGGCCAGGTCTGGGTCTGCGTGGTTGCCTGGACAGCAGCTGCCTACCCAGAGATGATGCCCAACAGCTGAAGGTGTGAGGCAGGACCAGGAAAACCGTCTTAGTTGTAGAAGCTGAGATTAAAATGGCCACGAAAACTTGTAGAACTATCCATGCTCCCAGCTGTCACTGTTCATTGAAAAGGTTCTCTACATGCTTGTGGCATTTAAGAAGGAAAGAATGAGGTGGCAAGACAGAGCCAGAGGACGTGTCAGCTCTCAGGTTGGCTATTGCTGAATTTCCACTTGCCTGTGTTCTCACAAGGTATCGAACATCAAGACGTAGAGTGGGTGCTAGACAAAATGGGTGAGGGGTATTGACGGGAGAGGGAGAGGAGAGGCAGAGGGGAGGGACAGGAACGGAGAAGCAGTACTTTCTCTCCCTCTCCATCTACTCTGATCACATACAAACACCATCCGCCTTGGAGAGGATTCTCATGATAACAAATTATCTGTGAGGATGAGAGCACAGTCTACATCTGTCACAGTTCAGAATCATACGAAAGAAATTACTTTTCTGTCTCATTAAAACAAGAGAATTAATTTAAGCCATTCATTTACATCTAAAGAACTAAAACAATTTTTCTTGTTTTCCTTTAAGAAAAATATAAAAGAAAAATAATGAACCCTTCTTGGTACCAGTATGTGTGTGGGGGGGAGGGTGGGGGGTTGTTTTACTTTTTTTAATTAATCTTTTTTATAGGTCATAAGAGGAAAGAGATGAGTTTTGAAAAGTGAAAAAAGTATTCCTAATATTTCCTCTTTTGATACAAATTTTTATAACATTATTAAGACAAATCAGTCTGTCATACATGTAACTATTTGCTGATTGCTGTATGTATGCATGTGGAGCTAAGATAGTAGGGGTGGGGTCCACAGAGTGCAGAAGTCACAGGTGCCTGCCATCTGGAGCTGTCATCCACAACCATAGCTAAATTGAGTTGTGGTAAATTTTAGAACATATGGAAAGAAGATAAAAAGCAAACACAGCAACAAGATAACAGTGTTCTGGGTAGACGAATGAACGGATAGACAGGTAGACGGATGGACAGATAGATAGGCTTGACTTTAACTTTGGAAGGCATTCCTGACACATTCCCCAGGGGAAGCCTGTGAGCTGCAGCACTGGAGGGGCACACTCCTATTTGTATGGTTATTTTCATCGTTGGGCTCATATTTTGTGCATATGTGTGCTGGCAGAGTACTGAAGTATGAGTGATGAATGTTCTAGAGAGAGGCAACAAGCATTGGCACAGGCCATGATGGAAAAAAGGGTGGTCTCAGGAACCAAGGAAGGTGCTGTGGAGAGGATGAGAAATTGTGCCTGTGGCTGAACATGACCTTGACCTTTTCAGAGATGGCAGGAGTATATGGACAGCTTGACCCTTGACAGACGGAGGCTAATGAAGTCAACATCACTTTTGTCCTGGTTTGATTCTCTGTCAGTGTGATAAAACACTGCCCAAAAACAACTCAGTGAAGAAGGGGTTTGTTTTAGCTTGCAGATTATAGCCCCTTATCAAGGGAAATCAAGGCAGGAACTCAAAGCAGGAACCTGGAGGCAGAACTTGATGCAGAAGCCATGGGGGAGTGCTTACTGCCTTGCTTTCCATGGCTTTCTCAGACTGCTTTCTTAGAGCGCCCAGGACCACCAGCCCAGGACTGGGATCACTCACAACGGGCTGGGCCATTAATTACCAAGTGGCCAATAACTATCAAGAAAATACCCCATAGACTTGCTTACAGGTTAGTTTGATGGATAGAATTCCTTAATTGATGTTCTCTTTTTCTCTAGGCAACTCTGTTTTGTGTCAAGTATAAAAAAAAAATGGCCAGTGGTAACACACACCTTTAATCCCAGCACTTGGGAGACAGAGGCAGGAGGATCTCCATCCCAGTTTGAGGCCAGCCTGTCTACAGACTAAGTTCCAGGAAAACCAAAGCTTCACAGAGAAACCCTGTGTTGAAAAACCAAAGAACAACAGCAAGCCACTAACCAACACAACTTTCTCCCCAAGGATATGATACCATTAGTCTATTTTCACTCTTGTTTCCTTGTGGGTATACAGTTAAACTCATTAAATGTGACTTCCATTTCCACATTGCAACTGATTTTTAGCAAATTATCACTTGTCTCTTGCTGCTGTCAAATCAAGGAAGAATAGTTGCTTTTCTTGGGAGATTTTCAACGTCGCCCACCCTCACTGATTGTACCTCTCTGTGAGGTCCTTTTTCGTTCATGTTCATTAGTCAAAACAAAACATTGAGAGCACTCATATCATGCAGATGTGAGAACAAGGCTGTCTTCTTTACAGCCAGCTGCTAAAAATATTTGAAAAACTATAAAACGATACCAGTCTTCTCGCAGTTTCGTTTTGGGAAATGTAGTTATTTTGATAAAGTTATTCATCTTACCAAGAAATGGCTATTCGGTTATTATCATTTTAAATGATACCTTCCCAGGGGTTGCACTTTAAATGGAGCAATGAACAATTGTTTCTGTTGCTCCAATTTTAATCCTACTAAGGTAAATGACAATTGATATTTAAAGATCTCTTCAGAAGCCTTTAAGGCTGTGAAGGGTCATGAGACCGGAATGTTTTTCAAACAGTGACACCAAAAGCAATGGAAAGTAATGCTGTACCCATTGAAGCTGGCAGAGAAGGAGGCCCTGGGTGTTGTGCTATGGGAGCACTTTGCAAGAGTCCCCAAGTTCTGCCTTCTGGATGACCTTGCGTTGAACCCATCTCTCTGATCACCAATACTATCCTTGGGTTAGAATGACTTCATTAAAATTCACCTCCCACTAGGTCACCAGCACAGCATCGCGCTCACCTGTTTTGATTTTTCTGCTCAGTGTGCACGCATGCGTAAGCCAGTCCTGAGATGACCATTATTTGTGGATTCCTTACCTTGGAAAGAATGGGGAGAGACTCAAATGGCCTGTCCACAATAAGAGTGGCAAGTGAGAAGACAGAAGGTGGGGATGTAACAGATGTCATTGCTTTGGCCTTTTTGTCCCATGGCAATACCTGAGTGCTTACCGTTCCTAGACCATGTGCAGCATGCCCAGATAAATCTCAATTTCAGATGAAAAGCAAATATTTTATTTTGCATAATTATGTTCCCACTATTGCATTCCTCTCTGACTCGGTGTCTTGTGTCTCTATTCACTGAATCTCAAAATTCTAACTCCTTGAGAATAAACATTTTGTGGCTCAGTGAGCAATTTTTGCTTCATTCATTGCTTTTCAAAGTATCTACTTAGTGCTTTGCACTTTGAAAGGATATGAAGAGATCAGTATAGTTTTAAAAGATTATGAAAAACACTTTATCCAAATGAAATCGGGTGGTATTGGATGGATGTGTTCATTGAAATGGGGTGATATTTGATACATAAGCTCCCTGGGGAAGACGTTTTCTCACACTGCAGCTTTTAAGAATATAGTTTCGAGTCCTGCATACCCATCTCCCTAACCGTCTTTGTCTTTCATTTAGGCGATATGTCTGCATTCCTTCGGAATGAGTAAAGCCTTAATGAATGCTGCATTTTAACTCATTCACTCAGTCCCAGTTGCTGGGTGCTGTCCGGGGTGCTGAAACGGCAGCCTTTCTGGAAGACACCGTGTCCGGGGAGACAGATGATAGATGCATGCATGAAAGATCTGCTGGTGCAGATAGTTCCGAGGGAAAGCAAACATATGAAGCAGCACAGAGGTGCTCTGAGTTTGCTAATAGCTGTGGCACTTGGGGAAGGGCTCTTTAATGAGATGGTTTTTCAGCAATAAATCGAAGGAAGGATGGAAGCAGGCAGGGCACTGAGGATATCCTGGGAAGAGCTTTGCTGGCCAAGAGGAAAATAATCATAAGGCTCTTAGGTAAGAAAACGATGTATATAACAATAATAAACAAAGAAGAGGTTATGATTTTAACAGAGAATGGGGGAAGAAATTGATGTAAATATAGTACCCGTGTATAAAATTCTCAAAAAATTAAAATCCTTCAGTTGAACAAAGGAAAATGACTGGTCGGTCAAAGAGCTGGTAAGGAAGGTCAATGTGGCAGAAGCCTAGTGAATGAGGAGGAGGGCAGTAAGGAGGCCTGTGAAGTATGGGCATAGTAGCAGTGTTGTAGACTCCCCTCCTTAAACTGTAGGTCACAGCCCCATGTGGGGGTGTAACTTAGTATGGAGGCTGGAGTCGGCAATAGTAAAAAGGCTCTGATTGATGCAATAGCCAAAAATTAATTTGAAATAGAATCTACTAAGTTGGAGATGTTCCAGGCAGCAGACACCTGTGTGCATTGTGTCACCGCAGCCTGGCTTCTGAACTCACAGCGTGCACACGCTGCACTTTGCATACTGTCACACCAGGCAATGCCTCCTCCCATACACAGACTTCCTAGAACCCCTTGGCTTAGGTTCAGGACTACTGTGTGTGGTAACTGACAGTATTTTACTGTACAGTAAAGTGTTCTTCCCTTATAGAAACACAATGGCCCAATTACAGAACACAGACATTGAAATTTTTATTGTTTGAAAATTTCACATATTTATATCATGAATTTTAGTCATTTTTGCCCCCCCTGTTCCATTTCCCAGTCCCCTTCCTCTCACTCTGGAGCCCTTGCCCTCAAGAAACTCCTCTTCTACTTTCATGTCTTCTTTCTGTGTGTGGCTCACTGAGTTTAATTAGAGTTTCATGCCTGTGCATGAGTCAGAGGTCATTTCCTAAGCAAGGGAAGCTGCAGAGCATGATGCACAATTGTTACTTCTCCATTCTCAAGCTCTTACATTTTTTTCCCACCCCTTCTTCTGTAGTGTCCCCTGATCTTTGATGGGATGATACAGCTGTGTCATTTAGGGTGAGCACTTCACCATCACTGTCTCAGCACTTAGGCCAGTAAGGAAAAACAAAGACTTCTAATATTCTCCCACCATCCCTCAAATGTTGCGTCTTTGTCTTGGATTGTTCTAGAATGTTTGCTTTTAAAAGTTTGCTGCAGCTCCCAGAATCTTCCTTTGCATATTCTGTTGCTGGACCACATTCACAAATATCTTAAACAATAGTCTTTCTGCTTACTGACACTACTCAAGTCTACAAAACACCAAGGGCACTAGCTGATTTATTATACTGGGAAAAAAAAATCTTTAAAATGTTAAGTAATAAGATACTCTATGTTTCAAGAAGTCAGGAATGCATCTTAGTGTTCCAATATTTTAGTACATCCATGCATCTCCTTTACCATTCAGCTACATTCCCCATAGAATTATTTCACTTACTTGGTATAGATCATTAAATAGCATGTTGGCCAGGTCTTGGATACTATAACAAAATACTAGAGATAATTTTATGACAAGAAAGGTTTCCCTATGAGTCAATTTTGGTTGGCAGAGCCAAAAGTCTACTCTGACTAGGAGGAAAAAGAAGAGCTCAGGTCCCACAATCAACTTCAAGGGCATGCTCCCAGTGACCTGAGGACCTCCCATTGGGCCCCATGTCCCCAGGGATCTAGATCCTCCCAAGCATCTAAATATGTGAATGTCCCTTGAGATATTCAAGATCCAAACCATAGCAGGTGGTTTATGACTAGGGTGGTGGGGCCATGATGTGGTTAAAGCTGATGTTCTCTAGGACAGCTACCAGATTAGCTCTGGGAATCTCAACAGGAGGCAGTTATCTGCCATGGTGAGCAGCAGCTACTGACTGGCTGGTTCTTATGGAGAGGGAGAAGTGATTGAGAAACAGTTCAGCTCCAAGGTTCAGAAAGGCAAACAAGTTGTTCACCCTCCATTGACCACAAGTAGAACTTTGCCATCTTCTTCTCAGCAGACAGACATTTGATATGGCAGCTCATGGGTGGCTGAAAGGGATTCTGCAGTATGCTTGTTCTGTAGATGTACAGAGTTCATTAGATGTGTGTTAAGCTTATGGCCAATAATAAGAGCTTGAACACTAGAATTCATGCCTTTCTCAGTCTGACAGACCAACTTACAAAGTTAACCTTCACAATGAGCTAATGTCCTTGCTACATGCTTATAAATTAACTGTCTGCTATCAACCTTTCTGGCAATTATGAGTGTGTTTTGGGAATGCGAATATATATATATATGCTTTTAAGATACAGGCTTGTTTGAGAAACACCAGCTGTGCATAAATACATAGCACTGGCTGTCAGACGCCCATCAGCGATGGCCTAGAAACTGTTCTGTGCCTCCCACTCCATAGCGTTACGACGGTGAATATGATAGAAGCACATGAGATTCTCGCTGTGACATTTAAGTTTGAATTCTTGAACGTGGGTAAGTTTTAGACACCTGCTGTGCCACCCTGGGGCCTGTAGTTAGCCACACACTACTGTGCACTCAAATTATGTTCAGAGGGTAGATTTCATGTTAGCAGTTTTTAACACAAACAGACACATGCCCACAAAGGAACTCAAAGCAACCATAGGGGAGGTGTGTGTGTGTGTGTGTGTGTGTATGTGTTCCAATGTTGTGATGATATCACAGGCCTTTATACTACCAAACTCATTAAAATGTATTTATTAACTATGTTCAGTGCACTTGTGGTCCCACTTGGGAGAAAAAGACAAGAGTACCCCTGGGGCTCACTGGCCAGCCAATCTATCCAAGTTGGTTAGCTTCAGGCCCAGTAAGAACCTGTCTCAGAAAATAAGGTGGAGAGCACTTGAGGGAGACACATGATGTTGACCTCTGGACTCCACACACATGTGCATATGGGTGCTTATATACACATACATATACATGTAGGTTCATATAGATACACGAACATAACAACCTGTCTGTCTTTGGTTAGGCACTCAAACCAGGAGTTTCAGCAAATTAATATTTTGCTTTTAATTAGAATGTCTCCCGAAGGCTCGGATATTCGAATGCTTGGTCCCAAGTTCCTGATATTATTTGGGTGGGTTTATAAAGTGCGGCCTTGCTGGAGGAAGTATGTCCCTGGGGGCAGGCTTTGGGTATTTATAGTCTCACCCCTCATCCAGGCTGCTCTCTGCTTTGTGCTTGCTGTTGAAGATGTGAGCTCTCAGCCTCCTGTTCCTGCTTCCGCATGCATTTGCTTCCATTCCTCCCTGCTCTGATGGACTCTGTGGTGCTTTTCTCTGGGACTGTAAACCAAAAGAAACTCTTCTTTCTATAAGTTGCCTTGTCATGGTGTTTTATCACAGCAGTAACCAGTGACTAATACAACAGCAGGAAGAATTTTTATAGTCATTAACACCGAAATGGGGCAATGACAGTGACCGGCAAATTATGAAGACAGTGCTTTGTGCTCGGCACCTGGTGCTCAGTGTCTAGTTGCCATGTTTACATGCACAGACACCAGGGTGAGTTAGGTGCCATTGCTGCTTGCTTAGATGGAAGAGACTGGGCTGGAATTCAATACTGAAGTGAATATTCTGCCTCAGTCATGTGCTTCAGACTCAGTTCACCGGGGAGACAGGTCCTCATTAAAGAGATCTGCAACTAAGAGTTGAAGGGAGACACTAAAAGCATCTCTCTAGAAGTGAAGCCCCTCCATCTTTTTCTCAATCAGAAATTCCGTTTTGGTGACCATCATGGTCTATCGAAGCTGTTCTCATGAGCATTGCAAATGAAAGTGTGAGGCCCAAAACACAGTTGTCACAGAGAGTCCTCAGCTGACAGTTTCAACGTTTAGCTGTTTGTGTGAATCGAGGCTAGTTTTAAACATCATTTTTTTTGTACCTTTGCAAGCAAACCCAAATCCTCCTGCCCACGCAGCATCAGCTTTGAAAATGAGTGCCCAGGGAGAATGGAGAGGCACAATGAGGACATGGAAATGTTCCCTCTCTCACCTACTCAGCAATCTGAAGGCAGCTCTCAGATGTTTCCATAGGTGAATCCTTCCTTGCTCGCATTAGAACTGAAGTTGTGTGAGCTTCAGATCACAGGGATGCCAGCTCATAACCATGCAATGTGAGAAGGTCATGAAAGGAGACTGGCTCCAGTGACATAGCCCGGGACCTAGCAGGCACTCACAAATACGGTGAAATGCATAGTTTGCCTAGTTAAAGTCTGATGAAATTGAATGATCAAAATCCATAAATGCCAGGTGGTTCTTTGAGTGATACATATATATATACACATACACACATGTATGTGCACTGTGTGCAGGCTGCTACCCACAAAGCTCAGAACTGGACATTAGATCACCTACAACTAGAGTTAAAGGTCATTGTGAGCTATCATGGAGGTGCTGGGAACTGAGCCTAGATCTTCTGCAAGAGCAGGCAGTTCTTATATCTGCTGAGCCATCTCTCTAGTCTCTGAGTCATTTGGAGCAGTTGCATATTATAAGTACTCTAGAACTTTGGCAATTATTGTGACTATCACTGTCTAAAACAGTACATTGCAATAGGTTCTATATAGTTCTATAGCATGTCATAATTAGTCATTATAATATATCATAATTAGTTGTTAGACTATGAAAAACTATAACTAATTAATAATATATGCTATATAGTAATATAGTTGTAGTAATTTCCGAAATTTTATAATACTAATTACATACCGTGCGGTAATTAATATTAAATATATATATTCATTTTGCAAACAAAAGCACTGACGCTTAAAGGATGAGATAAAGTTAAATGTAATTTATGATGCTTCCTTCTAGCACCCCAGCACATAGTGTGTCGGCTCGCTGGGAATGTGCAGGTTCCAGCCTGGATACCATTTGTATCAGGTTCTACATTCATTCTACCAATTTACTGGAGCATAGGAAGCCTCTCAGGTACCATGTTCCTGCAGAAAAATGACTCTCCCTCCCTTGGGAGCCACCCATTGCCAATAGATCCCCAACTAGGAGTCAGACAACAATTTTCTTAAGTTCTTTTGACCATCACAGCCTCTCTGACAGATAGCACAAAGACAACAATAGTCAATTTTTAAATGGGTATAGGTGTGTACCCTACTTTATTGACAAAACTAGAGGGAAGGGCTGTATTTTGCCCACACTTCCTTAGAAGAAAGAGCCTGGGTGAGCAGGTGAAGATGACAGGGCTTAGGATTGCTCTCAGTGCCTTTATGGAGCTTCCCAGTGCTGGGGGCTAAGCAGAGACCTAAGGACTCTCACTGACAGCTTTTAAGGATTCTCAGCCATGTGGGTGAAGCTAAACACAGAGCTTGTCACAGGCTTCCTGAAGCTAGGATTTAACTACCAGTATTCTCCATATTGGTGAGTGTAGGTCAACATGTTTATTCTGGAGGTCTAAATCAGAATTTGAAAATCACTGTGATGTCAGCAATTATAGAAGAAATTGGAGCAGGGAGAAAGCATAGCATTGAGAGGAATTTCATGGTAAATATGCTGCTTTCTAATAAAATGCACTGAAGAGTTTACAGAGGGGAGTGGTGTGGCTAAGCTTATAAGTCGTTGGTAAAATGCCCATTTTGTACAGAGGAAGTAGGAAGTGGGTTGGCAGCAGAGTTCTAACTTACAACCAGAGGCTCACTTGAAATCTCGGTTTTTAACTTCAGTTTTAGGATGGTTGTGTACACACCTTTCACCTTTTGATGTGGAGGTCAACATTTTCACTAGTAAGCATAAGATAATCTGTAAGCATTTTATTCGATATAGTAAGCCAGCCGTGGTGGCCCACACCTTTAATCCCAATACTAGGGAGACTGAGGCAGGGAGATCTTTGTGAGTCCTAGGCCAGCCTGGTTTACATAGTGAGTCACAGGCCAGCCAGAGATGCATAGTGAGATGCCATCTCAAATAAAAAACAAAGCAAGCAAACAATCACAAGTCCTTGCATAGATTCCCAGACCCATGTGTATGAGCTTCCTGGGAGAGAGAATTGTCCTACTGTTTTGGATTCAAAAGTCACTCTGATCGTGTTGATGGAATCCTTTCTTTTCAGGATGTCACCTTCCAGAAGATCCTAAACTGAGCTTTCAGCAAGCCACTCCTCCTTTCAGTTAGTCCTTTGCTCTAATAGCCCTAGCTACACCATGGGCCGAGCTACCTCTACTATAAAGAGCAGGTTCGGAGCAGAAGCCACACTGTGAAGAAGACTGTGTAAGGCTCATAAAGATGAGTTCATTCGTGGTTCTGGCAGAGGCATCACAGGGAGGGAGGTGGATCCGTCTCAGTAGTGTGTGCATCAACGCAGTGAGTGAGATTGTCTACCCCTCCCCTATGAATGCTGTTTTATGCAGTTAATCTGCTCACCGGTGACCGGATGATCCCTCCTGGAGAGTGTTGTTATCAGAGGCTCAGTACCACCTCTGGTATTGGCAGTGGAATCCAGGCTAGATTTCATAAAAAGCTTACCCCTGATACTGTGATATTTAGTGCCTATCTCTGTTTCTCTGATAAAATACCCCAAATATAACTTAGAATGGATGCTTACAATTCCAGGTTACAGTTCATCATTGTGGAAAAGTCAAGGCAGGAACTTCAAACATGTAGTTACATCACATCCACAATCAAGAGCAGAGAGAAATGAATGTGTACGTGCTCATTTGCCTGCTTGTACTCAGATGAATTTCTTTACTCTTCTTTAGGGCCTCCTGCCTTGAGCATGAACCTACAGTAGGTGTTACCCCATCATTTAACTTAATGAAGACAGTTCCTCATAGACACACCCACAGGTCAATCCAGCAGAGACAATCTCTCATTGAAACTCTCTTTCCAAGTAACTTATAGAAATGAAGATTTGTTTGGTTTACAGTTTGAAGAGGTTCGATCCTTCAGTGGGAGGACATGGTAGCAGGAGTATGAGGCAGCTGGTCAAGTGGCATCTGCAGTCAGGAATCAGAAAGAATGCTGGTGCTCAGCTGACTTCTCTCTTTCTGTCATTTTACTCAGATAAGTACCCTGACCTGTGGGATAGTGCTGCTCATATTTAGGATGGGCCTTCCACCTGAGTTAAACCTCCCGGGAAACACCTGAACAGACATGTGTAGAGGTGTGTCTCCTAGGTGATTCCAAATCCAGAAAAGTTGATGATGAGGATCAACCACCTCATGTGACTTGATAGGCATACTGAGCAACTCTGGGAATTTCCAAAGAGGCTTAGTGTTGTCACAGAATGTGCTACTTTGTCCACACCACCTTCTCTGTTGTGGCTATCTCCCCAAGGAACACTCACACAGATCCCACCATTCTCACCATCTGTGCTCATTCACTTATTCCTTCTGTGTACCTTTTCCCACACTTTCTTGTTTTTACAATATTTTCACATTGTACCTCTTCCAGCTCTCTCTTTAGTTAAGCCACCATTTAACACCCATGCATCAGGGTAAAATCCTGCTTTGGTACATCTCCCACAGCAGTGAAAAGTGGGCAGTTGAATGTATTGCTTCAAGTTTTACACACCAAGAGGTCCTTTCTCCTTATCTTTCAGGTTGAACTTGAACAGAACTACAGTGCTAGTTGACATGCATGGGGCTAGACCTGTTTATAAACTAGGTTTGGGGTTTTATGGCCTAAGCCAGTGGGACATAATAATGTCACACAAGTGAGGTTCAAGGAAAGGCAGCCATGGAATATAAAAGACTTGCTTATGTGCCTTATTCATATACACTTATAATTCTCCAACGTGTGTCTTGTATACCATTCCACTTGTGGGAGATTCCTGTTATGGCTCACAGTCTTCAGCTACTCACTACATAGCTGGTGATGAAGCATGGGCTTATGGTTACCTCCTGGACCTAGTTAGATATTCAGCCTCTACCAGTGGGTATCTTTAGACAGATTCATAGATTTGTCTGTGACTCCACACAGCTCCCTATTTCCCATAGATACTTCAAGGATCTTTGTTGTTGGAATGGGTATCAAATGGTAGTTGGCAAGGAGGTAGACAGATGATATATGGGTTCAATAAAGACAAGGAAGATACTATCCAATATTCAAGCCTGATTTCTCCGTGGAAGAAGGAACAGACTCTGAGCCTCTAGGCTGAACCTCTAGAGAGAACCTTAGTTGCCAATTATAGTTGTTAGTCTGTCTTGAGTGAGTTGGTGAAGAAGAGACAATTCTCTGAGATGCAAGCTGGAATGACCTAGGCAGCAGGCTGTGGTCTCCCTGGGCTAAGCCCTGGACTGAACTGAACTGCTGACTGAGCCCAGCCACCCTGTCAGCCTCTGAGCCTGATTGCCCAGGTAATTTATTGATTGAAATCTCTGCCCCCAGGTACAAAGTCTTCTTTTGCATTACTCAACAGAATCCTATAATCCACTTCCCCAATGCCAGGCCAGCTAACCTGCTGCCACTAGGCGAAGGTCAAGACCTAGCTAGAGACAGGGATGTTCCCAAATCTCCCTAGTAGTTGCTGAGGAAGAATTACAGAAACCCTTTTCATTAGCAGTAACACAAACAGATGAAGATAACGGGGGATAGGATAATCTGACCATCAATTGCTTAACAATAATTGGTTCCTCAGACTAACATTCTTTCTTCACTCCAAAAAGCTCCACCCAAAAGGCTGGATCACACAGGCCATTGAAGGTGACCCTTACTAGAACAGCTATGGTGCCAGATCAAAGGATCAAAAGATCAAGTGCTCCTTCTGCTACAGGTTTTCTAGATTGTGAGCCACACAAAGCTTTTCCTGAAGCTTGCAATTACTGCAAAGCCTTCTGTCACCTTCCACACTGTCAGTTCTACAGTTGTAGCTGGGCTTAAGTATTCAGCTGTGGTCAACACTGCCTTCCAAATGCTCAAAGGTATCCCAAAAGCTGGGCTATTTTATATTGCTGATGTTAGTTGTGGTGATAAAGACAGGTAGAAGCAGCTTGTCTTCCAACTTGGATCATCAACCTCCCCAAAACATCCTTGGGGTGATAGGTTCTGATTTTAGGTGGCACCATCTCCCACTTTCTGGACAACATACACTGTGCAAATATAAAGTGCTCCCAGATAGATCCAAGCAGCCTAATTTCTGGAGCAGTGTGGTATTTTGAGGGCTGCCAAGAAAACCAAGATTTTAGAATGCACATTACATGAGAGAAAGATGGATGCAGGGCTGTGATCATAGACTGTAGGCCCTGGCAGAGCAAAGCAAACTGCTTCTGGTATGCCTCGAAAAATAATATGCAAGAAAAAGTAGGCTGTCTACTGGATGCTGAGGGCTGAGCTGATTTCCTGAACGGAATATCCTCCATGTGGAACAGTGGCTGGCTGGGGTTACCACCTAATTACGTCTGTAGATCTGACCCAAGAGCCACAGTGGTTACAGGGGAGAAGCCGGGGTGTTACATGGAGGCATTACAGCAGGTACCACTATGCTGTATCTTTCATGTTGGCACTAAACTCAGCAATTCTCCCAGGAACCTCTACTTTACACTAAGGAAAGAAACTTCTAGTGGTTGCTCCTGGGCCGTCCATATCACATGTCCCCCTCTCTTGTTGTCAGAGAACCAGTGTGGAATTCTGCCAGTGGGTCAACAGGTCTCTTTCTGTTACAGTCAGGGCCTGGACTTATGGTGAGGGGCGTCTTAAACAATCTGAGCCCAGTGAAACTTAGATTTCATATTCCATATGCTTAAGCACTCCCTCAGGTGGATGAGCCCTGGGAGTTACTTGGTCTCTTGGAATGCAGTGGCAGTGCTGAGGCTGGCAGCACAAATCGTGTATGATTCCTGTGCAAGCTTTCCAGCCAGTACTGATGACCCTTCAGCAAACAAAGCATTGGCAGAGAGAGACAGTCAAAAGGGATGTTAGTCCTCAATGCATCACCCCTTCATTCTTTATGGGTAAGCACTGGGAATTTTTTCTGGTCACCCTTCAATCTCCACAGATTTGGCCTCGTGAAATGATTTGATCATTTACCTGGGGTGAAATGTTCTTTTTCTTTGCACCTCACCAATAATCCTGTTATTTCTAGACAGAGAAGCAGCATTGTACTTTTGTGTCACCAGGGACCTGCTGAGAGTTTATAATGACAACTTTGGGCCCACGCAGTGCATTGTGGGACACATTATCCTCATTCCACCTGGATGCATGATGGTCCCGTAGGAAGCAGTCCGTGGCAGGTAATTCTAAAGCAAGATCCAAGCAGGCCAACAATGAGTTTCCAATTGTCTTCCCCTCTCTATCTTCCTCTCAGTGGATGTTCCAGTTGCTCAGACACCCATTTATTCTAGAGCAACCTGAAGGCTTTTGTTTCTTTGCTTAAAAGTAAGGATGTTGAGTCAGGGCTTCAGTGAATAGCACTTGCTCCCACTGTGCCGTCTAGAGGAGCAGCTCACTTGGCTCGCAGCGGCATGGTGTCCAAAGCAGCGCCATTGCTTTGCCTCTTTCTTCTGCACTCTACCCAGCAGGCTAGATTAATGCTTAAAGGTACAGCTAGCTACGACCATGAGATCGTGGGATTCATTTCTCTACATCCTGAAAGCTGTTCTTAGTTCTCTGTATCTGGCTCTCAGGTCGTCCATTTGAACTGAGGCATGGGGGATTACATCCACGGTAGATGAGCAATTCTCCCTCCTAGCAACATTGTATTTTCTGGTCCTGGGTGCCCTCTGAGCCGCATATACCTTCTCTAAACCAGCTTCTACTCCAGCTCAGCCCCAGGGAAACACTTCTCGGTTCCCTTGTTGTGTCTAGACAGTGTACATACCATGAGTGCATCTCCCCCTTTGATTATAAACTTGAGGTAAAGTACCGGGGTAACACGAGTTCCTTTGATAAAATATTTACCTCCTCAGTTCTATTCTACCTCCTATGGAAAACAGCGCCTGTAATTCACTGATTAGCACATCTGCCACATACACAGTATTTTTTGTCTGCCTTACAATATTTCAAAAGCCTGTTTCAATCTTCAACTTACAGTGAAACACTGAAGTTTAGAAGTTTAAGTGGCATCACCATGGTTGCGAGGCTAGTAGAGGGCAGGGCTGTACGTTTTAGTCTCACACTCAGGAGTTCCCTCTTACTATGTCTGCAGTCTGGAGAGAAAGAAGAAATGCACAAGGAAGCAGGTGCAGGGAATCCATCTTCCACGCTGCCGAGTGAGGGCAAGACACTGGGATATGAAAACATCCTCTCTCTCTCCTTTCCCCGGCTAACCTTTCTGTAAATTGTTTCCTGTCCACGGGTAGGAAGTTATGTCATCCAAGATTTACTATCAGAGGGCGTTCTGAGAGCGAGCGTGATCCCACCTTCACCATCCAGGCTTTTAAAGAGAATTAATGATTCTTGCAACACTTCTGTTGTGGTATGAATGTAAATCACCTCCAGAGGCTCACGTGTCCAAATACTTGGTCCACAACTGATGGTATTGTTTGCGAACTTGTAGAAGCTTTAGGAATACAACTATGTTAGCACAAGTGGATCAGCAGGGTCATCCACAGCCCATATTGGTTCAAAGTCAAAACAACAGCAAGGTACAGACAGACCAATAAAAATTCCAATTTTTTTCTTAATTTTAATTTTTATTAATTCTTTGAAATTTCTGTACCCACGTACAGTATGTCCTGATTATATCTGCTCCTGCTCTCCCCTCTAACTCTTTCCAGGGCCCTCCTATCATATCTCCTTCCCAAGTTCATGTTCTCATTTAATAATTAAAACAAAATATTAGTGTGCTGTGTCCCCATAGTACTGACCATATAGGCACGGGTGTGGGGTCATCCATGGGTTATGAAGACTCTGTCAGTGGCCACACTCCTAAATAAAAGCAAGTCTCCCTTCTCAGGAGCCACCCACTGCTGCTTGGAAATTGCAGGGTACAATGCTTTATTGACTTACTTGGTCTTTGTTTCCTGTCCCTGACCTTCATCCTCTTACGACTTGCTTCTGCTCTTCCTACCACACCCACCAGGATGACATACTCCTCTGCTAACTTCTCACCATTTGTCGTTTGCATATGCGTTTGTTCATTCATCCCCCCAGTCTCTTCTGCCACTGCTCTGACCCTGCGGTGCCCCTGCTCCTAGTGGGGTCTGACAGACCCCATGGTGTAGCTCAGAAGGTAACTTAACACCCAGTTGTGCTCTAGCCTCCCACCAGCTGGCCCACATGGGCTTTGAAAACCTTTTCCAATGTTAGAGTTCATGATCTCAGCTCAAACATCTCATATCGCGTGTTTGCTTTGTTTCAGTTTTGGAAAGCCCATCATTATTGGCTGTGACTTGTAATGTTTATGGCTCCGGGGTGTGCTCGGTGGAGTATCCTTCCCTGCCCTGTGAACGAGGCAAGAAGAGTCAAGTCACATTGTAGGCTGAGGTAACACAGAAAGTAGTTAGAGATTTTATTCAAAATATTTTATAAATGGCAAAACTTTGAATGACTCGCACAGATGTCTGCAGCTAGCTTGCAGAAAGCTTAAGTAAAACACTGACTCTTGTAACTTGGTCTAGCCTAGTTTACACAAACAACACAGCCAATACAGCCCTGGGTAAAATGTTGTGCTCAACATTAATCCCTCCCTCCAGCTTTGCAAGCTGGCTTATTTTAGTTCCCTGTAAGCCCCAATTCTAACCCTGTATTAGTTACTTTTTTTTGTTGCTGTGATAAAATGCCATGGCCAAAGCAACTTATAGAAGACAAAGTTTATCCAGGCGCATGGTTCCAGAGGGTTAGAGTCCACCAGGGGAAGGAGGCACGCCAGTAGGAACATAAAGTGGAGAATGCACATCTTGAACCATAATCATGAAGCAAAGAATGAATTGGAAGTGTTGGGAGGACTTTCATCTCAGGGCCCACCCCTGGTGATGTACTTCCTCCAGGAGGGCTGTGGCCTCTAAATCTACACACACATAGCCACCACCAGCTATGTGGTTCAAAGGCCCAAGACTATGGGAACGTTCCTCACTCAAATTACCACGCCTTTCAATCAAAGCATCTCAACCCTTAGAACCTGAGCTCCCCTATCAATGATACATCGAAACTCCAATATGACGGTACTGTTACTTAGCTATGGTTGTTGCTGTTGTTATGGTTCCTCTGGCGAGAGCCCTTGTTTTCTATTTTAGAAAACAAAATGTATAACGCCTTCCACAGTACCAACTTCAGAGCCTGCAGTCATCCCGTGAAGGTATACTGTTTGGAAGGCAAGCCCTGCAATCTCAATTTATAGCTGATCACACCTTCCACAGGTCCTCCCCCCATTGATAACATAGTTATCAGTCTTTGGGCATGGAATACGCCTTCCTTACTGGCGAGAGGAAATACACCTCAGGATGATTGAGATAGACTCAACTAGATAGCCCATTCCAAAACTTCAGTTGTGTCACATGGTTGCAATCTCACTCTGACCAGAAAAAGGAAAGAAAATGTCACATCGGTAGAAAGCATTCTCTTTAAAAAAAAATCCTTGCTATTCCCTTCAAAACTGTATTGTGCCAACATATCAGTTAAAGTTGGTTTATGAATCTGTGGTCTAGGAAATAGTAACACAATAAGCATGGATAATTTGAGAAAATATAATTTTCCATTTACTTAGATCATTTTGTAGGAAATTTCTTGTTGGGGAGGGCTAATAGTAGATCATGAGTAGCCTCGGTCCTCAAAAAATAGTAACCCCGCCAGTAGCCACCAACTCCCAATAGCGCCTTAGCTATGCATGGAGCTTCATGCACCCCTCCTCTATCCATATCTGAATGTTGACTGGCTGGATCTCGTGTAGGTCTTGTGCAGATAGCCATAGCTACCATGAGTTCATGCAGTAACAATGCCATGACCAAAAGATAGCATTTCCCAGCATCTCTCCTCATCCCACCTTCCAGCTCTGACATTCTTTCTATTTCTTCTGAGATGTTCTACAAGGCTTCCATACAGTCTCGGATTTTTCACCTTTCTTTCTGCCACTACTCCCATCTCCAACCTTGCTTAAAATTTTCCATCCCCAATGCTTCCTCTCTTCTCTCCCTCTCCCAACCCTCTCCTCCCTTAAACCTTTCCACCCTCAGTCTCCCCATCACCTTTTCCTCTTTCCTGACCTCACCCCACCACACTAAAACTTTCCACTCCCAATATGCCCCCCAATGCCTATCCTTGCTTGAAATGTTACTCCTCGTAGCCCCTCCCCACATTTGGAACTTTTCTTTGACTTAATTTGATAATAGAGATGAAGGTTGAGGGGCAAGCTACATATTTTCTTAGGCTTTGCATGAAAATAGGAGGCTTGGTCCCACTTAATAATCAGCATTTGGAGAAGAGACAATGCAGACACTTCATTTCAACAGCCAGTGTGATATCGTGTGCACCATCAGCTTGTTAAGGATCCTTTGAATTTCACTGTCACTTAATAGAAGCAACTACATTGAAATCATACACAATACAACAGTGGGCAATTCATTCTGCTCTATGACAGAATTTCTTTGTGTCAAATTAAAGTAATTTGAAGGATGAAGGCACACAGTATTAGCTGAGTCCCAGAAATTCAAATTAACATTACACACAGCATGAAATCACAGAGCCTAGAAACAGGGATTCCCAAGCCTAGGGAAAGTATTCAAGATTATATATTCAGCCCCCAGACTTCCAGACTCTACAATAAAAAAAAATCATGATTCCTGTACTCAGGTCCCACAGCCAGGACAAGGTGAGACACTCGGCCATGGAACTTTCTGTACAGGTGACCTTCCTTTCCAATAAAAGCAGAGTTCCTCACAGATTCCATAAAGCCTTGGCATGGAGTGATGCATTGTTATTGCTTATGTTAATGAATCATGACACAAAGCAAAAATTTTTGTGTTAGTAAGTTATACTAAAGAGTGTAACCTCAGCCAAGAATGAAGACAGGAATGGAAAAGCAACCCAGAAGTATGAGTTCAGGTGGGAGGTGCAATTAAACATAGCTATGATAAACAGCTTGCTACTGAATAAAGATAAAAGAGTAAGTATCTTGTAACATAGCCAGTAAAAATCCTTGATCAAAATTTCTCATTTTAACAGAGGAAAATCAAGACTTCGTAGCTATGATTCTAAGACGGTCATTATTGTCAATTCCACTGGATTTGGAATCACCTAGCAGACATACCTTGGGGTGTGTCTGTGAGGGAGTTTTCAGAGAGGATTAACTGAGGATGAAAGAAGCATCCTAAGTATGGTAACCCCATCCTCAGGGCTATGGGGATCAGCCTGAGATGTTTGAAACCTTGTGGGTGCCAATAATGCTGTATTAATCACTTTTTAGTTTCTGTAAAAATGTCCCCAACAAAAACAACTTAAGGAAGGAAAGTTTATTTTGGTTCATGGTCTAGGGGTATAGTTTATCCTGGAGGAGAAGACATGGCCACAGCTATGTGAGAAAGCTGGTCACGTTGCATCCACACTCAGTAATGAAAGAGGGGGGTGGGGAGAAGGAGGAATGCTGCTGTTCAGCTTGCTTTCTGCTTTATATCAA
Source organism: Cricetomys ansorgei (assembly GCA_026225945.1). Classification (NCBI taxonomy): domain Eukaryota; kingdom Metazoa; phylum Chordata; class Mammalia; order Rodentia; family Nesomyidae; genus Cricetomys; species Cricetomys ansorgei. Next base: position 2,345,262 of record JAMJFZ010004042.1, read on the forward strand.
GCCCTGGACCCCAGGCCAAAGAATGGTTTTTCCCATACTTTAGATGCCTTCTTAAATTACCAAATGTAGAAAGTCCCTCACAGATGTGCACAAAGGTTTGTCTCTCTGTAATTATATAAATCATTAAATCGATAGTATTAGCCACCACACACATCAGGGAACATAATTAGCTTCTTGGTTTTTGCCTTCTCCATTGGCTTTCCAAACTTCTATTTATCACAAACCACAAAGCACAAGGATGGTACGCTAGCTACAGACTTCAGAAGAAAAGGCTCACGAGGCTGCAATGAATCACACAGTGGTTTCATGGCATACACAGCCACTCCGAGCCTGAGCATATGCAACAGGATTAGAAGGATGGGTCAGAGAAATCTCCTAATGCTGAACCTGGCACATAGTAGGCGTTCGGTGATGCTGGTGTAACCTAGACCTGCATGTGTGTTCCACACAGATTGCCCTGCTTCTGTGGCCTTGGCAGGAATGCATTTGCTTCCCCTCTGGATGCTAATTGCCTTTTCAGATTATGTATCTCATTAAGCGCTCCGTACCTTCATTTTCCAGCCTCACTAGAAATCCAGTGCTCTGTCATTGTTATGTTCACCATCCTGACAACATTTATTAAAATGAAGCAATTAACTATCGTCTTAAATGGAATTTAGAGGTAAGGCTCATTAGACTCTGGCTCATTACAATTAACTTAAATGATAAATGCAAAATTATTTTATCCCAGCCTTGCCCTGAAAATTGGTTCAATTGGATTTCTCTAGAGCTGGCTTTCCAGTTAGGAATATTTTAGTGAAGCACAATATTCATTAAAAGGATATTATTAAAAAATGTAAAGCCCTAAATTGGCTCACAGGGGTCCCTGCACTGTTATCATCTGAACCCAAGCTTACCTGGCCCCACAGGGTGCTGGTAATTGGATGCAGACTCTCTGAAGTCCAGAAGAAGAAGGAACAGCCCCAGGTTTCAAACACTGAAACCTTTGTTTGCATTCATTTCCACAGGAGATTTGAGCCCTCTGCATGGGCAATGGGGAAAATGGCCAGGCAGGGGAGAGGTTCTTCTCTAGTGACTTGCTTCAAGCGGGTCAGGGCACTTGGTGTGAAGTGATTTTCTACTGTGCTAACCAGTTATAAAAGACTACTTTCCCTGGACCTTGCTGGATGTTGAGCATCACTCCACCCCACCCCAAATCTTATGGAAGGGTACTGGAAGTATAATTTGGTAAGGAACAAGTAGAAGTGGGACATTTCTTGTTTTCTCACCTAAAAAGGAGAAGCTTCAGTTATGCTAATAGGATTAAGAGGGAATCCTGCTAAAGGAATTAAGAAGGAATCTAACTCTCTTTTCAGTTGCTGGGATAAAACACTGACAAAAGCAACTTAAGAGAGGAATCTTTTGGGAGGAAGAATTTATTTTGCTTGAAGTCCATCACAGCAGGGAACTCACGGTAGCAGGGACTGTAGTCTGAAGAAGAGAGCCATGGATGCCTGTGTGGGACTGCTCAACTTGCCTTCTCCACTCTTACACACTTCAGGACGCCTGCTTAGGGAATGGTACCACCCACAGTAGGGGATGGGATGGGTCTTCTTACCTCATTTGAGGAAACTGAGATAATTCCCCACAGGCATGTTCTTAGACCTGTCTCCCAAGTGAATCTAGATTTTGGTAAGTTGACAGTTAAGTTCAACCACCACACTTGTCAAGCTGCAGAATATATTTCACCCCTGACCGATAGTGATTACCTATGAGTTCCTGTAGCTGCAAAGAGCCTGAAAAAATCTCACCTTTGTGCTCTGAAAACAATGTAGATGATATTTAATCTTTCTAGTTGTTAAAATAAATGAGATAATGAATAAAAACCCTTCACTCAACCTCAGGCATAACAGACATGCAATGGAAGACTTTTCCTTTCACCCTTAGCTGGTTTGGATTATGTCAGTTGGTGCAACTGGAAAGAGATGACAGACTCTTTACTCAGATGTGTATGTGTGTGTGTGTGTGTCTGTGTCTGTGTGTCTGTGTCTGTGTGTCTGTGTGTGTGTCTGTGTGTGTGTGTGTGTGTGTGTGTCTGTGTGCGTGTGTGTGTGTGTGTGCGTGTGTGTGTGTGTGTGTGTCTGTGTGTCTGCGTGTGTGTGTGTGTGTGTCTGTGTGTCTGTGTGTGTGTCTGTGTCTGTGTGTCTGTGTGTCTGTGTGTGTGTCTGTGTGTGTGTGTGTCTGTGTGTGTGTGTCTGTGTGTGTCTGTGTGTCTGTGTGTGCGTGTGTGTGTGTGTGTATGTGTGTCTGTGTGTGCGTGTGTGTGTGTGTGTCTGTGTGTCTGTGTGTGCGTGTGTCTGTGTGTGTCTGTGTGTCTGTGTGTGCGTGTGTGTGTGTGTGTATGTGTGTCTGTGTGTGCGTGTGTGTGTGTGTGTCTGTGTGTCTGTGTCTGTGTGTCTGTGTGTGTGTGTGTCTGTGTGTGCGTGTGTGTGTGTGTGTCTGCGTCTGTGTGTGTGTGTGTGTCTGTGTGTGCGTGTGTGTGTGTGTGTGTCTGTGTGTCTGTGTCTGTGTGTCTGTGTGTGTGTGTGTCTGTGTCTGTGTGTTTGTGTGTCTGTGTATGTGTTTCCAGGCAGGGCCTCATGTAGCCCAAGATGGCCCCACTCTTGCTATGTAGCTAAGGATGTCTCTGGACTTTTCATATTCCTGTTTCCACCTCCCAAGGACGATGATTACAGGTGTGTCCCACCACCTAGGTTAGGAATGTAAACTGGGCCAGCCACTATTGAAATTAGTATGGAAACCTCTAAAAATTAAAAACAGGACTTCCATGTGGTCTACAACACCACTGTATATTTACAGTCTCATCACTGTGATGAAATTCCTGACAAAAATAACTTACGGGAGGATTTGGTTTGCAGTACCGTCCATGACGGTGAGAATGTGGGGGATCTAGAACCCAGCGAAGGTATAATCTGAAGGCCTGCTATCCAGTGATCCAATTCTCCCAGCTAGCCTCCCCCCCCTCCTTAAAGTCCTACAACCTTCACAGACATTGTCACCCACTGGGAACCATGGGTTTGAACACACAAGCCTGTGGGGGTAATTAACTTTCGGACCATCACACTTCATTCTGTGCCCATCTCTATGCTCACGGCCATGCCATTATGAGACACACACCAGGGGTCTTGACATTGTTTCTCCTACTTCTCACTTTCTGGCAGCATCAGATGCCTGAGTTTTATCTTGCACATTTTCTACCCTCACAGATGTATCCAGTGATCCTGGCTCCTTACACAGAATAAGTTCTGTTAGAAGATGAGTTCTAAGCATTGTTCGTTGGTTGGGGAGTGGGAGGGAAGGACAATTAAATTCCTTTAGGCAATTTGCATAATGCCTCTATTAGAATGTATCAAATATTCTTCTCATGAGTGAATTTTAATCATACGTTTAAAGACAGCTTATAGGGGATGTGCATTTATAGTCATTAGTATACATACAAATGTGGATGCATATTTGTTCTTATTGGGTTTCTGTGTGCATGTTATATGCGTAGGTACATAGACTACAGTGCACACACATATGGAGGTCAGAGGGCAACTTTGTAGAATCAGTCATCTTCTTTCACCTTTACCTGTGTCTCAGGGATTGAATTTGGGTCACCAGATTTGCATGGCAAGTTGAGTCATCTCACCAACCCCCAAAACCATATTTCTGTGTTTCTTGTGTTCTATATTCAGCTAAACACGGATGGACATACAACATCTCCAACTCTAATCATCTTTCCACAGATCAATCTAACCTGATTTTAATACAATAAGAAAATTAACATTCTCTGTGGCAGGGAATCATCTACTCAAGGCTGCAGGTAGTGACTGGTCTACAGCATGAATTCATCAGCATCCAGTGTGACTGGACCCTGAGCCACAGCCATTTGCCTGGATGAGGACAGGTTAGGTTAGGATGTCTGAAAACAAATGTAAAAAAGTCAGCAGCTTAGTGACCGCACGCTGACCTATGGTTTGTGTTACACATCTGCTGAGGCCCAGAAGGAGGGATCCTTCCACACAAGGTGGTGTTTTGACATGTGCTTCCATGTCAGAGGGAGGAGTGCAGTAGAACATTGGTGCCTACCGTTTACGTGGAGAGTGGGTGATATCGGCACAGTCATTCCATCTAGGATACTCTTGGGTAAAACAGGCAAAGTGGCCACGTCTACCTTGAAGGAGATCTAAGAAGTGAAACCCCACTATAGAGCCCAGAAAACACAAAATTAGCATTCTTATAAATAGTCTTAAGTACCAGTGAAGACAAAAGCTGCATCTTTTTAATGTTTAAAAATGTATATGATGCGTATGTGTGTGTGTACATGCATATGTGGGGGAGGTAGGGGATGCTTATGAGTACAGGAGTCCTCTGAGATGGAAAGAGGGTGTCAGATACCCTGCAGTTGGAGTTACAGGTGTTCGTGAGCCACCTGATATAACTACTGGGAACAGAACTTGGGTCCTGTGCACTGAACCATCTCTCCAGCCACTGTATCTTCTACATATTCACAATGATCATTCAAGCATCTTTTTAAAACCTCATTATACTTGGGCGTGATTGACAAAGAAAGGCATGCTCATGTGTAAGGCATAGAGCACGATGGGCTTGGAGATGAACAGACACCTGTGTGTTCCTCCAGAACACCTAGACACCATCTGCCCTTTTGATTGTTACTGTGCTGGGAAAACAGCACAACATTTCCCTTCAGGATTGTAATGGGCACTATACTGGTAATTTGTCATGTGTTGTTTGAACTCACTGAGTAGCTAGCTCAAAAAAGTGAGGTTAGTCCCCCACCTTCAGATCCAGGCTTGTTTGTATGAGTGTCTAAGGCCCCTTGTCCTAACTCTGTGACAGAGAGGGTAAAGCAGCACAACAGCTAAAATACCACATCCTTGATAACACTTAGCAGGTAAACCACTCCGTCTGATGTTACTATTACTTATCCCATGGCATAAAAGTGCCTGGAAAGGAGAGCTGGACATTCAGCCATGGGAAGCACAGGTTTGTGAAGCTTGGCCATGGAGAGCGAGCTCACTGGGAACTCTAGCCAACTGCCACAGCTTCCTCAGTCAGTCTCTGCTGGATGTTATGGGTTCCCCATTTGATGATATCATTTCTATCTGTTGCTACTTGTTATTTATCATAGAAGCATCACCAGAGGGGATGATCTGCTCTGCTCTGGCCTCCCAGTGGGGAAACTCCAGATGGCTTTGATGAAGGGCATCTTCATTGGTTTTCCCCAGATATCTTGAGCTCCCAAATTTGATGACGTGTTGCTATCTATCTATAAATTATCTATCTGCCATCTATCTATCTATCTATCATCTATCTATCATCTATCTATCTATCATCTATCTATCTACCATCTATCTATCATCTATCTATCATCTATCTATCTATCTATCTATCATCTATCTATCTATCATCTATCATCTATCTATCATCTATCTATCTATCTATCTATCTATCATCTATCTATCTATCTATCATCTATCTATCTATCATCTATCATCTATCTATCATCTATCATCTATCTATCTATCATCTATCTATCTATCTATCAATCTATCATCTATCTATCTATCATCTATCTATCATCTATCTATCATCTATCTATCTATCATCTATCTATCATCTATCTATCATCTATCTATCATCTATCTATCATCTATCTATCTATCTATCTATCTATGTATCGTCTTTCTGCTAGCTGCCGTTTTTCTTTTACTTAGGCTTGTTATATACTTAATAAACTCATTCATTAAGATCTAAGGACATGGCTATCATAGATCATCTTCCTGACCCCACAGAAGAAAGCTCTCTGACAGGAAACCTGAACTCTCATGCCCATTGCTACGTTGTCTATAGGAGCCAAGACTTTGAAACAACATGTGTCTACATGGGTGGATAGCTAAAACATGGCTGTAGTAGAAGATTATTCTGCCTTAAAACAGCAAGGCAATCCTGCCACTTATAACAATGGAAGTGATCTTGAAAGATGCTATTAATTACATGTTACTTACTAAGTTGATTTATAATTAGATAACATTATGCATTTGCCTTCTGGAAATTGTTTGAAAATCAGTTCTCACTGTCTCCTTTTCTATGTCATGGCATGTGTGCCCTTTGGGTCTTTACACAGATGGTGACCTGAACCTACAGGGAGAGAAGGAAAGAAGTTGCCTTCCAGACCTCTGACTCTGCTTGGCTACTGCTGTGCTCTTTAGCATCCTCCTCCGAGGCCCAGGCTTCCTCAGGCTCAGTGTAAATTGGCTGTTGGTAATCAGTTATTTACTAATGTCCTCCATAAGTGTTTGGACATAAAGGCATGACTAAGAGCTAACATCAGGCATAACTAACCCCTATTAACTTAATCTGAGGCTCTGTAGAGCAAGGAATGCATGATTTATGTCATGAGGGCAGCTAGTAGGTCCAGAACACAGGGTAGTCTTGGGGAATGACTGCTGGCTTTGTAGAGTGTCCACAGAGCAGAAGGCAGGAGCATGGTGGAATCGCAGTATGAGGGTGTGATCCTCTAGGGTTTTGATTATGTACCCAGAGATCTTAGAACTGCAAGTGATCCCCAGATGCAGAGAAGATGATTATAGAAAATTCAAAAGAAACTCGTTAGGTTGGAACCAGCTGAGGAGCTCTCGGTTTCTTCCCCCGAGCCTTCTGGCAGGCCCTTGTACCTTGGTGGCAAACCCATGCAAGGGGCCAACTGGTCTTATGAAAAAGAGCAAAGGAAGCTGAAGATGATTGGCATCATCTCACTTGTGATTGTATCAGGAGATGAATCCTCACCTGTGAATACAGTTCAGGCATATTCTTCCTTCACCACTGTTACGCTTGAGGCTGTCTTGGGGTTCAATTCTTTGCATTTGGATTAATGATCCGTTTGTTAATGGAGTTCCTAACTGAAGAGTGTGTCAGTTGTATATGTATTATTAGCAAAGGGACCACCGATACTGAGCACATGGTATGTCTGATTCTTGATATACTAACCCACACAAGACTCAGTGTCTTGGGAGGAGTCTGTGGCAAGGAGGATCAGTTCTTCCAGGAGTAAGAACAAAACCCAGGGAGACTGTGTTGGGGGTTCATGATCAGATACCCTTTGTAACACTTTCTAGAACTTGGAGTCCTGGAGGTAATCTTGACCCTCTTCTTAACTGATTTCAAACTAGCCTTCTATAATAGCCCAGAACCTGTTTCCAGTCTCATCAGAGGTATTTCTAGTCACCTCATATATTCCCAATCTATGTGGTTTTATAGAAAAGCGAATCAAAACTGGAGTATGGTAAGCTGGGATGTATCTTAGTGGCAGGATGCTTGTCCACTATGAGAGAGATCCTGGCTTCCATGCTTAGGAAGGCATACAGAAAACAGGTTAGCCCTAAATTGATTCTGACCTTCCTACACGACACCCTTCAGTCTTCAACTTTTGCCCTTTTAGTTATTAGTGCAACTCTATGTCAAGAGAACACCTAATCCCTCCTTGATTATTCCACCGCCAGGCAAGGCAGCATAGGAGCACAAGGGTCTAAGGGATAGCTGGATAAAGAAAGGAAACCTGCCCAGGATAGGGGCAAGCACTTTCAGAGTCAATCTCATAAGACGTCAGTTTTTAGGAGTATAGAAGTTCACCCTTCTCCACAACTTTGGAAAGTATGTGAGCTTCCCCACAAGGATACCTGTGCAGGAGGCAAGGTATACCCCTGTAGGCTGAAAGGAATTGGAAACACACCCCCTTTAGGCCTCGCTTCTTTCCATACAACAATCCAACATTCACAGGTGTGCTAAAATTCTTTCCTAGGGGGAGACATAAGCAAAGTCTACCCCTCCTCCTAAGGTTACAACTACAAGCCAAGGTACATTCCACCAAAGTTTTAACTGGGGAAACAATGAGTTTATTGGGCTTCCTTACAGAACATAGGTGAGAGTTAATTGCTGGAGTATGGGTGATTTTCTCCAAAGGGTCACATCAGAAATTGAAGATGATGGTTTTTCCATATCTGCATAGATGGAGTCCCTTTGTTAGCCTTTGTATTTTCCAAAATAGTCTCTTGATGGAGTTATGTCTTAATTGTTTTGGAGCAAGTAATGGATTTCTTTGGGAATCTGGTGGATTCTAGACCATGCAATGAGAACCTGCCCAGAGACTCCTGTGTGTAAAACCCTCCAGAGCCTTGCTAAGAGCCTTGAGACTAAGCTTTTGTACTTGGGTGAAAACTTCACTATTTCCTAAAACAGATCTTTAAGAGAGAGTGAGTGTGCATCAAAGATGATGACCCCTCAGGGTCAGTTTATCAAAGATTAGCAGACCAAGCAGTGACTGAATCTGATGGAGGGAGGGGCCCCCCTTCTGGAGACAACAGGCCTTCCAGCAAGAAGACTGTGGAAAGGGAAGTATAAGCTAGAGCTGAGACTCCAGTGTGGATGGTCCATTCAGGGACATCTAAGCCAGACCACCTTGCTTTAACCCTTTGTCTCTCTTACAATCTTTGATCTGAATGATTCAGAGCTGTATTTCAGGGTTTGTTGAAACAAATTGTCCCAGACACCAAGACTATCATACTGCCTCCAAGAAATATTGCTGATTTTGATTAATAAACTAAGGCCTGCAAGAGGCTTATCCAAAGTCACATGAGGAGCAAATTTCAAGCCACAAGCCACCTTACATCCTTATAATCAACCTGCAGGTGTGCACTGCAGGTTTAAAAAATTCCAGAACTGTTAACATGACATAAATGGCATAGCCAACTACACCATACAAGCACCTGACTATTCTAGGGAGCTCCATGAATCCCACAGGTGGGATAGCTAAGACACCAGACAGATGTCATTATATCTCCTTGAGGAATTTCCATCCTAATTAGGAAGAGAAGATGAGTCCCCAGGAAGTTAGAGTTCTTATTTTTCAACCCGATCTGTGACTTTTGTGACAGGCTTTGCATATTTTCGGAGCTATGCAAATATTATCTCGCATCATTCCTAAAATATGCAATCCCATATACTGTGTTTTTAGTTAATACTAAAGGCATTGACTTCAGGCATTAACTGATGAATGAGTTGTGAAGAATTATTAAAGTTAGCACATATCAGTGACAATATAGCCAAGGGACTCCTAATACCCTTTGTAGGTTTCTGGGTAGAAGTCTGTGCAATGGTTGTCTGCCACCATGGCAGCATCTATCCGTCATGCCTTCTTGTGGATAAGGCACATTTTTATACTTTTCTTGTTGTTTGGGGGAAGGAATCTGTTGTTATTGTGAAGTCACTTATAGTACCCCATTGCTTTAAAAACTAGACTTATTTTTATTTGTTTGTATGTGTATATACCAGTATGAGTGTGTGAGTGAGTGTGTGTGTGTATGTGTGTGTATGTGTGTATGTGTGTGTGTATGTGTGTGTGTATGTGTGTGTGTGTGTGAGTGTGTGTGTGTATGTGTGTGTGTGTATGTGTGTGTGTATGTGTGAGTGTGTGTGTATGTGTGTGTGTGTCTGTGTGAGTGTGTGTATGTGTGTGTGTATGAGTGTGTGTGTGTATGTGTGAGTGTGTGTGTATGTGTGTGTGTGTCTGTGTATGTGTGTGTGTGAGTGTGTGTATGTGTGTGTGTGAGTGTGTGTGTATGTGTGAGTGTGTGTGTGTATGTGTGTGTGTCTGTGTATGTGTGTGTGTGTGAGTGTGTGTGTGTGAGTGTGTGTGTGTGTATGTGTGTGTGTGTGTGTGTGTGTGTGTGTGTGTGTACGCGCGCGCAGATGCCTGAAGAGAGCATCAAATCCCTTGGAGCTAGAGTTACAGGTGACTGTGAGCCACTTCACCTGGGTGCTAGGATTTGAATTCCTATCTTCTGAAAGGGCAACAAGTACTTTCAACTGTTAAGCCATCTCTCCACCCCATTTTAACCACAGCAGGCCGTGAATAAAAGCATTAATGGTTATTGCTTTAAAATATAAGACAACAAAGTCTGGGTAGATTGTCCAGTTTATAACATGTTAGCCTTGTCAGGCTAGCATGAAGACTCGAGATTGATCCCCAATGCTCATGTAAAACCCCCATGTGCTGGTGCATGCCTGTAATTCCAGTTCTAGGGGGCAGAGACAGGAGGATCCCTGAGGCTGACTGGCCAATCAGCCTGGCTTGATGCACAAGTTCCAGGCGAAGATAGAGAGCCTGTCTCTGAAAACAAGATGGATGACACCTGAGGAATGGCACTCAAGGTTGACCTCTGGCCTCCTCCTGAACTTGTCCACATATACATAATCCCTCTAGATATACAGGTGCCCCCAAACACAAACATGTTCACACTGGTTTACAAATACACATACATGCAAACACAATTTAAGTGGTCATATTCAAACTTAACCTTAAATGTTTGCATAGTAATAAAATTGTTGTAGAATGTGGCTGTCTGAGATGATGTCACAGAGGCAGTAAGTTTGAGTGCTGTACATTAATAAATAGGCTGTTTGATTGATTGATGATTGATTGGCTTGAGATGGACTTAGCCATCTAGAAATGGCCTGAACGCAGTAGAAAAAAGAAACTTTAAGCCAAGGAAGGATGTGAACAAGGGATCTGTGCGGAGTAGCTATGATCTCTGCAGAATGGAGAAAGGTTGTGCCCATCAGTAGACCATAGAGAGCTGCAGCGACAAGATCAATGATGGACAATGTACTATATCATCAGAAGAATGGCATAGTGTCTCCTTCAAACTACCTGCCTCTACTCCTAATGGTGTCTCTGGGCCTTTTCTTGCCATCAGTGGCGCCGTGTTCACTATAGGGGACTGTTTCTAGCACTTGCAGGATCTTCAGGCATCACTGGTTTTTACTAGGAAGTAGATGATCTTACAGAAAGTGATATATATCACAGCCTGGCAGACACAAGCATGTTCCTCGCACTGTGGGCAGGGCCCTGCTCCGCACCTAGGACAGGTTCTGCATGGTCCTCTCTTCTTGGACTGAGCTCTGTCTAAGGAATGCTACTGTTCCAACTGTTCCCGGAAGTGTAGGCTTTCCACCGGAAAGAGACTTGGAACCCACTTCCTCTGCAGACTCCAAATTCCATTGAGAATTTCCATGTGCTGTTTGATTGTACTAAACAAGTTGTCAATAAAGCAGAGTCAACTTTTATAAATTACTTTCAAAAATATTATTGAAACAAGGCAGTAAGAGCCTTGTTTTATTGCAAAAATTTATTGCAAAAACCCATTGAACCGTAAAATAAGAGCCCTTCCCCAGAGCCTCTCTTACACCTGTGAAGTTAGGTACAATTGCAGGAAGAGTGCTTCTCTGTTCTTGGCTGTTCCTGGTAGTTTTACTAAGTATATGTTTATCCCTAAAAGTACACCTGTGAGCTCAATTTGTCACGGAGTTCTTGTAAATTACCTTCAGTGAATTTTTTTCTCCAAAAGTCTTATGTAAAATTTCCCCTGGTAGTACATATTCATACTGATCAATTTTATTTGTGTTTACTTTTTTTTTTTTAACTTTTTTGTGTGAATATGAGTGTTCTGTAAGGTTTACTAGTTTCTATACCAATGGGATCTGGATTTGTCCTTCTTGGGGGTTCATTAATATTTACTAATATGACCTTTGCTGTTGGTCTCCTGCAACAGTCATTAGAGGATGGAGACCCCAGAATCTCAGCACCCTGGTGCTTGTGACTTGTATGTTATCTGACACCAGCCATCTCTGGAGTCTCATTGTCCAGGGCAAGCAGCACAGGAGGATGTAGTGGCACACACCTGTAATCCCAGCACTCAGGAGGCAGAAGCAGAGACAAGTGGAACTCTGTGAGTTCAAAGCCAGACTGTGTACATAGTTAGCCCCAGGCCAGCTAGAGATATATAGTGAGACCCTGTCAAAAACAAACAAAACAAACAAACAATTAAACCGAACCCCTACAAAAGATAAAAAGATGGGAGAGCAAGGCTGACAGCATTCTGGGTAGCAGAGAAGCCTCTCCTGCTAAGGGTGGAGTTGAGAAGCTCCTTCTAGGCTTTCCCAGGAGGGATGGAACAACACAGCCCCAGGAAGCCAGGGAGGCAAGGAACAAGGTGAACAATGAATGACACTCAGCAGGAGACACTCAGGGGAGATCCCATCCCAGGAATGGGAGGGAGAGAGAAAGTCTTCAGAAGGAAGCCAGTTCATCTGCATTTAAATGACTAGAGTTTTTCCAGAAGAGGTTGCTTCTGCAGGACCTGGCTGAGGGTGGAGGACAGGCTGTGCAGAGCCTGCACCCTTCTGGACAAGTGCGGACTGGGAGGGAGAGCAGGAGGACTGGGAATAGCTTGAAAAGGCATCCTGACTCGGAGTGATTTGACTAGGGAGTGAAAGGTCATGGTTTTGTTTAAGAGAGACCTTCTGGAATACTTAGCTTTGCATGAGCAGACTAATGCATGTGTTCATCTTACTGCTGAGGGCATCTGAAATCTTAACATTTGAAACCCCCTGAGGAAACCTTTTATCTCACTTTGCTGGATCAAATGCAGCAAGCATCTTTAAACTGTGGAGCCACTTATGAAAGGCACAGGAAAAAAAAAAAAAAACAATAAAAAGCCAAACAAGTCTGCTGCATCCTCAAGAAAGAACTGAGCATCATTGTAGAGAGCCAGGTCTCTTAGCAGCCTATAGGGACAGTTTCTGGGGTAAGAGCCGAACGTGAGTCCTTGTGGGACAGGAGGGGGCATAAATAAGCTTCCTGTCTCCTTCAGGTCTGGATCCTAGCTCATCAGAGAAGAAACCATAACCCCTGCACCCACATTCTGAGAGGCAAGGCTACCATGAGAGCCAGACCAGCCTCAACCTCTGGATGACTTGCTCTTCAATTCAGGGGCATGTTCTGCTCTGTATGCCTTGGGAGGTCCCAAAGAAGGCGAAGTAAGACTATCAATCTAAGCTGAATTTCCTGGGCCCTTCAGAAGGAAACTCAAAGGAACACACTCCTACCTGCCTCAAGCTGCACCTCCCAGGGTGCCTGTGGTGCTGCTGACAGAGCCTGCCCCTGGCAAAGAGTGAAGAGGCTGAGGTGACTGTGAGTCACAGAACAGGGGTGGGGGTAGGTTGGGGGGAGAACAGAGACAGAGAGACAGATAGACAAAGACAGACAGACAGAGAATGTGACTGAGATCTATAGATCACGCCAGAGGTGGAAGACAGAGCAAGCAAGTTCAAAATGTTGTTTAAAATAAAGGTAGACGTTAGTTTAGTTTGCTGTTCTTTTATTCACTTCCTTCCTTCTTCCCTTCCTTTATTCCCCCTCCCTCCCTAATATAAATTGTTAATATATATTATTAATTTAATATAAGTAATTAATTTAATATACACCGATTTAATTAATTTCATGTAATTAATTAATATGATTTATAATATAATTAATTTAATATAATCCAGACTAGCTTCAATTCAGCTTTGATCCTCTTGCCTCAGCACCCCCTATCCCGGGGTGTTGGGGTAACAAGTCTGTGTCACTGACCCACACACCTACAGTGACTTAGACTGAATGTTTTGAATATTGTTAGCATTTCTCCTCTTTCCTAATGCATGCCACCGATACCATACATTTCAATCAGAGCATAACTTTAGACGTACTCCATAAGTCTTAAGATGCAGTGTTTTCACTGAAGATGTTTGAGTTGCCATGGGGAATTCTTATTTTACCAATGGTTATATCAGACTTTGTGGCCTAGTTTTAAACATTAACTATGTAGACTCTCCTTGACGTGTGGTAAGATTGCATCCTGAGACATTTGTCATACTATGATCTTGGAAAAGGTCAAAATGCATTCTAAGTCAAAATGCTACAACTTGAAAGTGCGTTGAACATGTCTAACCTAGTTAACCCCGTACCGCAGCACTGCGGCACACAAGAGACGCGCGCTTCGCTTTAGTAGCTGTGTGCCCAACCCGGAGCAAGGCCGCATGCCTGCTGCCACTATCTTCAGGGTATGGGATTCACATCACTACCTTGTCAAACCATCAGAACACTGAATTAAAATACAGCCCAGCATGATTTTCATACCAGAAACACACACACACACACACACACACACAAAAGAACCATCAAAAGTCAGGGACTGTTTGCATTTTAATTTCATTAGCAATTTCTTTTGCCTTTTGAGGAAATGAATTTGTCTGAATTCAACCATTTTAATTTAATATGATAAGGTTACTCTTATGGTGGAACTATAGAGCTTTTGAAAAAAAATGTGCTGCTAGACAAAAAAAAAAAAAAAAGTTATATTGTATAATAACTCTGTATACCCAGGCAACTTAATCAGGTTTTGCAAATCTTTCAACTTTGATACTTCCTCACGGCTAGTCCTTGAGAACACTCACGCAGTGATTTTTAGTAGCTTCACAGGCATAATCCAATAGTTGATTGTGTTTTATAGATTAGGATGCTCTAGAAATATTCTTCCCCGATTTGTTTTATTTTTCATTTATTGTTTGATGGTTCCACACACACAGTGTTTTAATAAAATCCACCCCATTCTCTGTCTTCTCCAACTTTTCCCACCACTACCACTCTCCCCTTCTGCACTCACGAACATGTACAAGGCCCGCACAAGATCAAGCCATTCAACATGCCCGCGCCGATCGTGGAGGGGCCCACAGCGGGAGTGATTATGCTGCAATGCCTCTTGCTGCTTGCTTTAATAGATAAACATTTTTGACCAATTTTGTAGTCAAGTGAATCATTTGCTTTGAGATCGTTTAAAGGGATATACTGTGTTTAGCTTGCTTAACTTGCCTTCAATAAAAACTATGTCATCAATCTTACTGTGCCTTGGGTCCCTCATGTCATTTTTTAAAATGTATAAACTAAGCAGAATGTATAGCTTTAATCTTTAACTATGTTTCTTTTTATATCTCCTCCATGGCCCTGACTCAGAACATGTGTGTGTGTATGGGGTGTGGTAATTAAATCTCAGACCTCTCCTGGAAGCCACCGTTGAACATAACAGGTGACCCACAAAGCTTGTTGAAGGCAACGTGTAGACACGGGTTTGTAACATCCTGCCTGTGGTTTTGTTTGCTTGGGAAGGTCAGTAAGGTCAGAATAGCAACTTCTTTTCCCTTGTAAAACTCCTGTAAAAGCTTGATTAAAACAAAATCCCTCATCCCTTTCCCCGAACAGGCTTGATGCACCGTTCAGTAGATTGAGAGGACAGTCCTTTGTTAAGGGGATGGGGCTCACTTTTGGTTAAACATCCCCAGGCATCAGTCTCTTTTATACAGCCCTGCCTTAGCCCAGGAAGCCCATGAAGCCCATGAAGCCCATGAAACCCATGAAGCCCATGAAGCCCATGAAGCCCATGAAGCCCATGAAGCCCATGAAGCCCATGAAGCCAAGGAGACATTGGCAGTTGAGGAGGGTGAATACAGAGACTCACAACTTGTCATAGTGCCAATAATACAAGACTGTGGAATGTTCATCACCTCCTCTCAAGAGCCATGGACCATCAAGGGGTGGGGAATGATTGCAATACCTACCTACATGTGTTAATGTACAACAACACGGTGACTTTGCTGTCAATGCCTGACAGTGTCAGTCGCTCTCTTCTCTCTCTCCCTCTCCCTCTCACCTGATGAGTACTCCTGAATACTAAAATGTTATGGCCATTTCTGTTTGTCTGTAGAGCACTTACCTTTTCTTGATAGGCATCAGAGCAGTACTTTACCTCAATCCTGTGATGCACTGGCAGTCCTGGGCCTGGATTCTCTCAGAATTAGGCAGTTCACACTGCTATACTTTGTCTTGGTCAGGTATACTGGAAAGTCATTGGTGTCTAATCGGACCCTGACTTCAGTGTTCTCTCCCTGAAGGTTTCTAAGTGACACCATGTAGGAATCAGCCCCTGTCAGGGGGTATAGAAGACTGGTCTCAGCTCAGTTCTGACTCTCTCTGGCATGCAGCCCCCACAGTGCTGCTATCAATCGCCAATGTCTCTCTGTAGCCCCAGATTCCTTTACGTTTTATTTAGATGCTGTGAAACGGATTCTGATTCGGGCTAGTGCATCACAGCACGGCTGCTGCCTCCTCTGCCATCGTGGGAGTTTCTCTTCAGCTTCCTTCAGTTTCTCAGTGCTATCCCTTATCATCCTGTAAACCCAAGTAGATTCTGGTGAATTTAAAAATATTTCTGTGTAACATTATTTGTATTTTGTAGGTGAAAACCCTTTGAAGAAAAGATGTAGTGTTTATTGTAAGCAGCAGCATAGATTAATCTTTATGTTTTATGTATCACACATTTCATACCTTACAAAAATATATTTTTAATAGTGACTAGGGTACATACAATGATAAATGTAAATAGTCTCCAGCCAGGAAGCATGTTCAAAAGCTTTGGGGACAATTCAGATAACATTTAAAGAAAAGGAATGAGTATTGTGGTAATTAAAAGGACAGGCTTTAAACAATACAAACTTTTCAAAGCACATTAAGGTAAGCTCAGTGATGACTGAAGTTTCCAGAGTAAGTAATAAAACAGTATCAGATAGTTGCAAGCCAGGCACTCGAGTGGAGAGCCAGTCAAGCTCACCATCCTCCTGCCCCAACCTGCCAAGTGCTGGGGTTATAGGTGTGAACTATTGCACTTTGTGTGCATATGTGTGTGTATTTACGTACATATGTTTGCATGTATAGTGTGTACTTATATATATATATGTTTATGCATGTGTATATATATAAATGTGTGTGTATGTATGTATGTGTGTGTGTATACCTGTGTGTATGTATGTGTATTTATGTGTACATTGTATGTGTGTGGGTCCTGTGTACATGTTTATATGTATATATGTATATATGTGTTCATATGTATCTATATGTGTGTATGTGTGTTTGTATGTGCATGTCTGTGTATACATGTATACATGTATATGTATGTATATACGTGTGTGTAGGGTATGTGTATGTGTGTATGTCTGTATATACATATGTGTATGTGCATCAGTATCCATGAGTATATATGTATGTGTATATATGTATCTGTATGTATGCATTGTATATTTGCATGTATGTGTATATCTATGCATGTGTATGTGTATGAACGTATTGCTTTTTATTGTCTCCTGGTTTGGTTGTGACAAAAACCCAAAACAAAACAAAAATTCTTCATTTTCCTCTTCCCTCTGTACCCAACATGGCAATTTCCTCTTCGTGCTTTTAGGACTTTCCCCTGAGGAACAATTTTAAATGTGGCAGGAATGAGATTGCACAATCCTCCAACAGGAGGCACCGTGAGAACTCAGTCACCTAGGTCACTGTGACCCAGCACAGCAAGTTCCCACAGCCTGTATAATGTCACCTAGTCCCAGGCATAGCCTCTTCCTGAAAGTGGCAGGCCTTACCTGGAAGACTGCATCGTGAGCAGGTCCCCGTCCCATGCAGGCTCCCAGGCTAGTGCGAAGCAGACAGCAGCTGCTGTACCCTTCTTCTGTTCTTTTGTTAAGAAGTGAGAGGGGGAGGGAAAGGATGATGGGTATGATTCAAATGTGTCAAATGCACATGTGAAACTATCAGACCATAAAGACATTTCCAGACCCGTCAGATGCCAAGCCAGTAGACTGACAGGGCAGACAGCATCAAGTTTTCTGCAGAGCGGGCCATCCTCTGTCTCTCCCGACCCTCACTCCTCAGCCTGCCTCTCGAGTCTGCAACTCTTGTTCCTGGTTGTGAAGCAAACCAGAGGGCCCTCAGGCTGCTTTCTTTCTTCTTTGTGTCATAGTTCACTGGGACTCCTGCATCCTTGTTCTGTAGGTTTTAAAACTAATTCTGGGTAATTTACACCACAAAGCATTTATTCTAGAATTGCTTTCTCTTTGTGCCTGCAGAGATTCAGTCACCCCTGTGCGGGGCTGAGAGAAGGGGCACCACCATCTGATTCTTCTCTTTCTCTGTTATTTGGGTAGCTCCTGGGGGTCTGTTTTTCACTTTGTCTTTTCTTCTGCCTCATCTGCTCAGCCATTAATCTTGTCTGTGGTCAGTTCTACTCTGGGCATGGCTGTTCTACTGTTAGAGGCTTAATCGTTTTGGTTACTTTTGTCTTCCGAGGCTTCACCCAAGAGACCCAGAGGTTTTTTGTTTGTTTGGTTGGTTGGTTTTGGTTTTTTTTTCTCTACTTTCTTGGACATATGGAGTGTACTCACACAGATGTCTCTGATGTCTCACTGGCTTTCCCTGTGAATCCTACTGTCACGTTTCTGTGTTCACTAATGTTTAAAGTGTAAATACCACCTCCCATGTTTGCTGCAGATCAGAGTTTGCCTCCAATCTCCTAGAGTTTAAAGATCGCATTTTTGAGATCAGAAAGGGCAGCAGGTGCCCTCCAAGGTTTCCTGTGTTGGACTAAGAAGCCATTCACATATTGTTGTTGTTTGTTTGTCTTGAGTCGACTGGTCTTGAACTCCATGTAGATGATAATGATTTTGAACTTCTGATCCTCCTGCCTCCACTTTCAAAGTCTGTGATTGCAGGAAAGCACCAGAATGCCCGGCTCTATGTGATGGTGGGTAGTTGTTGATTGAAGTATTGGCTAATTTTACCTAATTTGTACGGAGTGGCATGTACCAGAGTATTGAGAAGAAATGAATTTGTCAGGAAGTATGTTTTGGTGGTGTAAAACATGAGTTCAAGTTCATGTAGAACTCAGAGGTCTTGGTTTGGCAACCAGCTATGGATAGATTCTAGGCACTAATGATTGTTTTTAAGTTTCTGCAATAACTTAAAAAATATGAAGTGATCTGGGATGTTAGTATAATCACATCTCTAGTGAGTACTAGAAATCAAATCCTGGAGAAAATATTCAGAGCCCCCAGCTCGATGTGGTGTTAGTTAGGTAAAGAAGTAGGAAGACATGTGAAATACGACCCAGTTCCATTTCTACCTCCTGGATACTCCTGACAGAGATATACTGAACCTGCAAGGCCTCAGGAGCCACTGAAGCCAGCTATCCTGTGATGCCATATCTCAATGTATGTGTGTGCGTGCATGTATGCATGATGTATGTGCACATGTATGTGCACTGCATGCTTATATGTGCATATATGTGCAAGTGCACATGTGTGTGCATGTGTTTGCTTGTGTATACATATACGTGTAAGTGCGTGTGTGTGTGTGTGTGTGTGTGTGTGTGAGAGAGAGAGAGAGAGAGAGGAACAAGAGGCAGATGGAAGATGTTGGGTATTTGGTCCTCTTGGTCCTTTCAATTGGGGATATCCTGGGTCACTTTCAAGAGATGCCCAGTGTTGTGATTTGAATGAGAAGTGTCCCCCATAGGTTTATGTGTTGGAACACTTGATTCTCAGTAGGTGGTGCTGTCTGGAGGAGGATATATAACCTTTGGGAGGTGGATCCTTCCTGGAGGAAGTAATCCACTGGGCATAGCTTTAAGGGCTTATTGTCTTCTGTTTCAAAACATTCAATGCTTCCTTTCTGGAAAGAATCATTTTAAGGCCATGGCCCTCCTTAACCTGCATCTCACTTGGATATCAGTACAAACATAGGTGTAAAATCACACAGGAAATCTTGTCAAAGACATTAGTGACATTTATTTTTAGTCATGTCATCTCTCTCTTTGCTTTGTAATGAACCTATACATCAGATATAAGAGACATGATCCAGGGTTGATTTTCTAGGCTCCTGTGCAGCGCTGACTAAAGAGTAAAAGAAAAAGAGAGGGCAAGGGTGGGGGTAGAAA